>CM055276.1:59735201-59764236 GCA_029237695.1 Conchocele bisecta | reverse complement strand
TGGAGTAGCGGATCTCCTCAATTGTCTTCTGGAAGTACTTCTTTCCTTTCTAACACTATTCACATGCGAATACTAAAACCAGTTCAGATCAGGCAAATGGGGGATTCATTCCATGCGTGTTCACGTGAATACAAGTGTTAGCGATCTACGGCTGTTTTGCATCCATGTAATTTGGTTCTGATGAAATAATACCACATACATGTATACTGTAAAAATAGTGGGGACATTTTTTTTTTTTTTTTTTTTTTTTTATATTTCGAACCACCCTTTATACATTATAGCGTAATGTGACACTGTGAACCAATACTTTTAGTTTTCATCATGTGTAACAATATTCAATGATAAATATGAGACACACCATGCGATTGTCTACCTTCGGACATCTGCGTAATGTCATTACATACGAAGTTTACAAAATTTACAATAGTTTTCATAAATAACGTCAAAAGGTACAAAATCACATGTCGTGTCTCATGTCCATACAAACAATGTGATATCGCATGAGAAATACTCATTTACAGAAAATATATGTCATGAAATAATTCGCAAAGGTACAAAATAACATGGCTTGTCTCATATATACATGAACTTTATAATGTAAAACTATGTGATAATCTGAAACAATAGGTTCTACTGACACAATGTGCTACCATATAACATGATCTCTACATGTACAAGGGGTGAATACACCTTAACCAGATATATATACATTATAACTGTGAGACAATACGTTCTACTCACACGATGTGTAACAATACGTGTAGTCAATGATCTGTATATAGAGATGGGATACATGTACATGTGTATACACCTCAATAGCACACACATGTATGATATACGACATGTGGTTTTGTTCCTAACTACATGTGCGATATGCCATCAAAATAAATGTACGATATATTCCGTCAATGAAGTCGAAAGTTGACCGAATATTCATCGGAAATGCCGCATTAGCTATGAAACTATATAGATATATTTCGACGGCAGTTACAGACGAATTTTGTAAATATATGTCGTGCAAAATTGCACATGCTCTTACTAGTACATGTATGTACAAAATCACAAGGCGTTTCTCATATATTCATTATACCGTAACATTATATGATACTCTGAAACAATACATTCTTCTTGCACAATATGCAACAATATCATGTTCTTACTAGTACATGTACATTGTATGTACAAAAGGCGTGTCTCATATATACATTAGAACGTAACATTATATGCTACTCTGAAACAAAACATTCTACTTGCACAATATGCAACAATATCCAACAATATGTACACAGACACCGGGTGAATATACCTCAACCAGACATACCGTATGTATTATAATAAACTCCCCGTGGCCTAGGCAATATGTAGGGGATCAAAACGTGGAACATAGGATCAAGATATGATATTTTCACATACAACAGCCATTTAAAACAATGTTTTAAATGTTTTTTGTATGTGAAAATAACATATTTCGAATGCACATATGGGACGGGGGCTACTAGTAGAGAGGGTGCTACTGTTAGAATACATATATAATAGGAATACTGTTTCCATTATAACTGCGAAACAACACGTTTTACGCACACCATGTGGAACAATACATGTAGTCAATGATCTGTATATAGAGCAGGGATACATGTACATGTATATATACCTCAATACATGTATGGGACACGCCATGTGGTTTGTTCCTAAGAACATGTGCGATATGCCATCAAACAATATTTACAATATGTACGATGTTTTCCTGTAAAGGAAGTCGAAGGTTGACCGGATGTTCATCGCAAATTCCGCATTAGCTATGAAAATATATGATTATTTTTCGACAGCATTTACAGACAAATTTATGTAAATATATTTCATGTTCTTTCTAGTACATGTATGTATAAAATCACAAGGCGTGTCTCATACATACATTATATACATGATATATACATGATATTCTGAAACAATACATTCTACTTACACAATGTGCAACACTATCCGACAATATGTACACATACAAGGGGTGAATATACCAATGTGTTAAATGGCTTTTGTATGTGAAAGTAACATATTTAGAATGCACATATGGGATGGGGTCTACTATTAGAGAGGAGACTATTATTACAATCAATATACAAATATAAATACGTTATGTACATTATAACTGCGAAACAATACGTTACGTTATACCGACACCATGTGAAACAACACGTGTAGTCGATTATCTGTACATAGAAAAGGGATACATGCATATACACCTCAATACATGTATGGGATACGTCATACGGTTTTGTATCTAAGATACGATACGCCATCAAACAATATTTACAAAATGTACGCTGTTTTCCGTAAATTAAGTCGAAAGTTTACTTAATTTTCATCAGAAATTCCGCATTAGCAATGAAAATATATAGAGGATATTCATATGTTTGCAACTAATATGACATATATGTTCATCGAGTGGTGTGAAATGTCCATATTCACGAGTGCCGTTGCAAAAATATGAATATTCTATTTATTATATACCGCTCCATGGAAATTAGCAGTATTTTTGACTGTATACGGTAATGAATGTGTATTTTCAGCCTAGTTGCGCTGTTTTATAGTCCGGCACTGCATGTGCGCGTTATGAATATATATAGCGGAAGTAGTCGTATTTTCACCGGAAGTTGTTTATTTCATCGATGAGAAAATATGACTTATTTACACCGTATAACTATGTATTTAATGGGTAGGTAGATAATAAATATATATCTTTCGACGGCATTCTTGTATGTCATGACAAATCGCACATGTTTTTACTAGTACATGTATGTACAAAATCACAAGTCGTGTCTCATATATACATTATAACTTAACAATATATGATCCTTTGAAACAATACCTTCTACTTGTACAATGTGCAACAATATCAAACAATATGTACACAGAAAAGGAATGAATATACATCAATCAGATATACCGTGTTTATTCTAATTAACGCCCCCGGGGCTATGCAATATGTGGGGATCAGAATGTGGAACATAGGATCAAGATATATTATTTTCACATACAAAAGCCAATTAAAACAATGTTTTAATTGGCGTTTGTGTGTGAACATAACATATTTAGAATGCACATATGGGAGGGGGGCTAATATTCGAATAAATACGGTATATACATTATACATGTAACTGCGAAACAATACCGTAACGTTCTACTCACACCATGTGCAACAATACGTGCAGTCAATGATCTGTACATTGAGCAGGGATGCATGTGTATTCACCTCAATAGCAAATACATGTATGAGACACGCCATATGGTTTTGTACCTTGAGCGATATGTCATACAAATATTTACAAAATGTACGATATTTTCCCTAAATGAAGTCGAAAGTTGACCTAATTTTCATCGCAATGTCCGCATTACGTTTCACTAAACTTTGTACGACTAAATTGTTCGTAAGTGCAAATTTAGGATCGTCTGGAAATTTCAATTGATGGATTGACATTTATTGAGCATAGCATATGCTCAATAAATGTACATCGAATAATTGTTTACAAGAAAACAGTGTTAATGTGAAATTTACAGACGATCTTAATGTTGCACTTACGAACATTTTAGTCGTACGGAGTTTAGTGAAACGGGCCCCCATTCTATACTTGATCGTAGTTTGATGTATAACATATATGTGAACATTAGCCTGTTACTGGATAATATACGACGCATGGAGTTGCTATATCGGGAATATTAGTGTGTACAAGCCATCCGTCAGGTTGTACCTATTGTTGCGTTTGGCACATCACAACCAATAGGACATACATGTATACATAAATACAATTCGGTGCAACATCTTCTATAGATGTTAAACAACAACGTCTAATGAGTTGTTTTCATCACACATATATAAGTCTGATTTTCGAAGAGTTTGTTGACCGGTTGTTATTTTTTTATGCAGTAATGGCTGTGTAACAGTCAGATAAATACACAGTGGTAATATGCGAGTAGATATGGCTTTGCTTGCACTTTACAAATGTACATGTAATGTGTACACTAACAATAAATTATGCATCTGATAGAAAAGTTTACACATTGAAATATATTTGAGATTGATGGGAGATGCTCACATATCTCGTGTGTTTTTTTTTTAAAAGTTTTCTGTCATAATATGTATAGCACGCTGTTTTCATATCTGTCTAAGACGTATTGCACCACATTGCATTACATTTACTGTCATATTATTTGTTATATGTGTCAAACGGTCGAAGTGGTGAAACTGTACGATGGTTTGCACATACAAAGGTGGCAGCTCAATGTACCATATAGTATACAGTAACAAAACAATACTAACACATCGTATATTCATATATCACATAACTCTTATAAAGCAATTATCATTTAAGCCAAGTGTATCTTTCTATGACCTAAATCCTTAACAAGACTTATATACATACAGGATACCAGTCTAGCATATTTTATTATCACGTTTATCAGGCAAGAAAACGCGTAGGAATTCCGAGGCTCATCGAGGAATTCCTACCATTTCCGAGCGAAGCTGATAAACTTGATATCAACATACACTAGGCTGGTATTATATTTATCATGTAGCGTTTATAATAACAGCCAATGATCAAATATAAAACAGTTTCAGTTGCATAGAACGCGGACTTGTTTATGTTACGTCATTACACTGGCGTCATTCGCAAACGTTCTGTGACACCGTTCGACCAATATAACGTCAGGTTTCAATTCGTTATATTCATACCAGGTCAACATATCAATTATCCTACGACATTATGTTAACATTCAGTACGTATTCGGCCAATACGACGGTCGTTACCTGATAAAATACATGTAACTATGTCATACTGTGGAACAAAGTCTTCTCCTTACATCATGCAGAAGCTTAAAAGGGAATTTCGCACATATTTTACCACGAGATGGGATCTTGTTCCCATGAGTTATCACATCTTTGACACATTTCCGGGTGTTGTTTCTGTATTAACACAGCTCGTGTGTGTGCATGGTATGTGCATGAGGATGTGATGAACAAGTTAGATCACGTTTGTACGCATGTACGACCTAAAGCTCGCGGATTATCTCCTCGTACATGCGGACAAACCGTTATCTAACTTATACTTAGTTATCTGGTTCCCACAGCAGATTAACGCAGGCGACTGTGTAATTATTTATGTTCAGCACTGAAATTCGGTATCCTGATCTGATGCCTTGCATTATAAATATATGTACGATCGTTGATAATGCACGTATTGATTTATTTCCAGTGCCGGTGGAAGGACATATAACTACAATTATACCACCGGGTGGGAATTAGACAGCCTAAATTCTACGAATGCGGGTAACACATGTTCTGAAGCCAGTCCATACTTTTGTTTCACGATGTGCATATGGATAAACACGCTTCGTCGGGAATTAAACACATATTTAATTCCGAGACGAGAATTAGACTATCAATTTAAGAATGTGTCAAATCCCCGCTAGCTGACGGCAGATATCAAGTTTAACAAGTTTGGACTCGTCCTGTGTAGTGACATCTAGCGACTCATCATAGTGTTTATATATCTAAGATGCTAGATGTATATGTCTCAAAACGCCCATTGCCAACGCGAAGTTGCGTGCCTTTTTATGCGCATTTATTTTCTTGTCGCGTTCAATCGAGATAGTGTCTTGCTTTATACAAAGTGAGGAACAAAGTCCTAGATAATGGCTATTTAATTGCTGTCTGCAGGAAAACATACAATCCCCTATCGCACCGTGTCTGATATGCATCGATCTATATTTCCCATTAAATTTATTTTTAAACGAGAAACAATTGTATTACAAGCTCCATTTTTCGTATGTAAAGTCGGAATTTGGTAAACGATTTCGCAACCGGTTAATGTGAATGTAAACATTATATTTGTGTTTATAATTATTGACGTCGTATAACTTGTTTATCAAAGCTTCTCAAAATGTATTCTTCAAAATAACGCACAGTTTTTGGAGAGTTTCAAAACGAAATGGCACTTGCGAGTGCCAGCTCCTGATCGATCTGAGACTCATGCTTATGGCATTTTGTGACTTGTCTAGCTCCTGATCTTCTATTAGTCTTTGGCGGTTGTCTGACTGACTGATTATTCATTAAAAACAATGTATTTCTTATTATTTATTTATTTGTTTGTTTATTTAATGGCATTTAAAGGTATATCAACAGCTAAGGTCATTTTAAGCCGAACTAAAGGGTGTCGATTCCCGTACTCCTCATGATCGGGTGAACGTTCCAAAATAACTGAATATTTACAAATATAATTTATATATTTATATTTAAGCTTGATACATTTATTTTAACCGTTTGAATCCGAAAGCCGATAGCGGAGTTTGCAAACAGCGGATATCCAGATGAGCCGGCTCGTAACGAGCCGTCTCATCAGGATCTGCACTTTTAGCAAGTAATTTTCATATTTTTAGAACAAAAACACCCCCTTTTCATAAATGGACTAATCTGAGAATCATTGTGTGACGATTGTGTCCATTCCATTTACTGAGAGTTGAAAGGGTTAAAAGCCCGACCGGTTTCATTTTACTCAACCGGGACCCGTTTCACTAAACTTCTTACGATTAAAATGTTTGTAGGTGCAAGTTTAGGATTGTAAGTGCACATTTTAATTGATGGATTTACATTTATTGAGCATGCATATGCAGCCTATGCTCCATAGATGTAAATCCAATAATTGTTTACAAGAAAACATTATTAATCTGAAATTTACAGACTGTCATAATTTTGCACTTACGAACATTGTATTCGTACGAAGTTTAGTGGCAGTCATAGCAGAGTCTTATTACATGACGCGGCATACTATTTTAAAACCTATTCAGTTTTGGCCTGGATAACCTTTGCAAATACATGTACAATGTATGTATTTTTTCTAGTTGCGGAGAGTTCTACGTGAGCCCAGAAAATTCGACATAATAGCCTTATCTGGTGTCAGATCCTTATCACACTTCGCCCCAGTGCTTGAACGTAATATAATTCGTACTAATATTACTACTTTCATAATGGGTATATCCGGATTCAACTATCACGTATCAGAGAAGCCATAAATGTACCTGAAAGCCAAACAAGGGATATCGAGATAAGCTGGTAATGATGATCCTTACCGTTACATTACTCTTCCCACGCTCACAACCAACCGCCCGATTGACTGACTGAATCCTGAACAGTATGTACGATATCATACAGTGCAGATGAGCAGGTTTATCCGAGTCTACACGGATGTCAAACTAACAATACGAAGGGCGGAAAACGTCGCTCAGATCAAACATCAAGTGAACAAATATAATTTAAGTAGTACGAGTTTTCCCCATTTTAAATTTCGTATCGGCGCAAAATTCCCAGTGTTCCAGACTAGCCAGAATGTGGCTACCCGCTACCAATGAAAATGCTTAGAATTGTGTACATCATTTGAAGTAATAATTATTCTAGTGTGTAAGCGACGCAGCTGGGTGTGTTTCTCATTGTAACGATTAGTTTATTGTCGCATTGTCTGTACGATATGGAGTGTGGCTGCACCACTCCGTCAGTCTTCGACAAGAGGACTTTGTAATCAGAGCCGTCTTTCTTCAGCACGTGTATCTCATTGGTATACCCATAACAAATCAGCAGTGAGCCGGCCCTGTCTCCTGTCATTCCACTTGTATCGCATCTTCTGTCAAGCTTCACATTGTACACGACATCCCCAGAATTCGTAAAACATACTAGACGGTCATGCTGATGATCGGATACGTACACCAGCCCATCTGTACCGACAGTCATGTAATATGGATTAGTAAACATTCCCTTTCCACTAGCGTCTACCCCAATCCGTCTTAGAACTTTCCCGCTCCAGTCCAACACTTGAATATGACCAAGAGTACTCCCTGATTTCACGGTGATGTATATTTCCCCGCCATAGACGGCTACGCCCCGGCACTCCCCACTGGTTGTGATGTTGGAACCGGCTTGTAGCCGGGTGTTCGTGTGAATCATCTGGAGCAGGTTACTCCCAGGCAGCGATACGATCGCGCCGTTGGCTCCGTCGGCAGCCACGACCCACGGATATGACGGCACCTTCAGTGTGGATTTTATAGTCAGCATTGTATCAAGCAGAATGACTTGCTTTTTCGAATAATCTGCTAACAGAACTTGCCCATCTGCCAATATCGCGGAACCTGTTATATAGTCAGATTTGATGTTTATCTTCGTTGAAGAACCAGCTTGCATATCGGTAAAAACATTTGCTCGATATGCGGGCCAGACTGAAAGCGAGGCGGCTACTCGAGGGGTAATTCTCAATGTTCCGAATCGAGCGACACCTGTGAACAACTCGTTCAGCGTCGGTGATGATACAAATTCCATACCAACTCTATATGCCTTCGCGTCTATATCGGTAATAGCTGGTTTAATCACACGTAGAGATCGGCGCATTTTGTGAGCCACCATTACACTCGTCAAAGGATCGTTAACCGCTTTCGCCTCATCGCCACCATGCATGTCAATGGTTACTTTGCGCAAAAGAATATTACACGTACTGACATGTTCCTGTAGTAGGCTCATCTCATATTCTACGACATTCTTCACACCGTCAACCATTTCCTTTTCAAAACGTTCGAAGCATTCTATCAATTCAGTTTTGAACCGCTTGATGTCTTTTATACTCGATTGTTCTAGTTCTTTCAAGGATTCGACGTCGCTCTCCCTGCCAGCTTTCAGGTTTTTAATTCGGTTTTTCATTGTGGCCATCGACTCAAGAACTGAGGCAAGTTCTTCCTCATAAGTCCTGGTGGTTGCCTTGTCATGTACGGATACTACTTTGCACTTTCTATGATTCAACAGTTTGCATGATTCACAAATCATTGCATCGTGCTTTTCACAAAGCAAATTAACTAATTCATCCGTGTGATCGGTACAGAATAAAAGCGAGATCTTACCGGTACCAGCTTGTCCTTCTGACGCTAAGTCATTAACCGAAGCCACGTTATGATCTCTTGACTTTTTAAATCCGTTGTGTATTGTCGCACAAGATGAACACATGTACTCTTCACATTGTGCACAAAAGTTTATCGCTTCTGCTATCAATCCTTCATGTTCACATCGTTCACATGGCGACTTCCTGACGTTTTCCGATGTGCGATCAGGAGACTTCGCGCCGGTAATACTTGCCATGTCAAATTGTATTCTACTCGCAATAGAGGACCTTAAACGAGTGATGATGTAATACAGTAGCACCTCTGTAAACCGGACACCCAGCAAACATGTGTGTACTTAAATTTGATGGACTTAATTATCACTTTCTTCCATTATAGTCCTTGCTCATGATCGTAAAGTACAAATGCATGTGTTGGAGTACTTATCTGCCTGAATTACAGTGGAGCATCTGTAAGCCGGACACCCTGACGACCTCCCAGGGTGACGGCTTAGAGAGGTTCCACTGTATGATATGTATTACACAAGTTTACTGATTTCATAATGAACGAGGCTATGCCGAATGTCTTATGAAATCAGTCAACGAGTTTAATAAATGACATAATAAATCAACACAAATGTTACTTATTGGTAACAGCTTGTTTCTATTTCTTACAAATGTATCACACCCAGGTGACGAATAATTTTCACTTAAACTGTATTATCACACGTCGACGAAAGCACCGTTTAATGCAACGCGATACAACAGAACAGTGATTGCGCGGCGTTTCAAAGGTAATACCACCATAAACTGAACTAAACAAACCGTATCTCCAACACAAGAGGTTGAAATATTCACCGTGAGAAAACTTACTAGATTAAATGTGACTGTGCCGATGTAGCCATGTCGTGTGTAATATCAACATGCGCTTAGGGGCATGGGTTAAAGAACACATACTATTCACATTATAAAATAACGAGATATATCCTTACACATCGACTCTATTGTTTGTCAGAGGTTGGTAAGCAATTTGAACACCTTTGTAGACAAAATAAAAGTTTACATCTACATGTCTACATTCGTTTACTAAAAGTCGGTTAAGTCGAATTCCCTCGTTACGTCGAAGTCTTGTCCAATTCCCGTTTCAGATCCTATTATTTTCAATGTAACTGGCTACCGTTACGTCGAATTTCGTTACGTTGAATTTTCGCCAATACGAACTAATTGTTAGGTTCCGAAAACATGTGTGATATTTCACTCTCGTTAAGTCAAAGTGTCAGTTTGCACTCGAAGTGCGAATTCGTGGCGCCAATTTACCGGATCAAAGTCGGGACTTGTTTACCTGTGTAAGCCTGTGTAAACAAACTTTGAATAAGTGATTTGCTCGACACCAATTAAACTGTAAGAGCTCTACATGCTTTATGGTAATGGTAATGTTTATTCAGCAATTTACTGGCCCTTGAGCATACAATATAATACAACACAATATTTATCACAAGACGACAAACAGTGGTGAAGTATGTATTGATTCACTAGTAAATACATGCATATTCAACATGCGTGCCAAACTATAATGCATTTGCATTATACTTTGGCCCATGATGTGAATACCATGTAGTTACCGTGATATCCAGCTCTCCGAGCACACGGTCCGTTACCACGATCGACATCAGCAAGTATGCTCAGTTTCGTCCACTCGAAATCGCCAACCCCGAGCATGCACCCGGAGCATGCACTCAAAAGGCTTTGTAGTACCATACTAAGTAATTGCATGTAGTTCTTCTCACTATCAGTTTGCCGTTTAGGACATACGCACAATTAATAAAATAAAAAGCATAAATAATAATAAAGCCTAGGTTTAAGTATACCGTGTCGGAGAATAGACACAAAGTTATTTCGAGAATATGGTTATGTGACCATACATGGTACGGTACATAAACGTATTCGCTTATAGCAATATGGCATTATAATGGGGTTACATGTATATGTCAATTTTGTAGCCACATACAGTATTATAAAGAACAAATATTACTCTATGCGCTTGTGTTTATATATGTCAAACCCTTGACATAGTGCTATAATTACATATATGAAGTAATTGTATTCTTTATCTTCATGTATTTCACAGCTGCAAAAATTATTCAGACCGTTTTTCAAACGATTTCGTAATAAATATTCCGAGATTTCTAATAATGCTCCTATTAGCAGATAAAAGCAACTCAACGACTTTATACAAACAAACAACATACAACATATTTTATTCAGCATAACGCAATACAATGCTTCTAGCCATTAAAACAAAATTGTGTAGTGCACATGAAATAAATATTTCCAGAATGGAAATGAAGGAGCTTTTACTTGTGTGGATAATTAATGTTGAAAACAGCGTATATCGAGCCAGAGTCCACATATGTGCAGTCTGATTCGTGTATATGCTGGTTGCAACGATAGATGCTTATTACTAATAACATACAATGTATATGTGTAATGTGTAATGAGATACCGATGTTTGCTGGGATATTATCAATGACATAAATTATGTTAGGGTATTGCAAACATCCTTCTCATTTCAGATCGCAGACTTGTGTTGTAGATCTATTGTAGTACTATCGTATGTGAACTATTAATAACTGAAATGAAAATCATGTTTTGATTATTCTTCTAATTCTTTCCTTCAATTGTTAGGAAAAAATATATATTTTTACAAATTAATTACTGTATTTTTATTTGTTGATGTCATTAAATTATCATATTTATTTAGTGTTGGCCATCTGCAAAAATAAGGTTTGAAATATTGTCTCCTTAGGTTTGAGTACAGAGGACATACCAAGAGAAAATGATATTCGCTTTCTACTGAGTTTAGGTTACAGATGTACATTTACATTTTCTTTCGTCTCTATGAATATTATTGTATCTACCACTTTCTATTTATAAAGTATGGGAAGATAATCGAAATCGAGATAATGCAATTTTATATTTTATATTAATTATAATGTCTAAGTATGGTTCTACCGAAAGAGTAGTTTTATACCTCGAATACGATGTCGTTGAGAACTATTTATATCGTTATACCAGGATTGATAGTAATTGTCTAAAACCCATTGTCTAATTTGCACGATGTAGTTTATTATTGATCCATGTGTCTTGATTCACCCATAACTCTGTTAACCCTATATCGTTAATCATTGTTTTTATCTGATAAGCCCAGTTTGTGTTATTATAGGTTATATTATTTTCTGCGTCAAATTGAAGGAACGAACTGTTAATTCGTGGGAACGAATTGTTATATCGTGGGAACCAATCGTTAATTCGAGAGAATGAATTGTTAAATTGAGGGAACGAATTGCCATTTCGTGCCCACGCTAAAATATAGGACATAGTATCTCCTAATGATGACTTACTGTCTCCTAATTAAGACTTAATTAGGAGATATAACATATTTTAGTACACTGACCACTGACATATATTTTTGTCTCATAATTAGGAGATGTTAGGTCCTAATTAGGAGTTACTTAGTCCCAATTAGGAGACACTAACTCCTAATTATGAGATATTATCTCCTAATTAGGACTTGAGATAAAAGCATTGGCACCAGGACGCTTGCATAGATATATGCATTACCTATACCTGCACATTCTCGTGTTATCGTATATAATACGGCTAATGGAGTTGTCATCTCGGCTTAGCAGTTACATGCTCTCGCTCAGCTTCACATGTTGTAGCATTTGAGACATACCGCGAAAAATAAGACAGATCAACTAATACATGGTGTATACATCTTGTAAGGATAATCATTTACAATGTGCTATCAATTATCTCATGTCGATGAAAATCATATGAAATGTACATTAAGATTTTGCATATGAATTGCATATCGGCTCACTTTATATAATTTGAATGTGAAATGTTCATATGAAATTCAGGAAAGACATATGAAATTAATTTGCGACATTTTGTAGTTTATACATTGGTTATACAGTTTGTCATTTCCGAAATCTACAATGGCCAGGTTACACTATGTACATCATCGGGTCACTCCACTCACATGTACAGGGGAGATAGCCTATATGAATGTGCTCGCTATATTATAGCATGTACAGGGTAGATAGCCTATATGAATGTGCTCGATATATTATAGCATGTAGAGGGTAGATAGCCTACATGAATGTGCTCGCTATATTATAGCATGTACAGGGGAGATAGCCTATATGAATGTGTTCGCTATATTATAGCATGTACAGGGTAGATAGCCTATATGAATGTGTTCGCTATATCATAGCATGTACAGGGGAGATAGCCTATATGAATGTGTACGCTATTTATTAAATGCTTGTTTTGCATGGGAGATAGCCTATAGAATGTGATCGATATTTAATTATAATGCAGTTACAGGGGAGATAGGCCTAATATGAATGTCCTCGCTATATTAAGCATGTCAGGGTAATACCTTATATAATTGTTCCGCTAATTATAGCATGTGCATGTAATAGCCTAATGAAATAATGCCGCTATTATAAAGCAAGTACATGGGGAGATAAGCCTATAATGAATGTGTTCGCTTATCCTTATAACATGTACAAGGGAGATAAGCCCGAATTAATGTGTTCGCCTAATAATTTATAGCATGTGCCAAGGGTAGATTATCCTATGAATGTTTCGCTATATTATAGCATGTACATGGGAGATAGCCTATATGAAATGTGCTCGCTATATTATAGGCTTGTGCAGGGTAATTCTAAGCATTGTTTGCATGGGAGCCATATGAATGTGCTCGCTATATTATAGCATGTAACAGGGGAGATAGCTATAAATGATGTCCCTACCGCTATATTATTAAGCATGTAGCAGGGGTTTAGATAGCCTATATTTGAATGTGTTGCGCTATATTATAGACATGTGCAATGGTGGGAGGATAGCCTAATATGATATGCTTCCGCTATAATTATAAGCATGTACAGGGTAAGATAGCTATATGAATTGTTCGCTATATTATAGCATGTACCAAGGGAGATAGCTTATTTATGAATGTGTTTTCGCTATATTATAGCATGTGCAGGGTAGATCGCCTATTTAATGAATGTTTTTTTTTGTTTTCGCTATATTATAACATTGTACAGGAGATAGCCTATATTGAATGAGGCTCCGGCTATAATAGCCATGTGCAGGGTAGATAAGCCTTATTATGGATGTGTTCGCCTATATTAATAGCCATTTTACAGGAGATAGCCTATATGAATGTGTCCGCTATTATAAAGCATGTGCAGTGGTAAGATAGCTATATAGATGTTACAGGGGAGATGCCTACCTATGAATGTGCTCGCTATATTATAGCATGACAAGGGAGATAGCCCTAACATGATGTGCCTCGCTATATTATAGCATGGGTACAGGGTAAGACCTAGCATATGATGATGTGTCGCTATATTATAGCATGTACAGGGTAGATTATTCTAAATTATGAATGTGATGTATAAATGTTATAGCATGTACAGGGGAAGATAGCTATATTGAATGTGTCGCGTATATTATTGCATGTTAAGGGTAGATAGCTTTATATGAAATGTGTTCGCTATATAAAAGCATGTACAGGGGAGATAGCCTAAATGAATGTGTTCGCTATACAGGGTAGATAGCCTATTTGAATGTGCTCGCTATTATAAAGCATGTATATGGGAGATAGCCCTAATGAATGTTGCTCGCTATATTATAGAAGTACAGGGTAGATAGCCATATGATGTGCCTCCGCTATATTATAGCATTGTACAGGGTAGATAGCCTATATGAATGTGCTCGCTTATTATAGCATGTAGGGTAAGATAGCTATATTGAATGTGCTCGTTATTATAGCATGTCAGGGGAGGATAGCCTATGAATGTGCTCGCTATATTATAGCAGTAAAGGGGAGATAGCCTATTTGAAAAATGTGTCCGCTATAATTATAGCATGAACCAAGGGTAGATAGGCCTATGAATGTGCTCGCTATATTTTTTATAAGCATGTACAGGGGAGAATAGCCTATAAGAATGTGTTCGCTATAAATTATAGCATGTACAAGGGGTAGATAGCCTATATGAATGGCCTCGCTATAATTATAGCATGTACAGGGTAGATTGCCTATAAGGAATGTGGTTCGGCTATATTATAGCATGTAACAGGGGAGATAGCCTATAGAAAGGTGTTCCGCTATATTTATAGCAGTTACAGGTAATAGCCTATATGAATGTGTTCGCTATATTATAGCATGTACAGGGGAGATAGCCTATATGAATGTGTTCGCTATACAGGGTAGATAGCCTATATGAATGTGCTCGCTATATTATAGCATGTATATGGGAGATAGCCTATATGAATGTGCTCGCTATATTATAGCAAGTACAGGGTAGATAGCCTATATGAATGTGCTCGCTATATTATAGCATGTACAGGGTAGATAGCCTATATGAATGTGCTCGCTATATTATAGCATGTACAGGGTAGATAGCCTATATGAATGTGCTCGCTATATTATAGCATGTACATGGGAGATAGCCTATATGAATGTGCTCGCTATATTATAGCATGTACAGGGGAGATAGCCTATATGAATGTGCTCGCTATATTATAGCATGTACAGGGGAGATAGCCTATATGAATGTGCTCGCTATATTATAGCATGTACAGGGTAGATAGCCTATATGAATGTGCTCGCTATATTATAGCATGTACAGGGGAGATAGCCTATATGAATGTGTTCGCTATATTATAGCATGTACAGGGTAGATAGCCTATATGAATGTGTTCGCTATATTATAGCATGTACAGGGTAGATAGCCTATATGAATGTGTTCGCTATATTATAGCATGTACAGGGGAGATAGCCTATATGAATGTGTTCGCTATATTATAGCATGTACAGGGGAGATAGCCTATATGAATGTGTTCGCTATATTATAGCATGTACAGGGGAGATAGCCTACATGAATGTGCTCGTATAATTTAGCATGTACAGGGTAGATAGCTTACATGAATGTGTTCGCTATATTATAGCATGTAGGGTAGGGAAATAGCCTATAAGAATGTGTTCGCTAAATTTTATAGCATGTACAGGTAGATAGCCTATATGGGAATGTGCTCGCTATATTATAGCATGTACAGAGGGAGATAGCCTATAAATGAAAATGTGCTCGCTATATTATAGCATGTACAGGGTAGATAGCCTATATGATGTGCTCGCTATATTATAGCATGTACAGGGGAGAAATAGCCTATATGAATGTTCTCCGCTATATTTATAGCATGTAACAGGGTAAGAGCCTACATGAATGTCCTCGCTATATTATAAGCATGTACAGGGTAGATAGCCTACATGAATGTCCTCGCTATATATAGCTGTACATGTAGATAGCCTACATGAATGTCCTCGTCTATATTTTAAGCATGTACAGGTAGATAGCATACATGAATGTCTTCGCTATATTATAGCATGTACAGGGGAGATAGCCTATATGAATGTCCTCGCTATATTATAGCAAATGTACAGGGGAGATAGCCTATATAATGTCCAACGCTATTATAGCATGTACAGGGGTAGATAGCCTATATGAATGTCCTCGCTATATTTAATAGCATGTACAAGGGGAGATAGCCTATATGAATGCTCGCTATATTATAGCATTGTACAGGGGAGATAGCCAATAAATGAATGTGCTCGCTATATTATAGCATGTACAGGGGAGATAGCCTATATGGAATGTGCTCGCATATATTATAGCATGTACATGGGTAGATAGGCCTATATGAATGTGCTCGCTATATTATAGCATGTACAGGGGAGATAGCCTATATGAATGTGTTCGCTATATTATAGCATGTACAGGGTAGATAGCCTATATGAATGTGCTCGCTATATTATAGCATGTACAGGGTAGATAGCCTATATGAATGTGTTCGCTATATTTATAGCATTGTACAGGGGAGATAGCCTATATGAAATGTGCTCGCTTTTATTATAGCATGTACAGGGGGAGATAGCCCTATATTGAATGTGCTCGCTATTATAGCATGTACAGGGTAGATAGCCTACATGAATGTGTTCGCTATATTATAGCATGTACAGGGTAGATAGCCTACATGAATGTGTTCGCTATATTATAGCATGTACAGGGTAGATAGCCTATATGAATGTGTTTTCGCTATATAGCATGTACAGGGTAGATAGCCTATATGAATGTGCTCGCTATATTATAGCATGTACAGGGGAGATAGCCTATATGAATGTGCTCGCTATATTATAGCATGTACAGGGTAGATAGCCTATATGAATGTGCTCGCTATATTATAGCATGTACAGGGGAGATAGCCTATATGAATGTTCTCGCTATATTATAGCATGTACAGGGTAGATAGCCTACATGAATGTCCTCGCTATATTATAGCATGTACAGGGTAGATAGCCTACATGAATGTCCTCGCTATATTTTAGCATGTACAGGGTAGATAGCCTACATGAATGTCCTCGCTATATTAAAAGCATTGTAAACAGGGAGATAGCCTATATGAATGTGCTCGCTATTATAGCATGTACAGGGTAGATAGCCTATATGAATGTGTTCGCTATATTATAGCATGTACAGGGTAGATAGCCTATATGAATGTGCTCGCTATATTATAGCATGTACAGGGGAGATAGCCTATATGAATGTGCTCGCTATATTATAGCATGTACAGGGTAGATATCCTATATGAATGTCCTCGCTATATTATAGCATGTACAAGGGAGATAGCCTATATGAATGTGTTCGCTATATTATAGCATGTACAGGGTAGATAGCCAATATGAATGTCCTCGCTATATTATAGCATGTACAGGGTAGATAGCCTATATGAATGTGCTCGCTATATTATAGCATGTACAGGGTAGATAGCCTATGGGAATGTGCTCGCTATATTATAGCAGTACAGGTAGATAAAGCCTATATGAATGTGCTCGCTATATTATAGCATGTACAGGGGAGTAGCCTATATGAATGTGCTCGCTATATTATTTGCATGTACAGGGTAGATAGCTATATTGAATGTGCTCGCTATATTATAGCATGTACATGGGAGATAGCCTATATGAATGTGCTCGCTATATTATAGCATGTACAGGGTAGATAGCCTATATGAATGTGCTCGCTATATTATAGCATGTACAGGGGAGATAGCCAATATGAATGTCCTCGCTATATTATAACATGTGCAGGGGAGATAGCCTATATGAATGTGCTCGCTATATTATAGCATGTATATGGGAGATAGCCTATATGAGATAGCCTATATGAATGTGCTCGCTATATTATAGCATGTACAGGGTAGATAGCCTATATGAATGTGCTCGCTATATTATAGCATGTGCATGGGAGATAGCCTATATGAATGTGCTCGCTATATTATAGCATGTACAGGGAGATAGCCTATATGAATGTGCTCGCTATATTATAGCATGTACAGGGGAGATAGCCTATATGAATGTGCTCGCTATATTATAGCATGTACAGGGGAGATAGCCTATATGAATGTGCTCGCTATATTATAGCATGTTCGCTATATTATACAATGTAGCATGTACAGGGTAGATAGCCTACATGAATGTGTTCGCTATATTATAGCATGTACAGGGTAGATAGCCTATATGAATGTGCTCGCTATATATTATAGCATGTACAGGGTAGATAGCCTATATGAATGTGTTCGCTATATTATAGCATACAAAGTAGCAGGTAACAGCCTATATGAATGTGCTCGCTATATTATAGCATGTACAGGGTAGATAGCCTACATGAATGTCCTCGCTATATTATAGCATGTACAGGGTAGATAGCCTATATGAATGTGCTCGCTATATTATAGCATGTACAGGGTAGATAGCCTATATGAATGTGTTCGCTATATTATAGCCATGTACAGGGGGAAGCCTATATGAATGTGCTCGCTATTATAGCATGTTACCAAGGGTGAGCCTACATGAATGTGTTCGCTAGTATTATAGCATGTACAGTGTGATAGCCTACATGAATGTGCTCGCTATATATAGCATGTACAGGGTAGATAGCCTATATGAATGTGCTCGCAATATTATAGCATGTACAGGGTAGATAGCCTATCATGAATGTGCTCGCTATAAGATAATTTTATAGATGTACAGGGGGTAGATAGCCTACATGAATGTTGGCTCGCTATATTATAGTATGTAGGGGGGGGGGGGGGGGCATGTACAGTAGTAGCCTATATGAATTGTGCTAGCGCTATATTATAGCAGTACAGGGTAGCATAGCCTACATGAATGTCCTCGCTATATATGCCAATTCGTATCATGTACAGGGTAGATAGCCTACATGAATGTGCTCGCTATATAGTATGTACAGGGTAGATAGCCTACATGAATGTGTTCGCTATATTATAGATACAGGGTAGATAGCCTATAATGAATGATGCTCGCTATATATAGCATGTACAGGGTAGATAGCCTATATGAATGTGTTCGCTATATTATAGCATGTACAGGGTAGATAGCCTACATGAATGTGTTCGCTATATTATAGCATGTACAGGGTAGATAGCCTACATGAATGTGCTCGCTATATTATAGTATGTACAGGGTAGATAGCCTACATGAATGTGTTCGCATATTATAGCAGTACAGGGTAGATAGCCTACATGAATGTGCTCGCTATATTATAGCATGTACAGGGTAGATAGCCTAAATGAATGTCCTCGCTATATTATAGCATGTACAGGGTAGATAGCCTATATGAATGTGTTCGCTATATTATAGCATGTACAGGGTGTATAGCCTACATGAAGTGTTTCGTATATTATAGTAAGTACAGGGTAGATAGCCTATATGAATGTGCTCGCTATATTATAGCATGTACAGGGTAGATAGCCTACATGAATGTGTTCGCTATATTATAGCATGTACAGGGTAGATAGCCGACATGAATGTGCTCGCTATATTATAGCATGTACAGGGGAGATAGCCTATATGAATGTGCTCGCTATATTATAGCATGTAGCATGAGTAGAGAGATCTGTGTTATAATAAAAATGGGCACAATTATCGTCCGAAATCTACGGAGCCCCGCAGGGGACGTATAATTCTTTATTTTGTTCCCACGAATTAACAAAATGTTCCCTCAATGTATCAATTCCTTCCCACGAAATAACAATTCGTTCCCAATTAATTCGAGGGAATTAATTGTTAAATTGATGGAAAAACTAATTGTCATTTCGTGGGAACGAATTTTTAAGTCGAGGGAACCAATTGTTAAATTGAGGGAAGGAATTAATAAAAAATGTCCTTGTCCCCAAACTGAAATCAGACAGAAATCAGACAGACAGAGTATTAGGCAAAAACATGAACATAATAGACGAAGTAGGTAGATAGGGTAGATAGCCTATATGAATGTGCTCGCTATATTATAGCATGTGCATGGGAGATAGCCTATATGAATGTGCTCGCTATATTATAGCATGTACAGGGGAGATAGCCTATATGATGTCTCGCTAAATAATAGCAGTGTACAGGTGTATATAGCCAACATGAATGAGCTCGCTATATTATAGCATGTACAGGAGATAGCCAATATGAATGTGCTCGCTATATTATAGCATGTGCATGGAGATAGCCTATATGAATGTGGCTCGCTATAATAATACATGTACAGGGAGATAGCCTATATAGAAATGTGCTCGCTATATTATAGCAAGACCCAGGAGAAAGCCTATAATGAATGTGCTCTGCAAATATTATAGCATGTGCATGGGTTAAATAGCCCTATATGACTGTTCTCGCCTATAGAGTATAGCATGTGCATGGGAGATAGCCTATAATGAAAGTGCTCGCTATATTATAAGCATGTACATGGGATTAGCCTACTATGGATGTGCACGCTAATATTATATCATGTACAGTTGAGATAGCCTATAATGAATGTGCTCGCTATATTATAGCATGTACAGGTAGATAGCCATATGAATGTGTTCGCTATATCAAAGCATGTAGCATGTGGAGATAGCCTATTAAGAATGTCTCGCTATATAGTATAGCATGTACAGAGATAGCCTATATGAATGTGCACTCTATATATAAAGCATGTACAGGGTAGATAGCCTATATGAATGTGTTCGCTATAATATAGCAAGTACAGGAGATAGCCTATAATGAATGTGTTTCGCTATATTATAGCATGTACAAGGGGAGTTAGCCTATTATGAATGTGCTCGCATATTATAGCATGTACAATGGTAGATATCTATATGAATGTGTTTCGCTATATTAATAGCATGTACAGGGGAGATAGCCTATAGAATGTCTCGCTAATATTAAAGCATGTACAGGAAGATAGCCTATATGAATGTGTTCGCTATATTATAGCATGTACATGGGCGATCGCCCTAATGAATGTCCTCGCTATATTAAGCATGTTGCAGGGTTAGATAGCCCCTAATAATGAATGTGCTCGCTATATTATAGCATGTACAAATGGAGATAGCCTAAGTATGAATGTGCTCGCTATATATAGAATGTACAGGGTATTAGGGAATAGCCATAAATTGAACTTGTGCTCGCTATATTAAAGCATGTGCATTGGAGATAGCCTATTGAATGTTGCCGCTATAAATTATAGCATGTACAAGGGAGATAGGCCTATATGAATGTGCTCGCTATATATAGCATGTACAGTGGAGATAGCCTATATGAATGTGCTCGCTATATTATAGCATGTTCGCTATATTATAGCATGTACAGGGTAGATAGCCTATATGAATGTGCTCGCTATATTATAGCATGTTCGCTATATTATAGCATGTACAGGGTAGATAGCCTATAATGAATGTGCTCGCTATGTTATAGCCATGTTCGCTATATTATAGCATGTACAGATGTGATAGCCTATGAAGTGTCGCTCGTTTTTTTATTATAGCATGGTGTCGCTATATTATAGCATCGTACAGGGTAAGATAGCCTCTATATGAATGTGCTGGCTATTATAGCATGTTGCTAGTATATAACGCATGTACGGGTAGATTAGCCGACATTTGAATTTGTGCTCGCTAAGTATTATTTTTTTAGCATGTTCGCTATAGTATAGCATTGTACAGGGGAGATAGCCTATATGATGTGTTCGCTATTCCTATTATAGCATGTACAAGGGGGAGAGATAACTATGATGAACTGTGTTTCGCTATATTATAGCATGTACAGGGGAGGGGGATAGCTATAATGAATGGTCTCGCGATATTATAGCATGTACAGGGGAGGGGAGTAGCCTATATGAATGTGTTCGCTATATTATGCATGTACAGGGTAGATAGCTATATGAATGGTGTCGTTGCTCCATATCATAGCATGTGCATGGGAGATAGCCTTATATGAATGTGCTCGCTATATTATAGCATGTACAGGGAGATAGCCTATATGATGTGCTCGCTATTTTTATAAGCATGTACAGGGGAGATGCCTATATGAATGGTGTCCGCTATTATTATAGCATGTACAGGGGAGATAGACTAGTTGTATGTGAATGCTCTATATTATAGCATGTCAGGGGAGATAGCCTATATGAATGTGCTCGCTATATATATTAGCCAATGTACAGGGGTTAGATAGCCTATGGGATGTGTCGCTTATATATAGCATGTCGCTATTATAGCATGTACAAGGTTAGATAGCTATACTGAATGTGCTCGTTATAGTAATACAGTCGCAATTATAGTCATTGTACAGGGTAGATACAATAGAATGTGCTGCTATATTATAGCATGTTCGCTATTATTATAGCATGTACAGGGTAGATAGCCTACTGAATGTGCCTTCGCTATTATATAGGCCATGTTCGCTATATTATAGCAGTACAGGGAGATAAGCCAAAGATGTGTTCCGCTAATATAATAGCATGTACAGGGAATAAACCTATATGAATGTGCTTCGCTATATTATAGTCATGTACAGGGTGGGAATAGCCTATTATGATGGTTCCCTTCGCCTATATATAGCAATGTACAAGGGGAGATAGCCTATATGAATGTCGCTATATTATAGCATGTACAGGTTAGATAGCTATAAGATGAGGCTCGCTTATAATCATAGCAATTGTCATGGGGAGATAGCCTATATGAATGTGCTTCGCTATATATAAGCAGCTTGTACAGGGGAGATAGCCTATAGCTGATGTGCTTCGCTATTATTATAGCATGTACAGGGGAGATAGCCTATATGAATGTGTTCGCTATATTATAGCATGTACAGGGGAGATAGCCTATATGAATGTGTTCGCTATATTATAGCATGTACAGGGTAGATAGCCTACATGAATGTGCTCGCTATATTATAGCATGTAGCATGAGTAGAGAGATCTGTGTTATAATAAAAATGGGCACAATTATCGTCCGAAATCTACGGAGCCCCGCAGGGGACGTATAATTCTTTATTTTGTTCCCACGAATTAACAATTCGTTCCCTCAATGTATCAATTCCTTCCCACGAAATAACAATTCGTTCCCAAGGAAACGAATTGTTAATTCGTGGGAAGGAATTGTTTTATCGTGGGAACGAATTGTTAATTCGAGGGAATTAATTGTTAAATTGATGGAAAAACTAATTGTCATTTCGTGGGAACGAATTTTTAAGTCGAGGGAACCAATTGTTAAATTGAGGGAAGGAATTAATAAAAAATGTCCTTGTCCCCAAACTGAAATCAGACAGAAATCAGACAGACAGAGTATTAGGCAAAAACATGAAAATAATAGACGAATCCAGGCCGTCTTGGTGGCAGGGGATTTCGTCTAAAGATACGAGTACCGCTATACAGATATACTCATTTAGTAATCTTTACTTTACTGATAGAAACGCGCGTCAGTATCAGGCTATTTTGATACATGCATGCAAATAGGGCGGTACATTTCAAAATTGTGTGCATGTATGTATATCAATTAGAAGCGCCACATTAATAAATATGTATATGATAAAGTATGATCATTTCATATAACAAAACAAATGCAGAGATTAAATAGTTGTTTCCGTTAACCTTTTACGGAGGCAGGGTTATCGCCCCTGATACATGTAGCAAGTGTGGCAATTCACGATTGATATGAAAAGTTCAATAATTGACAGGCCCGGTAATGATAAATGAATGTTTATTTGCCCGAAATATGTCATATATAAAGACGGGACAACAACACTATGTTCCCCTATTATACAACCATTTGAACCCGAAAGTCCACTTAAGCGGTTTATGCAAACATTGCAGATACATATGAGCCGGTCCAGATGAGCAGGCTAGTAACGAGCCGTCTCATCAGGATCTGCACTGTTTGAAAGTACTAGTAATTTTCATATGTTTGAGAACAATAAGTACCCCCCTTTTCATAAATGGACTAATCTGAAAATCATTTTTGACGATTGGATTGGTGGAAAAATTAACATATACAAACCCGTTAGAGTTGCTTAGGGGTGAAAGGGTTGAACGTGTTACTGGATTACATGTATATCAGGGACCCGTTTCACTTCGTACGACTACAATGTTCGTAAATGCAAATATAGGATCGTCTGGAAATATCAATTGCTGGATTTACATGTATTGAGCATATGCAGCCTATACTCAATAATTGTAATTCCAAAAATTGTTTACAAGAAAACATTGTTAAAGATACATGCCCACTCAGTAGGGACATAATGTTCTTTATATCACAGACATCATCAGAGGCATTGTCTGGCAAAATAAACATTCAATCACCATCACCTCACGTATTTATTGGCATTATTATACACTTTATATCAGACATACATTTCCAAACTGCGATCAGGGGCGATAATCGTGTTTCCTTAAAATGTTTAATTAACATTTATCATGCCTCATTTGCATATGAAAAAAGCCTGATACCACCGTGCGTCACTATCAGTAAAATAAATAATACTAAATGATTATACATGTATCTGTATAGCGGGCACTCGTAATGTTTACAACTGGTGGAATAGTGACACAATTATACACTTATTTAATTCCTTTAAAGAACATGTTGTGCCTATTGAGTGAGCATGTATCTTTAAGACAATCATAATGTTGTACTTGCGAACATTTTAGTCGTACGCAGTTTAGTGAAACGGCCCCCAGTGAACTCGTAATAAACATCATATATAATCGTCACGCATGAAACGATTCCCTATCGTTTACACATCGTTTCGACATCGTTTTTGTTTCTACAATTAGAAAACGATGTTTTCGTTGTTTTAACGTGTCACGTTAAAGCCAACGAAAAGTTCGTTTTCCAATAAAAAAAACAATGAAAACGATGTAAAATCGATGCGTTGAAAGAAACGACAGGCGTTTATACAGTTGAGAGTCGGGCATTTACAGGAACATATAATTTATACGTACAAAACAAACAAACAATAATCGTTCTATGCATATCGTTGCACAAACCGTTCGTTTTCACTGCGTTTCGTTTTCGTTAGCTTCGTTTGGGAACGTTCTACAAATCTGCGTTGTACACGCCACTGTTACGTAACTACATGTAGTTCCTGGAGTAAGCTTCAGTGGGATTCATGGGGAGTTTTGACATGTTATTACTAATTATACTTATATATGACTGAACATTTTCCGAAAAATTCAGCTGTCAATTAGATTATTTTGTTCCGATTTCCACACTAATAGTAATACTTATCTCCTAGTCACGATAGTCACGATAGTCACGATGCTGCTAGCTTCACGTATACGGAGCCCAGTAGGTGATATATACTTGTTTTTCCTTTCAATTCGTTCCCACGAAATAACAATTCGTTCCCTAAATTTAATAATTCGTTCCCACGAATTAACAATTCGTTCCCACGACTTAGCAATTCGTTTCCACGAAATAACAATTCGTTCCCACGGGAACGAATTGTTAATTAGTGAGAACGAATTGTTATATCGTGCAAACGAATTGTTATATCGTGGGAACGAATTAAAAATTCGAGCGAACGAATTGTTAATTTGAGGGAACAAATTGTTAAATTGAGGGAACGAATTGTTATTTCGTGGGAACGAATTAATAAAAACATCTCTATGTCCCCTGCGGTGCTCCGTAGAATACACCTTTACGGATATGAAATTTATTAAATACATGTGGGAACAAATTGTTAATTTGAGGGAACAAATTGTTAAATTAAGGGAACGAATTGTTATTTCGTGGGAAGGAATTAATTAAAAAAATCCATGTCCCCTGCGGGGCTCCGTACACGCACACTCATGGAAACATCACTCGAATTGCCGGTCAATGCACACGGCTACTAGAGTTATTTCCCCTGCTCCGTTAATCGGAACTGCATAACTGCGGATGGAACGGTGGGACAGCCAACATGTTTTCATTACGCACTCCTGCACTTGATGGCTGGGATGTATACCGAGTATGAAGAGAATCGGCCAAAAACTGTAGACGTAGTTCGCCGGACAAGGAAAACAATTCAAAGTTTAAAAAGAGGCATAACTGCGGATGGATCAGTGGGCAGCGAACGTTTTTACGTTACGAACTCCTGCACTTGACTGTAGGGCTGTATACCGAATATGAAGATAATCGGCCAAACACTGTAGCAGTAGATCGCCGGACAAGGACAATTGTTTACTGACAGACGGACGGAAAAGGTAAACACTATATGCCACCGACAACTATCGTTGCGATGGCATAAAAATATTGACGTCATAGTGGAAAACATATTTCAGCTAATTAAAATGTTCAAACCTTTGTAACCTTTTTAATATCTGTTATTTTTACATGCGGTTTTCAGCATCTATTTCATATTATCAAATTGTATTATTTACAAAAATGAAAAGAAAGTTGTTTAATTGGCCTGTAATCTCAAAACACACTCGCCCGGTATTCCGTATATACCGGCTCGCCGTGGAAACGGTAGGAATTCAGCCATAAGCCTTAACCCTTAGACCGCTACTCATAGCAATTGTCGACTGCTGTTGCTTTTATATCTTGCCTTACTTCTCAATAAAAACATGGTTTGACAGCACTTTAGAATCATTTCCAATGGAAATGATTCTGAAATGCTGTCAAAGCATGTTGTAAATTATTCTAAAGTGCTGCCAAAGCATGGTTGTGATGATAAAAATGGAGAATAGAAAATAAACAGCAGACGACAACATATTAAGATAGCGGTTCGTGTTTCCTGGACTTGCCTATAAACGTGTTGCATGTATCTGTAAACTTTGGCCCGGTTTTCCTTTGTCGATACACCACCATCTGCGCTAATCTTGACAATACAGTCGAACCTGTGCTAAAGACCACCTCCGAATAGCAATCACCTGGCTTTGAATGCCACAACTGGTGTTGTCCTAATGGCACAATTACTATATAAACGACGTTGTGAATAAAGACCACCTGTGAGCAAATGCCAGATTTTTCGCTTCCCATGACTGGCCTTTATTCACAGGTTTGACTGTAATTGTCAAGTGTTTGCTTTCAAAATACTTGAATATTGTCTTTGAAATCAAGCAGATTGATTGGCAGAGTCAGAGTTGTAGCACAGCTCAGGCTTAGCCAATCAAACTGCTTGATTGCGAGTTGAGATTGTCAATAGATGTGCATAAACGTTTCCATCTGGGCAAGATTAGCGCAGCCGGTTGTCTAACGTATACTAGTAGGCCGCCGCGAGCTGCATGGACGCAAATGGGGATTGATGATGTCATTTCCGGTCGTGATCGGAACACGTGACATCTCCAGACATCATAAAATCATTAAATTCTCGTTATCATGTTTCTAGAAGGTCATTTTTGTGTTCAGTGATGTCTGTCATTCCACACTAATGTGTGGCTGCGACTGGAGAAATGGCGCTATTGGGTCTTATGATCAGTGTAGCTCCTGATCAGGTAGCACACTGCTGTCGCCTGATAACGATCCAGATTGCTTGTTATAATCATGAAGAATGATTCACTGATGGAATGGCGAACAGTGACGAATATTATCAGACTGTGCGAATGCACAGGATGATCTCGATCTACACTTGTCGTAAAACTCATACACCCCATTTCTCCAGTCACAGCCACATAAGGCACTACGTACTCGCTGTGAAATCAACACGACATTGTCTTATAACTTTACACCTGTCATGTTAGAACGACAGAGTTCCAGATAAGTTTTGTATCTAAAGAGTATTACCATTGAATTGCTTCCTTATTAAATATGGAATAAGTGATACTAAATAAAACAAATTTAAAAATTAACTTATTTGAGCTGTAAAAGAAACTGTTTGCTTTTGCAGCAAATCAAACTAAGTAGATTTTCACCTTTACATGTATTACAGTATTTTCACCACTCAAATTGAAATCAGTGCGTATTTTCACATTGCTGAGAGTATTTTGTACTCTCAATGTTGATCATCAATGCGTATTATGTTAAAATAAATGTATAAATACGCCAATACGCACCTTATCTGGAGCTGTGAGAATGGGTATGCAATTATCAGCGACATACCAGGGCATTGGCTGAATACATCAGTTAGACATTTGTGGATCGGGCATTGACGTTGATTTGTGGCTGTGAACAGAAACGGGGCTTATGGGTTTTTCTACCAGTGTTCATCCAGATCAGTCTGTATATCAGGATATTCAGTGTTCGCCATTTCATCAATGAAACACCAACGTTCCGTGCAATACATACATATCGTTATCATGCTACTGGAGTGTGTTATTTGATCAGGAACTACACTGGTCACTAACTACACAGGCCCCACTTCTTCAGTCACAGCCACATGCATGTACAAGGTGTTTCAAAATATATGTGCCAACTTTATCCTTGACCTTGGGCATGGGGGCTGCATGGATGGGCTATATAATGAAAATATCGTTGGGGATAAAGAAGTATATGCCTTGTCAAGTCAATTGGACTTAGGGTTGTGGAGATAGTTTGTACTTAAACGTTTAACATAGATTTTACAACAAAACAATAACGCAAATTTCGTGGTAATTTGACCTTGACCTTGTGCAAGGGGTCCACATGGGTGGCCTATATAACGATAGGGTTGTAAAGATATTGGGTATTTAAAAACGTGAAGTTTCAAGTCAATCAGACTTAAGGTTGTGGAGATAGTTGGTACTTATAAAACATTAACGCAAATGCCGGAC
>CM055276.1:59698940-59734701 GCA_029237695.1 Conchocele bisecta | reverse complement strand
TAGTGTCAGATCCTCATCACATTTCGCCCCAGTGCTTAAACGTAATATAATTCGTACTAATATTACTACTTTCATAATGGGTATATCCGGATTCAACTATCACGTATCAGAGAAGCCATAAATGTACCTGAAAGCCAAACAAGGGATATCGAGATATGCTGGTAATGATGATCCTTACCGTTACATTACTCTTCCCACGCTCACAACCAACCGCCCGATTGACTGACTGAATCCCGAACAGTATGTACGTGATCATACTGTGTAGATCAGCAGGCTTATCTGAGTCTACACGCATGTCAAATTCCATAAACCTATTTTCTCCATTTTCACATACATATAACCAACCGCATGCGTGCCCAGATTATCAACACTTCTGAAAATCCATTGGCAATGTCAAGTAGCAATCAAGCAATTTGATTTTCTGAGCCTGAGCTGTAGCTTGATTTCCAAGAAAGTTGAATATATTTTGAAACCAATGAAATTGCCAAAAAATGCCAAGATTACCGGAAGCGGTAGTGTATGACCGCACGAACTATTTGTTGTACTCGTCACGGCCACACGTGACCACATGTAGGATAAATAGTGTATTTAAAGGAAAAGGAATAAGCATCGTCTTCCATAAAAAGTAATTATGCAGCATACAAGTACATGTACATACAATACCGTCTGCGCTAATGTTGCCAATATTTGTTTATTTATTTATACATGTACCAAACTACTTGAAGTTTGTGCTTGAATTCAATCAGATTGATTGTCTGAGGCCGAGCTGTGCCCATGCTCAGACAATCAAATTGCATGATTGCGAGTTGGCAGTCAGAAACGTTGACACGTTTGTGAGGAGTATCGCAGGCGACTGTGTATTTGCACATGTTGGTGGAAGCAGGACCAGTCGTTAACAGTATAGTAAAATATCGAACCATCCAGACACTGGCCAGACTGCAAAAAAACATCATAATTCTCTACTGTATTTAACATTATACCGTGTTTCAAAATGAAATCTGGTTCAGTAATCATATGTTTCTATGCTGGAACGAGTTTAACAACTTGTTAAATACAATGAAACCTCTCTAAACCGGACACCCTGGGAGGTCCCCAAGTTGTCCGGTTTAGAGAGGTTTCACTGTAAATCAGGCATTTGATTATTCCGAGCCATAGTTCTGTGCTATGTGATCACGACCAGACATTATCACCTGAGATAAATGACCAAAGACGCAACAAAGATAAGATCACATGTGGGTTCTTGATGTCCGGTTTATAGAGGTTCCACTGTATAGCGATGCGTGAGTGCGATTCTATAATGCATGTATTTTGTTCAAGTGAATTCATGTAGTAATTCAATAGATTTTGCTCAAGAATTGCGAATCTAATTGCCAAAGACACGCGATCCAAGAACAGTGGCACGTTTCACTAAAATTCGTACCACTAAAATGTTCGTAAGTGCAAATTTATGATCGTCCGGAAATTTCAATTGATGGATTTAAATTTATCAAGCTTAGGCTGCATATGCAGCCTATGCTCAATAAATGTAAATCAATCACTTGTTCACAAGAAAACATTGTTAATGTGAAATTTACAGACTATCATAATTTTGTCCTTGCGAACATTTTAGTCGTACGATGTTTAGTGAAACGGCCCCCATGTGTGGTTATATAACTACCATAACACATGAATGTGCCTCATTATGACAATACAATAACCACAACATTAATATTGGGATACCAAATGCATTTTGGACACCAAGCTAAATATGAATTACCGAAACAAACAGCACTCCATTACACTGATATTGCGACAATTCGGCGTGCATTGAGGTTCACCACCACCATTGATTTTTCCTACATAAACTAACCAATGACCATACATTTTGCTGTTCTCTACTATACGTACTTTCATTTTTCGTATGATTGTTATGGGACCTATTTTCCCATAACCTGCACCCATTCTGCTCTGGATATTTACTAATTAACATATAGGTTTAATTGTTAAGAATGATAAATTCAATCTACTGTTACCACCTTGGTGGTGGCGCAAAAAGTCGGCGACTGGAATTGAAATCGCCTCACATGACAAACATGTTGAGATAATCCCAAAGCATATGCTTGAAACTGATGATACATTACATGTAACATACTTGTGAAGTAGCTAGATTAATACATCAATTAATCGGTTTCTGCAGGCAAACAGTGTCTATGGCATAACAAATATGGCTTATTATTTTAACGTACTACTTTTGACTACACCGCGCATGGATATCTGATGATTTAGTGTGGTTAATCCTTGACCGAATACACGTTGATTGATTAACACTTACAATGCTGGCTTACACATGGTTTGGCAGTTATTGCCATTGGAGTTTAGTCTGAATGCTGACAAACCATGTTTTGGTTGAGAAAAAAAGACAAAACATGAAGCAACAGTAGACGACTAATTTCGTTTCCACCATTCTAAGGGTTAACACATTGTACTATTGTACATTGACTAGGCACGCATATCCGGCTCACTATTTACTCCTGACCTTCCATCGTTCGAATGGTGTCAAATGACATTACTGAATGTTGTCAGTGTAATGAGCGAAAACAAATCCATCTTCTGGGTAATGAAAACCAAGCTATTTTCAACACTTACTAGCATAAAACGTTACCTGATAAATAGAATACAATGTTAGTGTCAAGTTGCTCGGCTCGTAAACGGTAGGAATTCCTCGGCCTGCCTCGGAATTCCTACGTGTTTCATAGCCTTGCTGATAAATGTGATATCAATATACACTAACATGGTACTCTTAACAACTAGGTGCAACAATACTAACTCGAAATGTCCACTCTTCGTTTTGTGAAATAATATTCACTTAGGTCTAGCTAAGTGTATAAAGTAAACAATGAAAAAAGTTTACACAACATTCCGAGCCGATGCATACGGAGCCTCGCAGGGAAATTGATTTTTTTTTTATGAATTCGTTCCCACGAAACAACAATTCGTTCCCTCAATTTAACAATTCGTTCCCTGGAATTAACAATTCGTTACCTGGAATTAGCAATTCGTTCCCACGATAGAACAATTCGTTCCCACGTATTTACGCGTTTGTTCGTGGGAATGAATTGAGGGAACGAATTGTTATTTTGTGGCAATGAATTAATAAATAAAAATAATTCTACGTTCCCTGCGGGACTCTGTAGAATTTCTCGATCTAAGACGTCGTTGACAGAATACAATGGATGATTTTCAAAATGGATAACGGGCGCAAATCGGTGACATTTCAGTAGGGGTAAGTCCTGACCATGACCCAGGGGCCGTTTCATTAAACTTAGTACGACTAAAATGTTCGTAAGTGCACAATTATGATAGTCTGTAAATTTCACATTAACAATGCTTTCTTGTAAGCATTTACTGGATTTACATTTATGGAGTATAGGCTGCATACACAACAAGTATGTGACCTTGACACTGAGCTTGGCGGAGGCGGGACGATCGCGGATTTGTCACAGGGCAGCGGTGGAGAACAATTAGGGCAATGAGTGTGTGACATATCAAGCAGATCCAATTAAGGAAACAGACAATATAAGACATATACCCGATCGTTAAGGTTTCGAACGCACCAAGTATTGACCCTTTGCTTAGCGGGGGCGGGTTGATCGTGAATTTGTCACGGCGGTAGAAGACCATTAAAGCAAAATGAAATGCGTGTGTGCAATATCAAGCCGATGAGTGCAACGAAACAAATACGCCAGCGGTTAGGTTTCGAACGCATCAGATATGTGACATTGACCTTGCGGGACGATTGTGCATTTACGTGCAAGGCGTGTGTGACATATCAAACAGATCCGTGCACGGAAACATACATCATAAGACATTTAACCGAGTGTTAAGGTTTCAAATGCACCAAGTACATATGTGTGACCTTGACACTGGGCTTAGTGGGGTTGGGACGATCGTGGATTTGTCGCAGGGCAGTAGAGGACCATTAGAGCAATGTGTGTGTGAATATCAAGCAGATCCGTGTGCGTGTAAGAAAACATCAATTATGATACAGCCTTAAGGCTTCGGAACGTACATACATGTACAGACGTACGGACGGACGGATGGGACATACGGACGCCGCTAACACCATATGCCCCTCACCATTCGGTGGCGGGGCATACAAATAACCTGGTACTACCGCGCGTCACTATCAGTAAACAAAATACGAAATGAGTATCTGTATAGCGGGCACTCGCAGTTTTTAAAACTGGTGGAATAGTTGCACAATTATATACACTTATTTAATTCCTATATTGAACATGTTGTGCCAACTATGAGACCCCCACGTTAAAAGTGAAGACACCGATTTATTATATACCTACCCATGAAATACATAGTTATACGATGTAAATAAAAGTCATATGTTCTCATCGATGAAATAAACAACTTCCGGTGAAAATACGACTACTTCCGCTATATATATTCATAACGCGCATCGGCTGTAAAACAGCGCAAATATGTTGCACATACACATTCATTACCGTATACAGTCTAAAAGACTGCTAATTTCCATGGAGCGGTATATAATAAATAGAATATTCGTGGTGTGAAATGTCCATATGGACATTTCACACCACGAATATTATATTTATTATATACCGCTCCATGGAAATGAACACTCAATGAACATATATGTCATATTCGCTGCAAGAATATGAATATCCTCTATATATTCACAGAATGTCGTTTATTCCTTACACATTGTAATTACCACCAAATTACAGTAGAAAATCTCTACACCGGACACCCATACAATCTATGTCCGATTAATTGTATGTGTTTATCTCTCACCATTGATAACGTTTGTTCGTTATCGCAAATCACATTTTTGTGGTGCGGATATGCCTGATTTACAGTGGAGAGGTTCCACTGTATATTTCAAAGTGGTTATACGGATTCTAAATCATACTCACAAGCATTCTTTCTATGACACATTGAGTAAAGAATCAGTGACGTGATGTCAAACTAACAATACGGAGGGCGGAAAACGTCGCTCAGATCAATCATAAAGTGAACACATATAATTTAATTATTTTGAGTTTTCCGCCTTTAAAATTTCGTATCGGCGCAAAATTCCAAGTGTTCGGGGCGAGCTCTTTGCGTGGGCCAGAATGTGGCTACTCGCGACCAATAAACATGCTCAGAATCGTGTACATCATTTGAAGTAGTAATTATGTTAGTGTGTAAGCGACGCAGCTGGGTTTTTTTGCCATTGTAACGATCAATTTATTGTCGCATTGTCTGTAAGATATGGAGCGTGGCTGCACCAATCCGTCAGCCGTCGACAATAGGACTTTGTAACGGGAGCCGTCTTTCTTCAGCACGTGTATTTCATTGGTACGCCCATAACATAGCAACAGTGAGCCGTCACTGTCTACTGTCATTCCGTGTGAATCGTATCTGCTGCCACGCGTCACATTGTACACGACATCCCCAGAATTCGTAAAACATACTATACGTCCGTTGTCATGATCGGATACGTATACCAGTCCACCTGTACCGACAGTCGTGTACTTTGGATTAGTAAACATTCCCTTACCACTAGCGTCGACCCCAATCCGTCGTAGCACTTTCCCGCTCCGGTTCAAAACTTGGATATGACCATCATTACTCTCCGAAAGCACGATGATGTAGATTTCCCCGCCATAGACGGCCACTCCCCGGCACTCCCCACTGGTTGTGATGGTGGCACCGGCTTGTAGCGGGTTGCTCGTGTGAATTATCTGGAGCAACTTACTCCCAGGCAGCGATACGATCGCGCCGTTGTCTCCATCGGCAGCCACGTCCCACGGAGCTGACGGCACCTTCAGTGTGGATTTTATAGTCAGCTTTGTATCAAGCAGAACTACTTGCTTATTCGAATTATCTGCTAACATAACTTGCATATCCGGCAATATCGCGGAACCTGTTATACAGTCAGATTGGATAACTATCTTCGTTAAAGAAAGAGCTTGCACATCGGTAAAACCCTTTACTAGATATTCTGGCCAGACTGAAAGGTACGCAGCTACTCGAGGCGCAATGCTCAATGTTCCGAATCGAGCGACACCTGTGAACAACTCGTTCAGCGTCGGTGATGATACAAATTCGATACCAACTCTATACACCTCCGCGTCTATATCGGTAATAGCTGTTTCAATCACAAGTAGAGATCGGCGTATTTTGTGAGCCACCATTACACTCGTCAAAGGATCATTAACCGCTTTCGCCTCATCGCCACCATGCATGTCAATGGTGACTTTGCGCAAAAGAACATCACAAGTACTGACATGTTCCTGTAGTAGGCTCATCTCTTTTTCTGCCACATTCTTCACACCGTCAACCATTTCCTTTTCAAGACGTTCCAAACATTCTATCACTTCAGTCTTGAACCGTTTGATGTCTTTTATACACGATTGTTCAAGTTGTTTCAAGGATTCGACGTCGCTCTCTCTGCCAGCTTTCATGTTCTTAATTCGGCTTTTCACCGCGGCCATCGACTCAACAACAGTGGCAAGTTCTTCCTCATAAGTTGTGGCGGTTGCCTTCTCATGTACGGATACTACTTCACACTTTCTATGCTTCATCAGTTTGCATGATTCACAGACCATTGCATCGTGCTTTTCACAAAACAAATGAACTAATTCATCCTTGTGATCGGTACAGAATAAAAGCGAGATCTTACCGGTATCAGATTGCCCTTCTGAAGCTAAGCCACTAACTAAAGCCACGTTATGATCTCGTAACTTTCTAAATCCATTGTGTATTGTCGAACAAGATGTACACATGTACTCTTCACATTGTGCACAGAAGTTTGTCGCTTCTGCTGTTAATCCTTCATGTTCACATCGTTCACATGACAATTTCCTGACGGTTTCCGATGTGTGATCAGAAGACATCGCGCTGGCGACACTTGCCATGTCAAATTTGATTCTACGATGTAATATATGTTTGATATGTATTAATCAAGTTTACCGATTTCATAAGAAACTCGGCATAGCCGAATTTCTTATGAAAGCAGTCAACGAGTTTAATAATTGTCATTATATTAAATCGGCACAAGTGTTAGATAGATTATTGTATTGCCATGTTTTCTTACATATGTATCACACAGACGTGTAATACATTTCAGTAAAATATCGTTTTAAGCAACGAAATACAATACATAACACACTGATGGCGCGACGTTCCATGGGCATGAGTAGCATACAATATGGACACAACAAACCGTATCGACTACACAACGGTTCAACTATGAGGTTCACCGTGAGAAAACAACATCTGTTAAATGTGAGTGTGACCAATGTAGTCCTATCGTGTGTAATATCAACATGCGCTTCGGGTTATGGTTTAAAAAACACGTCATGATGTCATTTTAAATAAAGATACATACTTGTATCGATATATCTATATCAGGCTGCTGTATGGGTGCGAGTTGACCTAGCTACATTGTATATGTATATATATATATATATAGATATAGAACATAGCTTACCCCGGGCAGGGGGTAAGTTATTCTTAGTTAGTTGGACGCATTCTGTCGTGATGTGAGTATTTATAATCGGGGTATTCGATAACCTCAATTCTGTCGGTAGGTAAATCGCTATACGCGCCTGTTATTTGTCACATTTCGCGTCACATATTCATACATATTTAATGAAAAAATTGGGCCATATATTTCAACATGTTTACCTATTTTTCAAACCCAGAGGTCACAAGGCAATGTGTACAAAAACTGTATATTTTTTCAAATATTGATTTTATTGTGAAAAATTGATTTGTCTATGGGAATTTAACACGGGGAAAACGAGGTGGAGGTGCTGGTGGCGGAGCCAAAAAAATAAAAAAAATGGAAATTGACTCTGAATCTGGCTAGATAGCTTGGAAATGATCTAAGAAAACAAAAGTTAAATTTTGAAAATCGGTAAAGTATTTCTGAAATTCTAAAACATTTCCCCATGTGAAGATGTCTATGAGGAATTAACATGGGGATATTTTTTTTTCACAATAAAATAATCAATATTTGACTAAATTTCACGAAATGAAAAGAAGGCTCATTCTTAAATTTTGCTTTAATATTATACAAAACAATATTGTTTTTGCATTGTTTATATGGCCGTAAAATTTGGACAGGTTTCGTGAAACAGACAGTAGTTATTTCCCTTTGAATTTGTTTATAGAAATACTTATATTTTTGGACCTTATTTTTTTTAAAAAGGACTAATGTCGCATGATTTTTTGTATAAAGGTGCCATTATACATGTAATAGTGTTTTCGACTTTTGTTCATCAACATCATCCTATATATCTGCAAAACCTGATCGGGGACTACTTTATTTGCCGGAGCCATATTGTCACACTTGTTACGTTTATTGAAAACAGTGTAGACTCGGATCAGTCTGATCTGGGTCTACCCTGTTGGCTGTCGTTATCTTTTTGCAATATTCAGTAAGAAATAAACGCTAAAATAAAACATAGGACCGGATATCTATAAATAAATTTGCAGAGGGAAACAACTAGCAGCAGGGTGGGGGGGGAGTAACAATGTTGGTGGGGGCCGTCGCCAGCGTCCACCGAGCCTCCCAGGTTATAATCAGTACATTCAGCAATCTGCCATCCATTCTGTTATACATATCCACAATTTACACCCTATTAGAGATAAGAAATCCATAAGTTATACTCAGTATATACTCACATAATGGATGAATTGATCCAAGAGTTTCTTGTGGGAATATCTGAACCCATCCCAGAGGATCAACAATTTTAAAAAACCTGGACACACAGGCGCCTCACCCGGTGCGGCTTCCAGCCGATCAACCGTGGGTTGAGATTCTGAACGACGCCAAGGACGAGTTTGAAGTCGATGGCGCCGCAGCGGTCTCCTCAACATGGAGAGTTCAGGCAGAAGACCAGCTCGAAGTTGGTGACCTGAAAGTAGTAGATATCAAAGCGGGCCGCATGTCCATAGATGGCGGCACGATGACAGACGATAGGGCATCGAGCCATCTCCAAGAACTCCCACAGGGGGATACATCCTGAAACTCAAGTATTTACGAGAACAGGATCAGGTAGATTGGGTGGTCGAAGACAAATTTGATCCCGTGAAAAAAGAAAGGCGTAAGGGCCAAGGTGTTGTAAACATTGACAGTGACACAATGCCGGGCGCTCTGAGCGGGATCGATAGACCATACTACCAGAATGCCTACCCCGTTACCGCTGTTGTCTATGGGCTGTATCCAATAAAAGACCCAGATCCTGCCAACCTTGCTCCGCTAAGAGATGGCGACCTCAACTGCGTTGCCCAGAGAGTGGTGGATCACTTTGAAAGTGCCTTGAGGGGCAAGGGGCTCACTACCACGAGGCGACAGAAAATCCAGCAGTGGGAGGACAGGGTCCATGAACCGGGTGCGACAGTTGGCGACGTGGCTGAGCTTGAAAGCATTCGCCAACGGGCGATCGTCTTGAAGGACATTGCCGGTGGGGACATCTACGAAAGTGGGAAGTACCAGCGAAGTGGTACCCAAAGCTATCGAAAAGTAGAACTCGTCGTCCACAACGGCCATGCCTGGTCTAAAGACCTGCACTTTCCGAGTTCTAGGCGATGTGTGGGAAGCTATCAGAGAAGCAACACGAGACCAGCCTATCGCAGTATGGCTCTTAGGGGGGGGGACAAGCAGCTAAAGGTGGACCAGTTTGTGCTCCAGGACGGTAGCACCTACCGGACTCGGGAAACGCACGACAACCTGATTAAAGCATGCACTGATGTAGGTAACCGCGATCTGGCAGAAAAGGTCTTCGGCGTTAACCATGCTGCTGCGGTAACAACCAGAGAGAAGAACGGCTGGAAGCCCACCCCAGCGCCTTTCGCGGATGACATCCAGAAGGCTTGCGTGGAGCATGGTCATGGTGGCCTTTGGAACTCGATGGACTACGACACACGAGATATTGACAGTGTTGATATGAAGGCGTGCAATCCCGCCAGCTTTCAGGGCCTCGGCGAAGCCAAGCCCTATTTCGATCGGTTTGGCCACCCAAAACACAGGATGACCAGGGTTAGCATTAATGCCCCACTCCCTAGAAATATTGGCACTGGATTCGCCGAGGTTATCGAGTAGAATTTCAAAGACAACATTCACCCCGTCATCCCCGCGTGGTTTGGAAAGCATTTCGCAGAGCAGGGATGGGCTCCAACACCCCTGCTAGCCTTCCTCGTAGAGTCGGGTCTCCTAAAAAGCCTCAAGGTCCGCGAAGCTATCATTGCGTTCGAGAAGCAAACTAATGTCTGGCTCCCTGAGGACCGTGATCAGGGCTGCAGCGTTATCGGCAAGTTCACGCAGGGCAACAAGGCCGAAGGAAAACGACTGATCAGAAGGCTAGTGACAGACCAGGGAGAACTCGACTGCCTTGTGCAAGACACCCGCTTGTGCGGCACCCTGGTTGCCGCGCCTAAGCAATGCCACTTGGGTCATATTCTCACGTATTACGATGGCTCACAGCCCCAGTACACCCACTTGCGGGCGAGCATGTTGGCCTACGCCCACATCAACCTACTATCTATGCTTTCGATATTTGACTCTGAGGAGGCTGTCCGGGTGGCCACTGACAGCATCTACATCCAAAAAACCGCATTACACAAGCTCAACGGAAATAGTGCCTTTGTGGCCCACAAGCTGTGTGACTGTGGTAGTTATATGTGCATGCGTTGTTTCACTCGGAGGTCATACCTTCCACCAGTTGCTCCAGCCCAGTGGCGTGCCAAATGTTAGCAATTGTACATGCCACAGGATCATCCCGCCTACCGACCCAAGCCAGAATATAAAATATATGATAAGGACGCGATACCCAGCACCGCGCCAATCTACGACGACCCGCTAGCCCAGCACCGGATAAGTTACCTGAATGGTGGCGGTGGTAGTGGTAAAACTACGAGAGCCATCGAACTGTTCCGGGTAGAGAGCCTCTGTGCTTACCCCGACACATCGTCTGGCCAAGGAGATGCGGGTCCGTGGGGTGAAAGCCCAGACCTACCACAGCTTCTTCCAATGGAGCGAACAGAATGAATGGACGCCCGACCGGATGGGTCAAAAGTTCATCCCCCATGTGATCATCTGGGACGAGGTTTGCACTGTTCCCAAACACATTCTTGAGACGTTCCTGGACTGGCTGGATCAACGTGGGGTTCAAGTCATCTGCTGTGGCGATCAAGGTCAACCGCCACCGATCGTAGGAGAGATGCCACATGACTGGCTGCAGCAACACGACTGGATGAACATATCGCACTAGAAGAAAGAAAACTGGAGGAAGCCCGTGGTGATAGAGAATCTACCGAGCGGATCACCGAACGCCTGTGATCGTTGCGGGATGAAAGAGAAGCTCGTTTGGATGCTGCATCGGCTTGCCGCGAGGCTCTCCGCACCCAAATAAGTCGGATCCGCGAAACAATCTCGATGGTTCTGTACGAGGAGACGACACTCGGTGAGCGTCTTCGCACTCTGTTCAGAGAGGGCGTCACGATAGTAAGCATCCACACAGCTCTCGGCACGATTATATCGACCATAGTTCTATCTATCACTGGCGGTGCGGCGGCTTCACCTGCGCCAGCACCTGCGCCAGCACCTGCGCCAGCACCCGCGCCAGCACCCGCGCCAGCACCCACGCCATCCGGCGGAGCCAAGGAGTGGGCAAAAAAGCATATAAAAGCCCTCGCCAGTCTCCTGGCTAAATTAGCCGGAAAGGCGGCTGCCGCGCTGTCTGGGCTGATCGGGGGTCACGTCTCCTACTTGTTAGCTATATTATAAAAAACGGCCGGATGGCTCGCCGAGAATGCTTGTGCTTTAATCGTGGCGATCGCCGGTCTCCTATTGTTCTCTGCCCGAGAGTTCCTAAAACTAAAGCGCGAATAGTGAAATCGCCACGAGGGCGACGACGAGCCCTAATTTCTCCTCCTCGTGGGCTGTGGCACTAGTTCCGAAGGAACTTGTTGGTGCATCAAGTCCTTTTGGAACAACGGTGGAACTTAATGAGACACTAGTTCCGAAGAAACTTGATGGGGTGCTTCGTGGTGGGGTGGGTGCTTGCGGTTTTATGAAATTGTTTCCACGCGCGGTGCGCTTGATGATATCCTTGTTCACGATTTTGGTTGGCGGTGGCGATTACGATCTTATTATTGTAACCGTCAACCGGGTCGTCTCGTAGTATCATGTTGGTCGGCGCCATATACACACCTATTCCAAATACATAGTCTACTGGGGTGCGGGCATTCTGCAAAACGTCTTGATACCGCTGGATCGCATCCGGGAGGTCCGCCGGAGATGAGATGGCGTCTTCGACATTTGACAAGAACCGGCTCCTATTATAAAACTGTGCGCTTGCGCCTGTGCGCTGAGGATGGCCCAGACGTATGTGCGAATGGAGTCGTTGAGGCGGGTAACCCCAGCCCTGGTGATCCCCTTCCCCCTATCCAAAATGAAAGTCCCCCAGCCGATCTCGACTTGTTCGCTCTGTTCTATGTAGTCGACGTGACGTATGACAGATGGAAGGTATTTACAGCCGGCGAAATTACAGTGCAATGGTGGATCTGAAGACGCGCCGAATGTCATGGTGTTTGCATCGAAACTTCCCCCATTGCGGGTTACGATATTGTTGTTTAGAAATATATCACCTAACCCACCATTTTTAGTAACGGTTTTCTGTTTCCAGTCGGTATTTTTAGAAATCTGAAATTCGTCACATATTCTTTCGTAGGTTTTGTGGTCGTACGCGTTGTATAGAGGGTTCAACTTATCCTCTTGGGGTAGTTGTGCTTTCATCTCTTGTACGATTCTCCTGATCGTGTAGTAGACGTGAAAAGTATAAGCACTTTCGCTGAAAGCGCTCTCATTATGCTCCATGTGGTTTATGTAAGAGACACCACACCCGGTTGTGGCGCACCACACGGCAAAACGTAACTGGTTCTGCCAAAACTGCATAGGGGAGGTTTTCCACGCGTCTATGGTTTCTTGGGTAGTAATTTTGGGCAGCCTATAATTATCAAATATATTTGGAAAAGTTGTAACAAATCCGGTGTCTTCGTTTACTCTTATTGTTTGGTGTATTAGCTTTCTAATTAAGTAGAGGATTCCTACAGTTAAGTAGTACACACCTCCCCCCGCGTACTTTGCCTTTGAATTAAAGCTAAATGCCTTGGTATCCAACGACATTTTAATCGGAGTTTATTATGTTTGCTACTATCACTAATGTTCAAAAATAGAGTTGTGAGCTTCGGAAGTCAATCGACAACTGCTGTGGAAAATGTCGGGAAGGCCTCAGATCAATCACCTTCACGGTTGGGTGGGAGAATGTGGGGAAGAGCGAAGGGGTTTACTATGTGAAGGATGGACGCCAAGTAAGTGTAAAGCTGCCTCCCGGACTGTGGATTTTTATACAGCTCAAAGATTTTGTCACCTCAGAGCTTGACGGCAGAGTCAACCTCACAGTATCGAAGGCTACCGGGCTCACAACAATGACCATCGTCCCAGACAACCGGATAAGGATCTCCCCGACGTTGGGTACTCGATTCGGGTTTAGAAATACATACTCCGCAAATGAAGGATTGTTTGTCCGGTGGATTTTGCCTTTACACAAACTCTCAGGGTGCACCTGGATCGGGTGAACACATCGTACAACACGGTAGACGGATCTCCCAGCACATTACTGAAAACCGTGCAAGCTAGTGATTGTTTCTTTGGGGAGACTGTGACATTAGACTTACCACGCCCCGAGATGAAGTTTTGGAATCGGGACATATCCACGAATTTACGGTCTCTATTCTTGATGATCAAGCGAGAGAGTTGAAGAAATATTACCCGATTTCGGTCGTCCTAGAAATTTCAAATTAATTCAAAGAATTAAACTCAAGTTCGTAATAGAATTTATAACAACCAACATTATGAGTATATAAGGACCAGGTAGTTCTTCCAATTTATTGACAATTTCGGATATAAATTCAAAGAATCCGAGTAACAATGATGTTCCCGACGGAGACTCCGGATCCAAGCCCACGGGTGATTTTTTAACTACCGAAAAAAACATATCACTGATCAATAGAACTATGAACGAGATTCACATGAGTATAGCACAGCTTAGAGTAGACGTCCTGACGGCGACTGCACAAGTTCGCGAAGAGGCACATACAGGACTTAATGATCTCGGCGGGAATATAATCCAAGTTGGGGAAGAGGATCATGCAGCACTTACTGAACTAGGCGGGAATATAACCGAATTTCGGGAAGAGGCCCATACAGAGCTTATGGAATTTTCCGATAAACTAAATCGAGTTCGTAAAGACGCTCATAACGCCCTTGAGGAAGTCTCTGGGAGGGTTCGCTCTGAGGCCCACACAGCGATTGTGCAAGTTGGTGAAGGACTGGGTGCAGTGGTTGCGCAGGTACGTATATTGCAACCACAACAACGTGTCATAGCAGTTTGGGCTGAGGAGCGGGGCCCATTGAATGAGGGGACCTATGAATATTAATTTGGCGCCAACGCGAGCAATAGATATGGGGGATACGTTATGACAACTCCCGGTACACTTCTACGAATGGCGGTCTGCTCGGTTAATTTTAAGGGTAAATCTGTGGCCGCGGTCAGCGTAAATCTCGTACTGGATGGGGAAGAACGGGCGATTGGAGACACTACACTCGCTGGACAGAGTTCAGTGATGGTTTTGTTCGCCGGTGACAATCATATTAGAGTTTCCGAAGGTAGTGTTTTTAACTTTGTTACGAAAATCGCTGACCCGGCGAGTTCTTCCACTGTTGTAACATTGTTAATTGAACTTGATTTATGACGAGTGAACATTTAATACAGTTGAACCTACAACCAAAACCTGCCGATCCTGTTTTAACAGAGTTGGGGGATAGGAGTTTGACCCCGTCAAACTTCAGGTTGGAAAATATCGTCGAGATACTGCAGATTCTAAAACAAGAGGGGGAAACTCGGAGGGTAAATGTAAAATATAGAAGAGCTGCAAATATAGCGGAGGGGGTGAGCACCTTGCTATCGTCCATTTCTATAATTGGTGGGGCTGGAAGCGTGGCCTTGTTGTCCACAGTCGTGGCTGTGCCTGTCGCTGGAGCTTTGAGCGGGGTAGCCACTGTGGCTGGGCTGCTCTGTATGACTGCCATATTAGTGGGTAGGAAACTAGAAACAAAGTGCAGAAAGCACGATCGAATAGCGGTTCTCGCGAGGTCTAAGAAAAACAGCATCGACGTTATCGTGTCTAAAGCTTTAGCCGATAACACTATATCAGACGCTGAATTTGAATTGGTAGTGGAGGAGATGTCTAGATATCAGGATTTAAAAAATACTTTTCGGACTAAGGCGCGCACCCTCAACAAAGTTGAACCTCTCACAGACGAAGTCGTAAAAAAACTCGTCACGGAGGGGAGGGCCTACGAGAGAAAAAATCTCCTCACCCCTCTCGGGACGTGATATGCTTATTCGCGTGTCTGCAACGGCAGGAAATCCCTCCACCATACAGTCCAGCTGTTCCGACGGCCCGCCATACGAAACATAAAACTTTTTCAGCCCCCGTTACACCACCGTGATTATGTCACCCACCGACCACCATACTTATCGATAACCGCAAACATTCCGTACCGGGAAGTAATCGTGTTACCGTGTGCCGCAGTCACCTCTCTCATATACATATCGTGATACTTTGGTGCATATGGTTCAACCAATACACAAAACAAATACACCGGCGGTTTGTGAACAGGTAATGTTTATCTCCAGGTTTATGTTTCATAACTGCCTTGGTGGTTGTGTGTGTACTAAGGTGCGTTCCTATCCGACCGCCGTTAAACTGTGCCATAAATCGACCGAATGCCGATATAACGAGCGGTGGTTTAGTGACAATACCCGACAAATAACCTAGGCAAAATAGTCTTACGGGACTTACATGTATCAGATCGGTTCTATCTTTATAACTGACTTTCTGATTTGAATTATTACTAAACGATAATACTTGCGAGCACGTAATTCCTTGTTAACCATTCGATGAGTAGCACGAGTGCCACCGCATGGTGGACATAGCAGTGACTCGGATCTGGTCCCTACCCCGCAATGCCTACATGGACCAGGCGAAACGGAACCTCTTCGCACCCATGCCCGGTGATGCTTGCAATACTCGTAAATACCAGTACGATGACATCTGTCGTGACTACCTGTCTTCAACCACGCACAATTAACTCAAACCATTGTGTGATTACCTATACTGAGTATAACTTATGGATTTCTTATCTCTAATAGGGTGTAAATTGTGGATATGTATAACAAAATGTATGTCCACCATGCGGTGGTGATTGCTGTATATACTGAGTATAACCAATGGATTATTATCTCTAATAGGGTATGACTTCATTACCGCGGAACACCATAACTACGGAGGGAATTATGATTTTGCACAATTTTGAAAAATTATGAGAAATTATGACAATTATGAGAAATTATGAGAAATTATGAGAAATTATGAGAAAATATAGGTTTTGTATGCTAACATTGGGTCTGAAATACTCACCCCTCCTGCTGCTCAACTAGCTACGATCCCTCATTGTCTCATAGTAATAACTCGGAAACTGATGCAGCTATCATCAGTGGGTGATATCGTACAATGTCTGGTGCATCTGGGCTTGGTCAAACATCAAGCTTGCTCCTATCGTTTGTGCGACAATTATGGACATTTCTTGCATTTCAGCCAGTAGTGAACAGAAATATAACGGTGAATTACATCACTCGGCAGCAGTAGTTTACACCACTCTCGTGCTTAACATATATGAAGAAATGACGTCAGTAACGTCGCAATAACGTGTTTCCTTCACCCAATCAAATGCTGTTCTCCAGAAATTAATTCGCACACCTTTTGGCCATATTTTACGCTTCATTCGCTTTATTTTTTATAAAGTATCGTGCATGAAATGTAAGAAAACGTTTATTTTACCAGGTGAGCTGATTATATTGAAATAATGCCCTCGTGATTGGGTCCTACCGCTAAACAAACTCGGTTCACTATGCTAACTCGTTCGTTTGGCGTTTGGACCCAAACACTCGTGCATTATTTCACGATAATCAGCTCACCTGGTTAAATAAACGGTATATATTTACACAGTCATGATATTTCATAATGGAAGCGCCCATTCAAGGTATTGCGTTAATATCCCAGTACATTACTTTAGCCCCACGTGACGTCGCGCGACGTTGTAGATTCGTTAAACCGTGTTTGTCGTCATTAAAATACATTTCGTTCGTCGTCGTTGTCAATAACGTCACGCTATTGACCGACAACGTCGCTGTTCTATGAATTGCGACAACATGACGTAAGACAATAAGCTTCGTATTTTTAACGCCGTATTAGGTTATATACATGTACATGTTTGACATGTACATCAGAAGGCTCTTTGAACAGACCAAATGTTTTTCAAACTACAGTAAATGCAACAGCCCATGATATATACCAAATGGCGCGAAATCGCACAGGGGGGTATGCATAAATATTTGGTGTGGTCTAACCTATAAGGTGGGCCTAGGCCCTATATGATATATGTTTGTATGTAGAATTTTAAGTTGGAAGTTTATGTTTCTTATAGCTATGTTTCTGTGAACATAATTAAAAGTTATTGCGACTAGACTAATCGAGCGAGCTCCGCGATGCAACACATTTTGTTCTTTTCGTATTACAGACGGACAATTATCGCCTTCGAAATCTTCAAAAATCTTGATTTCTCAGCTTTATTTGTCAAATATAATATCCCAGTGTATGTAAATTACCTGTAGGTGATTGGGCTTGGTATGTGACAGTAATATACACGAAAACAGTCATTATAGTGTGGTTTTTTCCCAGATTTTTTCCATTGATATTGGCTTCCTGATGGACAATTAAGAAGTTCGGGAGAGTGGCGCGACATCGCGACGCTGTTCCAAAATTTGCCAAAATTAGGCGTAAGTGTACTGTTTTCGCATATTGGTATAGTACCAATACACTAGTATTCAGAAAACATTGTTTCTCCTTTCCTCCCGTGTCATAAAGCAAATATCTTGACTGACCGTTCCAAGCCAGTACCCTTTTGTATGTCGACCATTTCAGAGCGGCAAGCATATTGGTATAGTTTGAGTGATCAGTCTTTATATGTAGAATGGTTAGCTATAACACTATTTAGTGTTATGGCGGAATGTGGACAGTCATATGGTGGAGTTACACAGCTGCTGTGTGACAACCATTTGAGATATTTGCTCCAAACTTGGTACTGTATCAATGAATAGAACCTAGTTTTGAATAGTGAATATTGTAGAATGATTTGTAGTGAGACTGGTACACTTATAGGTTAGACTATAGCAAATGGCGCGAAATCTCCCAGGGGGTATGCATAAGTAGTCCGGTATAAATAAAAATATTGCGGGCGTTTTGAGGTCACAGACACAGTTTTCTTGCAAATCTTGATACATTACTACCCAGTTTCACTTGAGGAACATTTTCAAACTAGTCCATTTATAAAACTGGGGTGTTTCGTTTTCTAAAAACATAAGAAGACATTACATGCAAAAATAGCACATCCTGATGAGACGGCTCGTTACGAGCCGGCTCATCTGGATCTACAGGGTTTGCAAATGGCTGCTTTAAGGTCTGTCGAGTTCAAGGGCGTACAGTGGGTTCATCGTGTAAGTGCACACACGAACGAACACGACAGGTTGGAACCAACCTGTCGTGTTCGTTCGTGTGTGCACTTAAACGCTGACCCCACTGTAAGGACTGGCTTTATAGAACACCAACGCTTGTTTCGAAGACAATAGATCCGTAAATACGATTGAATATTTGTATCAAGTGTATCTGACCCTGTTATTCTTAGCGTATGCTATACTAAGCATTGAGTTGCCATCTGAGTACACTAAGCAGAACGGGGTCAGATACATTTTATACTAATATTTAATCACATTTACCAAGCTCTTGTCTTCGAAACAAAGTCTGGTGTTATCAGGTTATACAAAGTCAGTCCTTAAGCCGTTTAACTCGACATACCAACCAGCAAACATTTGCAAACACTGTATATCATGTAACAAGCCGTGTTTGTCAGCATTGTGTATGGTGTTCTATGAAGTCAGTCCTTAAAGCTACATGCCCACTCGGTAGGCACAAAATGTTCTTTACAGGAATTAAATATGTGTATAATTGTGTCACTATTCCAAGATTTCTAAAAATTATGAGTGCACGCTATACAGATATAATAATTTAGTAATATGTATTTTACTGATAGTGCCTCGCGGTGGTATCAGGCTATTTTCATATGCAAATGAGGCATGGTATTTTTTCAATATTTATACTAATTAGATGCGTCAGCTAAAACAATAATATTTTCGACAGATTGTAAAGTATGATCATTGCACATCAAACAATAAATACAGAGAATAAATAGTGATGTCCGTTAGCATTTTAAGGAAACACGTTTGTCGCCCCTGATATCATTTTGGAAATTTACGTCCGATATAAAATGTACAATAATGCCAATCAAGGCGTGGGGTAATGGTGACTGCATGTTTATTTTTCCAGAAAATATCTCAGATGATGTCTCTGATATAAAGAACATGTTATGCCTACATAGTGGGCATGTACCTTTAATACAATTCAGAATATCCATCCCTTCCGAATCGTAATCAATAAAATACACTACCTCCTGCGTTAATCTTGATTGATTGGCTGAGCCTGAGCTGTGCTACAGCTCAGGCTCAGATATCAATCTGCTTGATTGCGTGCTGGCAGTGCCAATAATGTTCAGAGGCGTTGATAATCTGGGCAAGATTAACACAGGCGGTTGTGTAGTATTGCGATAGCACGTGAGTGTCTCGCACTCGATTGTCAATATCACATTGTAACATATGGCCATACAATTTGGGCAGGTTTCTTGAAACAGACTGTAGGCTGGATATTCATCGATGTGACGTAGCTATCGCTGATGTTTTGCAATGATCTGCAGCATGTTAAAATGGGATCAAACCCGTTTTCCCGGCCTTACATGACCTTAGCTGTTGATAGGCCGTTAAACACAAATAAACAAACAAACGTATCCGGATACGCAGCGTTAATGAACATTGCAGTAGAACAATATACTTGCTTCTCCACTTGGGATATACATGTCTCATGTGGAGAAATAGGAATGTTACATTTACAATACATGTAGGTTGCCTAGCCATGATTCAGACATCTTGCCTTCTCACTTTAACCTGTACAATGCTCTGACACAACTGAAACATTCGACTTATTCACTTTTGTTGCATTTTGGGCCGGTGGCATTTATTTACAGAATAAAATGTATTGTATTGTATTGATCCGACTAATCTATTTATTTATTTGATTTATGTATCATCAACGGTACAATATAACTTACAGAACAAGTATACAGTATACATGCACAAATTAACAAATGTACATGGTTTCTAAAACACAAGAGACCGACTCGGCCAGCTAATTGCAACACTTCTTTTCAACGGTCCGACGGGTTTCATTGTTATTTATCGTCAATGTGTGTTCGTGATCACAAATCCTGAAACATGCCTTGAAGTGTTCATATACCTGATGGACAGTGGAACTTATCTATATCGGGCACCCCTCCCAGAGTGCCCGGTTTCGTGATTATGCACTCTATATACCAATCGCCATTCACATCCACGTGATAGGATTGGTATGTTTCACCCCTAAATAACTGACGTAGACTGGTTTGTGATATTTGTATATATTATCTCCCTTGAGATAACATATCATGTCACTGACGTTTATATGGGGGCAGCCATTGTCGTGCTACGCTTTTGGTCCGTCTTGCGTTGCATCTAACACTCTAGATATACTTCTCTACAGTTTTCACAGATTTTGGGCTCAGTTCATCAATTAAATTCTGGAAAATACGAATAAAGACATTAGTGCGTATGATTACAGCATCTATTATATGTAGGTATCACGGGACAGTGCGGATTTAGCGCTAAAAAGGGGGTAGTGGGCGATTGTGCAGAAAAATGGGGTTACATGTATGACTATTTCTGGACTTTGTTAGGATTGTCTACTGTCTGTTCCACATTTTTCTGCCGACGAACCTTTGGCTATTAAACACATTAAGTCTAAAAAATATTTAAATGTAAGTACTTTTTCATCAATAACAAAAAAGTAACCCGTTCCAAAAACTTTTTGTTTGATGAAATTCCAAAATATATTGAATTTATTGCGAAAAAAATATTTTTCTATGGGAATTTAACATGGGGGAGGAAGCAGTGGAGGAAGAGTCAAAAAAAGAAAACATTTGGAAATTGACTCCGAAACATGTCTAGATAGCTTGGAAATGATGAAACTAAGAAAACAAAAGTTACATTTTGAAAATCGGTCCACAAATAAAAAAAAATAAAAAAAATATATGTAGCCCCCACGTTAAATTCCCATTGTAAAATATTTTTTTGGCAATAAAATTAGGAGATAACCATGCTTTGTTTTTCAATTTGGAGCGGTATGTGGGAGGTTTTATGGTCAGTGAATCAGTTTTACGGCGACGCGTTAGCGGAGCCGTAAAACTGATTCTCACACTATAAAACCTCACACATACCGCTCCAAATCGAAAAACAAAGCATGGTTATCCCCATTCTAATGCACCTAGTGTGCTCCCCGCTTTCTGTAACGTCGTAGCATATCACGAACAGTGATATTTTTCAATACGTCAGCAGATTGGTGTCGTCATCGATTACACGGTAGGGGGGGTAGAATGAAAATATAGATGATGATAAACACCCATGTGAAGTTTCAAGGTAATGGGCAAAGCAGTTGTAGAGATGTAGTATAACGAAAAACTTTAACCAAAAAACTTAACCAAAAACTTTAACCGGACACACAAAAAAGTTTAAGCAAAATAGAATAACCAAAATGTTTAGCCAAAAAGTTGAAAGTAATTAGACCTTGACATTGGGCAGAGGGGCCGCACGGGAGTGGGGTAGAATGAAAATATAGATGATGATAAACACCCATGTGAAGTTTCAAGGTAATGGGCAAAGCAGTTGCAGAGATATAGTATAACGAAAAACTTTAACCAAAAAACTTAACCAAAAAACTTAACCAAAAACTTCAAAGTAAGTTGACCTTGACATTGGGCACAGGGGCCGCACGGGAGGGGGGTAGAATGAAAATATAGATGATGATAAACACCCATGTGAAGTTTCAAGGTAATGGGCAAAGCAGTTGCAGAGATATAGTACAACGAAAAATGTTAACCAAAAAACTTAACCAAAAACTTCAAAGTAATTTGACCTTGATGTTGGGCACAGGGGCCGCACGGGAGGGGGGTAGAATGAAAATATAGATGATGATAAACACCCATGTGAAGTTTCAAGGTAATGGGCAAAGCAGTTGCAGAGACATAGTATAACGAAAAACTTTAACCAAAAAACTTAACCAAAAAACTTAACCAAAAACTTTAACCAAAAAACTTAACCAAAAAATTTAACTAAAAACTTTAACCAAAAAATTTAACCAAGAAACTTAACCAAAAACTTTAACCAAAAAACTTAACCAAAAACTTTAACCGGACACACGACTATATCGCGCTTTCCGCAAGCGGGCGCGACACAAATTAAATATACCCGTCTGCGATTGATCAGTTTTTGTGAAGATAACATATTTCAGTATTGTCACTACTTTGATTCGACTAGGTTATTAATCTTATCAGGATTGCTTGGTTATTTAAAGAATACAGACGAATACTGCAGATCTTGACGAAACCGGCTCACATGTATATACAGTGTTTCCAACCGTTGGCTTAAGTTTAAGGTATGTAGTGTTGAAATGGTTAAGGACCCAGGGGCCGTTTCACTAACCGTCGTACGACTAAAATATTCGTAAGTGCAAAATTATGATAGTCTGTAAATTCCACATTAACACAGTTTTATTGTAAACAATTATTGGATTTACATTTATTGAGCATAGGCTGCATATGCAGCCTATGCTCAATAAATGAAAATCCGTCAGTTAATTAACTAATCCATCAATTAGAATTACCAGACGATCCTAAAGTTGGACTTACGAACATTTTAGTCGTACGAAGTTTAGTGAAACGGGCCCTAGTTCTATACCGATCATCCTTTGATAATCGCTTCGTAAATGTGATGGAATATATGTATAACATATATGTGAACACTGCACTGTATCCTATACGGCACATGGAGTGGCCAACTCCGCCATCCGTGTGTGTTCCAGCCATCAGCCAGTTTCACCTATTCTGGTGTTCGAAAAATGAACTCACAAAGCGAAGTAGAACGTATTATATAATGTAGCTAATTCGACATAGAAATTCCAGGACAACGGACTCCATTAGTAATGAGCTGGACACGTCATGTGCCGTATATAATACAGTAACGAGACAGTGTTCACTTATATGTTATACATATAATAGTAATCCATCATATTTACGCAGTAATAATCTTTGAATCAAACGATGATCAGGTATAGAGCGGGTCCTTTACGTCTAATCGTATGCTGCCTCTTCCTGAGCCCATTGTCGAACAGAGCAGGCCCGGAACAGACCGCGCGGATGCGCATGCCGATTGGTACGGACATTGATATTTTTTTATTAATCCGTTCCCACGAGATAAAAATTCGTTCCCTCAACTTAACAATTCGTTCCCTCGATATAACAATTCGTTCCCACGAATGAACAATTCGTTCCCTCGAATTATCAATTTGTTCCCACGAAATGACAATTCGTTCCCTCAATTTAACAATTCGTCTCCTCGAATTAACAATTCGTTCCCACGATATAACAATTCGTTCCCACGAATTAACAAACGGGAACGAATTGTTATTTCGTGGGAACAAATTGTTCAATTGAGGGAACGAATTGTTATTTCGTGGGAACGAATTAATAAAAAAAAAAGGATCATACGTCCCCTGCGGTGCGCCGTAGATTCGGGCCTACACTGGTCGCAAACATCGTGTAGTCCGATTTCTCAGTGTGTAGACCCAGTAAATATCGACAGCCGCGCATTCTACAGACCCCCTGGCTCCATACAGCTTCATACGGTTGCATGAACGGATACTCTCGCCAGTTTCAATACGCGTAGGAGCATCGTACGTGTAAAACATTTCGTGATTCGTGAAAGAGTCCGGAATACACTATGTAGGGTTGGAACAAAAACATTTTAGTTTTTATCAAAAAATATACAATGCACACTACGGTAATCTTGACATTTGTTTTTTGCAATTTCATTGGTTTAAAACATATTGAATATTGTGCTTGAAATCAAGCAGCTCGATTGCTTGAGCCTGAGCTGTGCTTCATAATCGTTGAATATCTGGGCAAGATGTACGCAGGCGGTTGGGTACGTGTAAAACATTTCGTGATTCGTGAACGAGTCCGGAATATGGAAAACAGTTTTAAATTACAATGATGAAATAAATGCCGATGTGGCATATATGTACCTATAGTTGCTTTATAATGACATTGGGTCTCACATACGAGCTGACATATTTGTGAAAAATAATATAATTGTAGATGTGTACCATATTTATGAACTAAATATGCGTTTGGAAAAAAGGTTTATATTATTGACAAATAACTAGTGCTGTGCAATCGATGATTACTAATTAATGCGTTGTGTTTAAATGTTATTATCATTTCAAAACGAAAAAACAACGTTTCAAACAAATTGCGCTTTCTGATGCAGTAGTTGCGTATTTACCGAATTATATCCCCCGTTTATCACTCTTTATGATAGCAAGAAGAGGAATGAAACGCAAACACCTTGAAATGTTATCAAATAAATGTGTTTATTATATATGTCATTATCGGCCTATCACGCTAATAACCACGCATTGAATCGCTAAGACGTCATCTGAGACGCCGTGCCTTTAAAACATAGAGACGCCGTGCCTTTAAAACATAGAGACACCGTGACTTTGAAACCTAGAGACGTCGGGCCTTTAAAACCTAGGCCTGACGCCTTTAAAACCTAGAAACGCCGTGCCTTTAACACCTAGAGACGCCGTGCCTTTAAAACCTTAGTCGCGGAATCTACACTACCGCCTGCGCTAACATTGCCAACATTTGTAAATTTCTTTATTCCAAAATACTTGAATATTGTATTTGATTGAAATCAAGCAACTTGATTGTCTGGCTCAGGCTCAGACAATCAAATTGCTTGATTACGAATTCTAGACATGTATGTGTCATTTAAACAAACCAAATCAAGGTCGCCTGCAAACTGCAGCAATTGTTAGTAAACCTGAATGCGGCCCAACATTATAGTTTAGAGGTAATGGACGGAGTATTATGTCAGGTTCTCTTCATTTGGTGAAGGGTGCATGGTGAACTGCTGGTGGAGTGATACGTTGAACTGCTATTAATGGAACTATTTTAGAGATACTTACAAACAGGTAAGTGAAGATAAATATTTATCCGAGTTTTGCCGCGTATATAGTGGAATTGATTCCTAGTATAGAGTGGAACTTACGCCTAGTATAGTGGAACTTACGCCTAGTATAGTGGAACTTACGCCTAGTATAGTGGAACTTACGCCTAGTATAGTGGAACTTACGTCTAGTAGAGTGGAACTTATACCCAGTAGAGTGGCACTTATGCCCAGTAGAGTGGAATTTATGCCAAGTAGATTGGCAGTTATGCCCAGTAGAGTGGCACTTATGCCCAGTAGAGTGGAACTTATGCCCAGTATAGTGGCACTTATGCCCAGTAGATTGGTACTTATGACCAGCAGAGTGGCACTTATGCCCAGTAGAGTGGCACTTATGACCAGTAGAGTGGCACTTATGCCCAATAGATTGGCACTTATGCCCAGTAGATTGGAACTTATGCTCAGTAGAGTGGCACTTATGCCCAGTAGAGTGGCACTTATGCCCAGTAGAGTGGCACTTATGCTCAGTAGAGTGGCACTTATAGCCCAGTATAGTGGCAAATTTATGCCAGTAGTTGATTGGTACTTATGACCAGTAGAGTGGCACTTATGACCAATAGGAGGAGGCACTTATGCCCAGTATAGTGGCACTTATGCCCAGTATAGTGGCATTTATGCCCAGTAGAGTGGCACTTATGACCAGTAGAGTGGCACTTATGCCCAATAGATTGGCACTTATGCCCAGTAGATTGGAACTTATGCTCAGTAGAGTGGCACTTATGCCCAGTAGAGTGGCACCTATGCCCAGTAGAGTGGCACTTATGCCCAGTAGAGTGGCACTTATGACCAGTAGAGTGGCACTTATGCCCAGTAGAGTGGAATTTATGCCAAGTAAATTGGCACTTATGCCCAGTAGAGTGGCACTTATGCCCAGTAGAGTGGAACTTATGCTCAGTAGAGTGGCACTTATGCCCCGTATAGTGGCACTTATGCCCAGTAGATTGGTACTTATGACCAGTAGAGTGGCACTTATGCCCAGTAGATTGGAACTTATGCTCAGTAGAGTGGCACTTATGCCCAGTAGAGTGGCACTTATGCCCAGTAGAGTTGAACTTATGACCAGTAGAGTGGCACTTATGCCCAGTAGAGTGACACTTATGACCAGTAGAGTGGCACTTATGCCCAGTAGAGTGACACTTATGACCAGTAGAGTGACACTTATGACCAGTAGAGTGGCACTTATGCCCAGTAGAGTTGAACTTATGACCAGTAGAGTGGCACTTATGCCCAGTAGAGTTGAACTTATGACCAGTAGAGTGGAACTTATACCCAGTACAGTGGCACTTATGACCAGTAGAGTGGCACTTATGCCCAGTAGAGTGGCACTCATGCCCAGTAGAGTGGCACTTATGCCCAGTAGAGTGGAACTTCTCTAAATACATGGCTCCCTCGATGTTGTGCTTATAATGTTGCACTGTAAGTATCGGAATTCTTCACGTTGCCATGCATTGCCTGATACATTTGATATCGAAAAACACGTGTCTGCTATTCTCTATATTTCATAAAGGAATGATTAAACTAAGTACCGAAAGGACACACCTACACAACATATAGAACTGTACAGTACAGATATCACGGGTCACTATCTATAGTACCTATATTTGTGCACGGTATACACAAACTAGAACAATTGAGCAGGGCTCACGACATTTGGCCTTGCCCGTGGGTATGCACGTGCTATATAATGAAAACGAGAATGATGTTATCGACGTTTCAAGTCAATCTGACTTATTGTTGCAGAGATAATGGGTACCCCAAAAACGTTTACACAAACCTTACGGTCTGACGGACGGAAATATGAAAACGATATACTGTGCGATATGCATTGTGTGCTGGGGTATACTTATATTAAAATACGATGAAATATCTGAACAGCAACAAACTGAGACTTCAAACGAATTGTAACTACAGTGGAACCTCTCTAAACCGGCACAAGAAATGTGTGCCGGTTACTAGATGCAAAATACGTTTATGCTATAGCTCGAAGTAGAGCTGAGTGGCAGGTCGTCAGTGGCATTTTTCGACGTGACACATTCTACGTGGTCGCGGAGTGCAACACCAATGGGATATGCGTGTCTCGTCTATTTATCCCGTCAACACAGTGCGTATGTGCCGTGAAACACGGTGCCGTGAAACATTTTTGATATCCAGTCAATACTATTTTTGCATTTTACAGCCATTTGTAGGTGTTGACGGGATAAATAGAATAGTAGGTTAGTGCCGTGAATGGGAAAACTTATCTGGCGCGGCACGGAAACTGGATGTGCTCGGCAGAGCCTCGCCCATCCCGTTTCCTGAGCCTTGTCAGATATTTTTTCCCATTCACGGCACTAACGTACTATTCTCTATCTATTTTCCTTATTTCTGAACCAAACTATATGTTGTGACCACTCATTTGAACCGTCTCGGCGAGACGGTTCAAATGAGTGGTCACAACATATACTTCTGATGAGAAATAAAGAAATTCTTGAGCCTTGCCGGATATTTTGTCCCATTCACGGCACTAACCTACTATTCTCTATATCACTGGTGTGAACTTTGTGCCACTCAGCTCTACATAGAGATATCGCATAAGCCAATTGTCCGTCTAGTAATCGGTGACAATTTGTCTTGCGGCGGTGACTGGACGCAAATGAATTGATGCAGTATCTTCTGTATGCAACTGAATAGAAGTTCGTCAGGAATCCGGCGACTACTTCGACGTGAAACAGTTTACACCGGCGCGGAGTGCAGCACCAGTGAAGGCAGGACCCGACTATTTCTTACATGTAACAGTCATTGAGTATTCGGCCAATACAAATTGTGTCGCATGATTGTCACAAGCAGATGTATACAGTTCTCAAGAGAATTCAATTGCTATGTACGACTTATAGATGGCGTGAATACAGACATCGATAGCGTGAATAACGTGCAAGCTACCCAATGATTAGCTGCACGTTTTCCGCTTTGTAGGCAACATGCTGCACTATATCGCTACACCATCATACACAGTGAAAATGTGCGTTAACCCTTAGCCTGCTGATCGCGAAAACTGTCGTCTGCTGTTGCTTTAACTTTTGCCCTGTTTCTCAATAAAAACATGGTTTGACAGCACTTTAGAATCATTTCCAATGGAAATGATTATAAAGGGCTGTCAAACCATGTTTTTGATGAGAAAAATCGAAAATAAAACATAAACAACAGACGACAACATTTCATTCAGCAGGCTAAGGGTTAATAGCATTTACACATCGCGCGCTAAAATATAGGAACAACCTGCAAGGCGTTGACGTTCATACTTCGCTATATTGTTATTTAGAGACAACTCTACAATATGACACAGACATGACACAAATTTAGGTTAATGTCAAGCTTTTTGGTACAGTTTATACTCGGAATCTTTGAGATTTATGTTAATGTATTAGCAACTGTAAACTTTATGCCGAAAACCCCCCCTAACAGTGGTTTCGGCACGCTGTAACAATTTGTATAGGCGAGGCAGTATTTACGACATTTTGTGGGAAAATGGTATAACGGTGGCGAATGCGAGTTCAGTACCAACTTAGATATATTCCACGGTGCATCACAATATATAAAGACATAACCATAGTGAAATATGGCAGCAACTGGAGAAATGGGGCTTATGGCCTATGCGACCAGTGCAGACCATCACCATCCAGCGCATCTGCATAGTCCGATCAGGGCACGCACTGTTCAACATTCAGTCAGTGGAGCATTTGCCAAACAGTAGAGATCATTATTAGCCGTAGGAGTTCGCTAGCGGCTTGAGAGCTAGACTGGCCAGAAATCACATGAGCGCCATTTCTCCAGTCGCTGCCATATATAATGTACTTTTGCATGTGTACATGTATGTTCCAAAATTAATTTAAGCCTACAGCGAATAACACAGAAATGTCAACACTTCTCATGGTGCCTTCTACCGACAGGTCCATAACAATTTCCTTACTGTTACAGTGGCCGCAACCCAAAACATGACGTTACCATCGCAACTGAAACACTAACAGTAAGCGTTATTTTCAGGATTGATCTTGACTAAATGGAAGGCCACATGTCGTTCTATAAGGTATTCAATAATGTTTCAAATATGACAAAAGGTGGCAGATTGTACGATTATTGTTCAACCTCGTGTATTGTTTATCAATTGGACACGCTATGAATTATCCACATTTTCGCCCAATGAGATGAAAAGTGTCTGAAATACAGGATGTTTCCGGGTATTTGTGAACACCCCTCGCATGTTGTTTATGCTTTAAATCATGTAATCTGTTCCGTGGTTTATAGTCAGGGTAATTATTTGTCTGGTCATTAGACATACAAGTATTTGTCTGTGGTTCAGGGGCCCGTTTCACTAAGCTTCGTACAACTAAAATGTTCGTAAGTGCCAAATTATGATAGTCTGTAAATTTTACATTAACAGTGTTTTCTTGTAATCAATAATTGGATTTACATTTATTGAGCATAGGCTGCATATGCAGCCTATGCTCAATAAATGTAAATCCATCAATTGAAATGTACAGACGATCCTAAATTTGCACTTACGAACATTTTAGTTGTACGAAGTTTAGTGAAACGGTCCCCTGCTATCTGTTTCCTACGAAGCCCCGCAGGGGACAAATACTTATTTTTAATGAAAAGTGACTGAAATACAGGATGTTTCCGGGTATTTGTGAACACCCCTCGCATGTTGTTTATGCTTTCAATCATGTAATCTGTTCCGTGGTTTATAGTCAGGGTAATTGTTTGTCTGGTCATTAGACATAATTTGTCTCTGGTTCTGCTATCTGTTTCCTACGGACGTACAATTCTTTTTTATTAATTCGTTCCCCCGAAATAACAATTCGTTCTCACGAATTAACAATTCGTTCCCACGAATTAATAATTCGTTCCCATGAATAAACAATTAGTTCCCTCAATTTAACAATTCGTTCCCACGAAATAACAATTAGTTCCCACGGGAACGAATTGCTAATTCGTGGGAACGAATTGTTATATCGGTGGAACGAATCGCTAATTCGAGGGAACGAATTGCTAAATTGAGGCAACGAATTGCCATTTCGTGGGAACAAATTGTTAATTCGAGCGAACGAATTGTTATATCGTGAGAATGCATTGTTAATTCGAGGGAACGAATTGTTAAATTGAGGGAAAGAATTGTTATTCGTGGGAACGAATTAATTAAAAAAATCCGTGCCCCCTGCGGAGCTCCGTAGTGTCATGGGACCCGTTTCACCAAACTTCTTACGACTAAAATGTTCGTAAGTGCAAATTTAAGATCGTCTGTAAATTTCAATCTATGGATTTACATTTATTGAGCATAGGCTGCATATGCAGCCTATGCTCAATAAATGTAAATCCAATAATTGTTTTCAAGAAAACATTGTTAATGTGAAATTTACAGACTATCATAATTTTGCACTTACGAACATTTTAGTCGTACGAAGTTTAGTGAAACGGGCCCCTGGCCATTCCTCGCTATTATATTGCCGCCAAATTGCAATCCCGGACTGTTGCTCCATTATTCGATAGTTTACTACATTGTACTTATCTACGTGACTGTGACTGGAGAAATGGGGCTTATGGGTTTTGTGACCAGTGTAGATCAATATATACATGTACACGGTTCGCCATTCCACAAATGAAAGTGGCGTTATGCTTCTAAATACATATAGCAATTTATCTCGTCAACACAGTGCATACATGTATGTGCCGTGAAACACGTATGAATATGTGCGGTGGCTGGTGTTATTTTTATTGCATTTTAAAGCTATTTGTATGTGTTGACGGGATAAATAGAATAGTAGGTTAGTGCCGTGAATGGGGAAAAATATCTGGCGCGGCACGGAAAAGGGATGTGCTCGGCAGAGCCTCGCCCATCCCGTTTCCTAAGCCTTGCCATATATTTTTTTCCCATTCACGGCACTAACCTACTATTCTCTATATACATCTCGATGAAGCTACATGAGTGTGCTATTTGCGCTTGAGCTACACATACACTGTTCACTAATCACATATAATGTGACACGCCATGTGATTTTGTACCTTCGGACATCTGCGTACTTTCATGAAATACGTTTACAAAATATACAATATTTTCCGTAAATGGCGTAAAACGTTAGCAAAATTTTGAAAAGTCTGAAAGTTTTGTCAACTTTTGACTTTATTTATGAAAAATATTGTAATTTCTGCAAACGTATTTAACCCTTTGAACCCGAAATCCCGCTATAGAGGTTTATGCAAAAAGTGCCGATCCAGATGAGCCGGCTCGTAACGAGCCGTCTCATCAGGATCTGCACTTTTTGAAAGTAATTTTAATATTTCTTAAAACAAAAACATCCCCTTTTCATAAATGGACGAATCTGAAAATCATTTTGTGACCATTGGATTGGTCGGAACATTAGCATATCACAGTCCATTCCAGTTCCTTATCATGCTTATGGTTGAAAGCGTTAATGAAATTACGCATATGTCCGAAGCTACATGTATAAAATCACATGGCGTGTCTCATATGAAAGTCCGATTTCTCCAGTCTCAGTCACATTATGGGTTACGGGCAGTAATAACCAAGCGATGTTTGAGAACAACATTAATGTAGCACGTATATAGGCTGTTAACAGCTATGGCCGGATTAACGGGGTTGAATCCATTAGTTCACCTGTACGAATGGGAGATGGGGAAACTGAATATTTACATACACGTATATTTGTTCAGCCCTATAACTAGAATAACCTGATCTTGTCCCAGGTTATCACCACAACAGACTTATTGAGCACCACTCCACGAAACGTAATAAGTTTAGTACTAGCACTCTTACAGGCAGGCATTTCGGAGTTCCAATACGGATAGAACCCACCGTTAAATTACCATTCGCATGCTCGTAACCTGGGGGCCGTTTCACTAAACTTCTTACGACTAAAATGTTCGTAAGTGCAAATTTAGGATCGAATTGGTGGATTTACATTTATTGAGCATAGGCTGCATATGCAGCCTATGCTCAATAAATGTAAATCCAATAATTGTTTGCAAGAAAACATTGTTAGTGTGAAATGTACAGACTATCATAATTTTGCACTTACGAACATTTTAGTCGTAAGAAGTTTAGTGAAACGGCCCCCTGCTGTCCGCTTCTGGGGGTGTACTAAATGGGGGAATAAAACAAAAAAACTGAGGTGCATGTGTATGTAATATGATGTATCATGTTGTGTGAATACGTTTGCTTGTCGTGCATATCTCTTTTCTGGTTAGAACTGAAATCGGCCCGGTTTTCGCCACGTGGTTGCCTAAATGGCAGACATTTCCTGGACACAGGATTAGTGTGTGTCTTAATCATGGTAGTGCTGAGCCAACACGCAATGGCGCCCATGAGACTGCAAGGCTAGTGTGTTCTAATAACAACTTCATCAGGCTCGGTTAGGAAACGTGCAGGAATTCCGAGGCTTGCCTCGGAATTCCTACCGTTTCCTAACCGAGTTCGATGAACTTGATATAAAAACGTAATAACATGATTTTTAGCCGAGGAATCGCAACCGTGTCCAAGCAAAGGCTGGCGAGCCTCGTATCGAAACACAATAACATGTGATTCTATTTATCAGGTATTTGTAACGTTTTAAGCTACTAGATTAACATACATAGTGCGGTTGACGTTGAAAGTATAACAACACGCGAAATTAGACAAAGTGTCCAAATATATTGGAGTTGCGACGAGTGTATCACGCAAGTGTTAATTGGGTTATCTGTGATATACGAATTTGCAAGTATTTGTAGAAGCGGAATTAAATGAAATACTAAATAAATTGCTGTTTTCCCTACTACATGTGTCGTGTGAAGCTACCCGTTTCTACTTGCAAATTCCGATATACAATGGGCAGGGGCGTCGGAAGTATCATACAATTGGTCCGATGAGAATTGGTCCGGTGGTGCGTGCCCCCCCCCCCCCCACAGCAACCCCCCCCCCCAGCAACCCCCCCCCCCACCACCCCCGTCCAAAATATATGAAGGCGGTTGAACTGAGTGGAAAGAACATGGTATTTGTGTGTGAAATGAGAAAAGGTGAAGAACAAGATAGTTTTTTAATGCACTCTATAAATATCACGCAATCTGATTGGCTGATGGTCATACATTACAGATATATCATTGTTGATGAACGGTCGCAAATTAGTTCAATATGTATTCCTATGCCAGTAATAAAGGAGTGCATTAGAAATAGGTTAACCGCATTGTAATGTTGAAATTTGCGGCGTATATCAGAGAAAGATAGGTCGGAAAATTTGTTTAATGGCGCGTCGCCATTAAACAGATTTTCCGACGTATCATTTTGAAAATTACAATACAGTTAACCCTTTTATTAAAATACAGTTAACTCTATATTACAATACAGTTAACCCTATATTACAGTTAACCATATAGTGCATCAGCTGATATAATAGTATCAAACAAAATGTAGCCGACACAAAAAACAAAACAAAAACATGCGTATGAAAATGTGCGATGGCTGGGGTTATTTGTATTCCATTTTAAAGCTATTGTAGGTGTTGACGGGATAAATAGAATAGTAGGTTAGTGCCGTGAATGGGAAAAATATCTGACGCGGCACGGAAACGGGATGTGCTCGACAGAGCCTCGCCCATCCCGTTTCCTAAGCCTTGCCCGATATTTAGTCCCTTCCACGGCACTAACCTACTATTCTCTATGTTTTTGCCCCATAATATCGTGGTGCAACCTGTGTATGTGAAGTTGAGTTAATCACACAGATGAGTTCTGGAGTTAGTGGCTTTAACCATTTCAACAAACGCCATCAATCCCAATGTGATATACATGTAACTGTAAAATCTAATAGCCTATTTCACCAACATTGTAAAGTATACTTTTGTAACAACGTATACTTTGAGGGAGAAATTTTCAATTTGAGGATAAATTTATTAGTTTTTATTATACTGAATTTGTTACATTATCACAGCCATTTTGGCTGTGATAATGTAATAAAGTCAGTGTAATAATTCTGCATACGTTTAATCATCAAATAATTGCAGTCGTTAGTTGTACATGTATATGACATAATGCGTTTCAAAAATAAATGTTAGGGAAAAATAAATGATTACTCCCTCAAAGTAAAGTGCTAGATAAGTATACTTTGCAATGTTGATGAAATCGGCTACAGAAACGCCCATTACTCTCTCAAAGTATACTTTGCTAGATAAGTATACTTTGCAATTGTTATGAAATATGCTACAGAAGAGCTGGCTCGTACGAGTCGTCTTACCAGGATCTATACTAGTTTTGGATCCATGTACTTCCTACTTTTTTAAAAATAAAACTCCTCCTGCTCGATTTAATGGAATGATTTGAAAGTGCATGTATTTTATAACATACCGGTAATACAGTTTATCCTGTCAACACAGTGCGTATGTGCCGTGAAACACGGTGCCGTGAAACATTTTTGATATCCAGTCAATACTATTTTTGCATTTTACAGCCATTTGTAGGTGTTGACCGGATACATAGAATAGTAGGTTAGTGCCGTGAATGGCAAAAAAATATCTGGCGCGGCACGGAAACGGGATGTGATCGGCAGAGCCTCGCCCATCCCGTTTCCTGAGCCTTGCCAGATATGTTTTCACATTCACGGCACTAACCTACTATTCTCTATATACTATTCCAGTTACGTAGGGGTGAAAGGGACAACCCTGAGTATGCGGGAAACATACATTGTCAAATTGCGTCTGCTCTTGTATACATTGTTGCGTCTTTCCGAATAAAAAAAACATCGTTTGACAGCACATTAGAATACTTTCGTATGGAAATGATTCCAACGTTCCGTTAAAGCGTGTTTTTTGCTGAGAAATAAAAATTGGAAATTAAGAAGAAACAGCGGATTACTACATTTCATTCAGCATGCTAAGGGTTAAAGGGAGTTTACAAAAGCCGAAGTAATGCCATATGATACTGTCAAACAAATTGACTAATCTGAGGTGAAATCCGTCTCTATGCAAACTCCAGATAAGGTGCGTATTGGCGTACTTATTTTAGCAAAATACGCATTGAGTATCGAATGTGGGAGTACAAAATACTTACGGCAATGTGAAAATACGCATTGATTGTCAAATTGAGTAGTGTAAAATGCCGTAATAAATTTGAAAATGTACTTAGTTGAGCTTCAAAAAGCAAACAGTATTTGCTTTTTGCAGCTCAAAAAAATGAATTTTTAAATTTGTTTTATTTTTATAATTTGTTCCCTATTTAATAAAAAGAAACCTCAGCAATAATACAGGTATTTGTAAAAGTGAAATACGCATTGAATTTGATATCTG
>CM055276.1:59271753-59698440 GCA_029237695.1 Conchocele bisecta | reverse complement strand
AATTTGATATCTGAGGGTACACTACTCTCGATACAAACCTTATCTGGAGCTCTGCTATATGGAACCATGCTGGGGTTAATGATGGCAGCGGTTATGCTGTCTCTTTGTTCGTGACTTTCAGACTATAGGCACAATCACAGCTAATGGCAGTCTCACTGCAAATGGCTTGTACATGTAGAAGTCATCGTATTGCAATGACGTCTATTTCGACATTATGTTGGTACAGTGGGGTTAGAGTGCAAGTGCACACACGAACGAACACGACAGGTTGGAACTGTAATTCATGTATAAAAACAAATGTAAATATTTTTATGCATTTTTTCTTATTTCGCATCAAAAGTGTATGTTGTTACCACTCAGTTGAACCGTCTCGGCGAGACGGTTCAACTGAGTGGTAACAACACACACTTTGGGTGGGTAGCGAACCAACCTGTCGTGTTCGTTCGTGTGTGCACTTACACGCTGACCCCATTGTACACCGCAGCCTGTGCCAATCGTGACAATATGTGTTACTTTTTGTTTCAAATGTTTCAATATCGTGTTTGAAATCAAGTATATTGATTGTCTGAGTCTACAGCTCAGGCTCAGACAATCGAATTGCTTGATTGTGGTTTCCAAACGGTGTTCAGAAACGTTGATAACTTGGGCAAGATTAACGCAGTCGGTTGTGAATAGAACATTATCATGTGTTTAAAAAATAATAGCTTCATATATGGGACTGAATGTATTTGTTCTTGTTCTTATTGTATACTATATTGCGCTGTGCGTATTGAGTTGCCATCCGAGATAAAGTATGCACAGGCTATCACATGCCAGTGTTACGTATGTAGCATTTAGTTTAAACATAGTTTATGGCATATACAAGGTGTATGATCACGTGGTACTAACAACAACAACAAGTACTGAAACTTCCAGAATCCATCAGATTGAAAGTACGTATTATTGTATATTGTCATTATTACGTAACGGATTTTGATGAAATATGGCGCATCAAACGCGTCTTGTTAAGCTGCATTTGGTGGTCTCTGTATTTACGCCCAACATTCTGTCATTTTTGCGACACAGAAACCGATTCTTTGCAAAAACGACATAAGTCTGTGCCAAACTCCCTGGACCACCAAATGCATCTCATGAAGACGCGTTTGCTGCGCCATAGTTCATCAAAATCCGTTGCATATTAAGGAAAATATCAAATAATACTTACTTTGGAGTGGGCAACGTTGTTGTTGTTGTAACCACGTGATCATGTACCTTGATATAAGTACAATGGGCTTGAGCTACAAGTTCTCACCGCAATCAATAATATCTAACAATAGGGCCACATGCGGGCCTCACCACTTAATTCAGCAATTGTCTTCTACAACTACGGCGGCCGTGCACCGGATTGCGCGCGAAATTAGGTCACTAAATTGATGGCCGCCAGCAGTAATCCAATTTGCACATTTGTCTCTGGGGCCCTAAGCCCGCGAACTGGTTCTACCCAGATTTCACAGATTCAAAATTCAAAATTCCCATTCGGCCCAAATTTGTATTCCGCCTTTTGCGGACGGCGTGCAATTCCATAGAGGCAGTGCGGCCGTTAAACGTAAGCAAGAAAGAACATTAGTTACTGCCCTTACCCGTGTATTGCAACACTGCTCTGAAGCCGATTTCACCAAAGTATACTTTGAGGGAGTAATCATTTATGTTTCCCAAAATGCATTATTTCATATACAACTAACCACTGCATATACTTGATGATTACAAGTATGCAGAATTATTATACTAAATGTATTACATTATCACAGCCAAAATGGCTGTGTACTGTGGACATGAAAACAGACCGCAAACAAAATGAAAATAACTGGAAAATTATTACGGGAAGTGTTGTCATTTTGTGCACGAAACGCATTGCCAATAACGTACCAAGTTTCATGAACATATTACAAAGTGTATTCGAGGTATGCTCCGGATAAGAAATGTCACCGGCGGAAGCGGACACGGACGATATTCGACGTCAAATGCAGGGGATACACTAGCTGCACGTTTTCCACTTTATAGGCAATAAGTTGCACTTTATCAGGTAACCTGCCCTGTATTGACCGAATACGTGCTGACTGATAACATATTGTTGTATCAGGCATTGCCCTGATATAAACATCCGGGTTACAACGAAGTGAAAACTGACGTTCCATTGGTCGAATGACGTCACGTGACGTTACCGAATGACGTCAATGTAATGACGCAACGTAAACAAGTCCGCGTTCTGTCCATAGAATACGACGTCATCTAATGTCATTTTCGAGCATAAAACGTCACCTGATAAATAGAATACCAGGCTACTGTATTTTTATATAAAGTTTATCAGGCTCGGCTCGGAAACGGTAGGAATTCCTCGGCAAGCCTCGAAATTCCTACGCGTTTCTAGCCTTGCTGATAAACTTGATATCAAAAGACAGAATAATGTTTCCATTTCGCGCACTGAAATACAGCAATAACCTGCAGGGCGACGACGTTCATACTTTGCAATATTGTTGTTGAGAGAAAAGTCTACAATACGAGGTCAAAATAGTATCATAAACTCACCTTATAAGTGAGTATTAGCAAAATTATTAGACCACCCACCACGAAGTAGACAGTAAACAAAGAACGATTCAAACGCATATTTGGAAATAATACTCCGTCAAAACGCTTATGCAATTCAATATAATGTATTGTTACATGGTTTCCGTTGTTTGCACATATGTGCAAACAAATAGCTCGTGCTGTTTGCATATGACTTTAGGCAATGCTCATTCCGGGGCCGCGCGTAGACCAAGTGCCTTCATGATGTCACTACGCGGAAGTGCCTTCATGACGTCACTACTTCATGACGTTCATGACGCCGCCCCGGAATATGCATACCGAAAATTATCTACGTGAATGGGACGATTTATAAAAGTACTGAAAATACTGAATATAATGCTCAAATTACATCAGTTTTTTGTTGGAAATGTAACAATATCGTTTGTTCATGTCCATCCGTGTGCAAACGTTTGTTGTGGCCCTCGGGAACTGTTTGAACCCGCGGCGGCCGCGGGTTCAAACAGTTCCTGAGGGCCACAGCAAATGTTTGCACACGGCTGGACATGATCAAACCTTATAATGTAATTAGACGTATGTACTCAGAATTAGGGGTACACTACTGTCTGTTTCACGAAACCTGCCCAAATGTTACGGCCATATAAACAATGAAAAACCGTATTCTTTTTTGATAATATTAAATGTAAGAATGAGCCTCCTTTTTATTTCGTGAAATTTTGTCAAATATTGATTTTAATATGAGAAATTGATTTGTCGATGGGAATTTAACATGGGGGAAAACGAGGTGGAGAAATGGGGGAGGAGCCAAAAAACGAGAAAAAAAAGGAAATTGACTCGGCTAGATAGCTTGGAAATGATCTAACTAAGAAAACAAAAGTTAAATTTTGAAAATCGGTCCAATATTTCCGAAATTCTAAAATGCCCCCATATTAAATCCCCATAGACATATTCACTCCGTGAAGATGTCTATGGGGATTTAACATGGTGAAAATTATTCACGAGATAAAAAGTAGGCTCTTTCTTAAAGTTTGCTATTAATATTATCGAAAACTATATTGTTTGTGCATTATTTGTATAGCCTTACAATTTGGGCAGGTTTCGTGTAACAGACAGTAGGATACACTAGTCCAAATGTATGCAAGCCTAGTTCGCATAGTTAACCCACAACTACCTGTGTCTAATTGCAATGCTATAGCACTACCTGGCAAGCCATCGCACAAAGATGAACTACATGTATGCATTCGGCTGATAATGGAGACATGTACGGTTGGTAGTACATGCACGTGTAGGTTCTTATCATGGTGCGCTTTCATATCGCAGTATAATCTTCATTAATACTGTTTACAAACAAAGTTACAATACACGCCCACACACCACCCACCCCCTGCGCTATAAGCTTGACAATATTTGTCAATAATAATTACAATTGTTTTATTTCAAAGCACTTGAACATTGCGCTTGAAATCGAGCAGCTTGATTGGCTGAGCATGAGCTGTGGCACAGCTCATGCTCAGCCAATCAAGCTGCTCGATTTCAAGCGCAAGGTTCAAGTGCTTTGAAATAAAACAATTGTCAATTGCCAATCAAACTCCTTGATTGCGAGTTGGGACTTGACAGTAGATGTTCAGAAACATTGACATCTGGGCAAGATTAACGCAGGCGGTTGTTTATAGTAAGTTTCCTTGTGGCTGTATTGGCGAACAGTATATGTCCTGTGCAGACTTCGCAGATGCGCAGGCTGATTTATAGCTACAATAATTCGCCTCCGATATGTTATCTACGGCTACAATGTGACCCATTCAAAACATGTGAGCAACCGAAGTGCATACCCAAACCTGTTGTATGTATGTCAAAATGTATTAAACTGTATAGTGTATACCTTTAAACAAATACTAGTTGATGTAGAACTAGTAAATTGTAAAAAATAAAAGAACAGGGAAAACATTTTCCCATGGAAGTTATCATTTCTCTTCTGGTTGTTCAACATTCAACATAACGAAATTAAGCTTTCAAATTTACAAGATATACGAGTGGTATGGAGCGGGGTAGCAATTTTGTTTCTAGCTTATCTGGGGCTACACTGGTAGCATTTGCAATATAACCGATTTTCTAAGTCGCTAGACGAAGTATGCGTTTGATATTTGATTGCAATGTTTCAAAGTGCAAATTCCCGTTTCAGATAGGAAAAAATTTATATCTACAGCATAACAGCATCTTTGTTACGTTTATGACAGTAGTCTATCTCCGTACAGGTTACTCGACATGTAATTCTTGATTACATAGGAGATAATTAATGATAAGCAAGATAATTGACTAAGCACGTGCTGTGGGAAAAATAGATCAAAACATGAAACATAGTTTGTAACTTCCTGGAATTGAGTTTAACTACTGTCTGTTTCACGAAAACTGGCGAAATTTTACTGCTATATAAACAATGTAAAAAACAATATTTTTTTCGATAGTGTTAGACTTTTATTACAATTTAAGAATGAGCCTTCTTTTTAGTATGTGAACTTTAGTCCAATATTGAGTTTATTACGGAAAAATAATTTCCCCATGTTAAATCCCCATAGACATCTTCATAGAGTGAAGATGTCTATGGGAATTTAACATGGAGACATTTTGTAATTTCGGAAATAGGGCTGAATATATTTTTTTTTCTATGTAAATATTCCATTCTGATTTTGGGATTTTGGTACCAATTTTAAAAAAATTAACTTTTCTTTCTTAGTCAGATCATTTCCAAGCTATCTAGACATAGACAAACAAATGTTTCGTAATAAAAGCAATATATGACCAGAATTCACAAAATAAAAAGGCCCATTCTTAAATGTTGATAAAAATGAATATTGTCAAAAACAATATTATTTTTACATTGTTGCAGAGTTATTACCCTTTGATATACGTGGTTACAACAACAACGTCGCCTTTTCCTTAATATGCAACGGATTTTGATGAAATATTGCGCAGCAAACGCGTCTTCGTGAGCTGCATTTAGTGGTCCAGGGAGTTCGGCACAGACTTATGTCGTTTTTGCGAAGAATCGATGTCCGTGTCGGTAAACACGGAAATCGATTCTTCGCAAAAACTAGAAATGTGGGCGAATAAACAGAGACCACCAAATGCAGCTTAACAAGACGCGTTTGATGCGCCATATTTCATCAAAATCCGTTACGTAATAAGCACACTATAAAATAATACGTACTTTTAATCAGATGGATTCTGAACGTTTCAGTACTTGTTGTTGTTGTTAGTACCACATGATCATACACCTTGTTTTCTACGTATCGTTAGCTACATTATACATGTAGCTATGTTATGCATTGCATTATCCGTTCGTTGTTAAACGGCACAATAGGTGAACTGGTTGATGGCCACTCCAACCGTATAAGATACAGCGACGAGGAAATGTCTACATACATGTATATGTTATATATTTACATATATTCCACCACATTTAGGCAGCAATTATGTTTGAATCATATGAGTATCACGGATATTACGGGACCTTACTATTACTACTACTACTACTACTAATAATAATAATAATAATACTATGTTTACGTTATGGTTATGCGGTACTTCTTTAAAGGTGCTAACCCATTGATACGTGTTATATTACACGTTTCCTGCGCAACGAATTGGTATGTTAAGAGCAGACATGTGGTACTAATTAATAACTATACCATCAAATGAAATATACAATTTATCTTTATGCTAACACCGAGGGACTCTTTCATACACCGTGGAGCAATCATACGGTGTCCATTAGGGCCACTTCACATTCACATTCGAGAGAACGCGAGGCCATGTCGAGAGATTGCCAGAACGCGAGGCGAAAATGCGAGAACGAGAGGCAAGAATGCGAGTTTGATCTCGCGTTGTCGCAATTTCGACTCACGCCCTCGCATTCTCGCTTTCTCGCCTCGCGTTCCCGTAGTATCACAATCTTGCCTCGCGTTGTTGCCTTCCCGAGATCTCAAATCGAGTTCCTGCGTTCTTACGATCTCGCTCCGTGTTCTCGCAATCTCGGGAGAATGCGGGGATGTAAAGTAGCCCAAACAGGACACCGTATAATCAGGATTAGTAACTATTACTCGGCGGTGTCTATTTTCGTGCCGCAGACACCTACACGAGCGCGTCAACAAATAACACAGCTCAGACTCAACCAATGAAGCGGCGAGACTTCGATCATGAACATGTCGTACATGAACATAGAGAAAACCTGTTCTAATTAGTGTATTTTGATATACTTTTAACAGGAGAGGCTAGGAAACGTGTAGGAATTTCGAAGATCGCCAAGGAATTCCTACCGCTTCCGACTCGAGCCTGTTAAATATAGAACACGCTATTTTCTTTTAATATCAGGGGCCCGTTTCACTAAACTTCGTACGACTAAAATGTTTGTAAGTGCAACTTTATGATCGTTTGGAAATTCCAATTGATGGATTTACATTTATTGAGCATAGGCTGCATATGCAGCCTATGTTCAATAAATGTAAATCCATCAATTGTTTACAAGAAAATATTGTTAATGTGAAATTTATAGACTATCATAATTTTACACTTACGAACATTTTAGTCGTAGAAAGTTTAGTGAAACGGCCCCCTGGTGTATTAGACATTACTAGGATACGCCTGGAAATTGTGATGTTCGCCAAGGAATTCCTACCTTTTTCAGGCCGGCCCTGGTAACTTTGATATTAAAATACACTAACTGGGTATTGTATGTATCAGTTGACATGTTATACTGTGAAATGTTTAACGGTAATGTCCGCAGAGCTCCAGATCAAGGGCCCGCTTCACTAAACTTCTTACGACTAAAATATTTGTAAGTTCAAATTCAAGATCGTCTGTAAATTTCAATTTATGGATTTACATTTATTGAGCATAGGCTGCATATGCAGCCTATGCTCAATAAATGTAAATCCAATAATTATTTACAAGAAAACATTGTTAATGTGAAATTTACAGACTATCATAATTTTGCACTTACGAACATTTTAGTCGTAATTAGTTTAGTGAAACGGCCCCCAGGTGAGTGAGTATTGGCGTATTTTACGCATTTAGTTTAGCTGAATACGCATTGAATATCAACAGTTGGAGTACAACATTCTCACATTTTAGTAGTGGAAATACTGTAATAAAGTTGAAAACTTACTTAGTTCAGCTGTTTTTTGCAGCTCAACGAAGTCAATTTTCAACTGTATTACAGTATAAATAAGTGATTAAGTAATAGTAGACCTAAATAACTAAATGGTTAAATTTGTTTTATGTTTTGATCTTGTGTTCCCTATGTAATCAAGAAGAAAATCAATAACCCATTTGTAAAAACAAAATAGGCATTTAAGTTTAAATCAGGGGGTACACTACTCTTTAGACACAAAACTTATCTGGATCTCTGTAGTGTTGATATTGTTTGTTGAAACAAATCCGGACGTTACGTTGCCTCCGTTCACCGTCGTAATTCGGTAACGTCATGTGACGTCGCTCGACCAGTGATAATGGCAGCGCAATACTAAGCAGTTGTCAAATTCGTATAGTCCGTGATTCAATGTACATGTATCAACATCAACGACCACGGATACAGTCAATCATGCCACGGATCATGGTCGGCCAATCATGGTCGGCCAACGCGTAGTCGGCCAATGCTATGTTAATTTGCTAATTACCTCATTTAGAGCATTGCCCTGCTGCCGTGGTGTTTCACTGTAGTGTGTTTTACTTGTATATGTATATATCGTCTCTCGTAATTCTACATAGCATGTCAATTCTGTAACATCTGTATGTAAATATATTGTGTAATAGTTTTGTTTTGTACAATTGGTGAGACGTAAATAAATAAATAGACGCCGTAGCTCACTAACGAACACGCTATTCAAGAGCTCGACGTATCATTACTCCATTAGAACAAAGATGATATTTCAGAGAAAAGTGGAAAGCATTAAAACGCCATTAAAGCGCCTGCTACTGTTTCCGGTATAAACCCAGTAATAGGTGATGGAATGTACAGACAATGTCAGGGTAAAACACGAGGAGAAATAATATACCTACTGGCTCAGTTATGCTGCAATCCGCGCCGGCGAAAAGTGTTTCGGGTCAAAAACTGCACCAGGGGCCCGTTTCACTAACCTTCGTACGACTAAAATGTTCGTAAGTGCAAATTTAGGATCGTCTGTAAATTTCAATTAATTGATTTACATTTATTGAGCATAGGCTGCTTATGCAGCATACGCTCAATAAATGTAAATCCAATAATTGTTTACACCATAATTTTGCACTTACGAACATTTTAGTCGTACGAAGTTTAGTGAAACGGCCCCCTGGTTCCTGATTAGATGTCACTCAGCTGTACTTGGAGCTATCGCATAAACTCATTTTTCATCTAGTAACCGGCGCAAATATCTTAATAATGACACTAAAACCCATAAAGGTAAGGATACAGAGCATGGGCGGATTCAGGGGGGGGAGGCGGACCCGGCGCGCGCCCCTCCCCCCCCCCCCCCACCCCTAAATTCGCGGAGTAAAGATTTTTTACAAGTTACAAGGCACGTTTCATGCCAAGTACCATGTATTCCATGTGTTTGTCTACTCCGCTCCGCTCGGTCGACTATTTTGCAATACTTGACTATATTATCGAACGAGCTAATATAGTCAAGTATTGCAAAATAGTTACGCCCCCCCCCCTAACCCGAAATCCTGGATCCGCGACTGCAGAGACTGTCTGTGTGTCCGGTTTAGAGAGGTTCTACTGGACAATATATAGAGAATAGTAGGTTAGTGCCGTGAATGGGAAAACGTATCTGGCAAGTCTTAGAAAACGAGATGGGCGAGGCTCTGCCGAGCACATCCCGTTTCCGTGCCGATCCAGATATTTTTCCCATTCACGGCACTAACCTACTATTCTATTTATCAATTCCAACAATGGCTTTAAAATGCAACAAAAATAACCCCAGTCACCGCATATATTCATACGCAGTGATTAGGTCGTATTGACAGGATATCAAAAATGTTTCACGGCACATACGCACTGTGTTGACGGGATAAAAAGCATTGTTAGACACGCAGGTAACTTACAGGGACGTATTTCCCAAAATTACAGACCATTTTCTACATGTGTCACTAATATCCTCATGTGTTCAAGGCATACACACTCAGCTGACCAATGCGGTTTCAAACGTGACACAGTAATCATGGGAATTTAATTACCAATCCACGTGGTGCCCGGGCGGGTCCAGAATTTCTCTCGCATATTCAATATCATGCTGTTCGCTTCATGCACGATAAATGACCTTTATTAACCAACAGTACACTTTTATTTGATCAAATTCTTAAAATCCGGCGTTATATTCAAGTGCGTAATCTCAGAAACTGTGATAACAAGGGGAAGCTACATGTACTTTGCTTTTGTAGTTTTGCTGTACAAGTATCAGTATTGAAAAGTTCTGAAATCAAATATTATTTTTCTCGGGAAATGATCATACAATATATAGTTTATTAATTGATATTTAAGGGCTGCGATTGGTTGTACAACCTTCCATACCTGGGTATGAATAAGGATGTACATTTCTCATAATATACTACGTCACGGGCACCTGGGGCCCGTTGCACTAAACATCGTACGACAAAAATATTCGGAAGGCAACCTTATATTAGTCTGTAAATTTCACTTAACATTGCTTTCTTGTAAATAATTGTTGGATTTACATTTATTGAGCATAGGCTGCACATGCAGCCTATGCTCAATAAACGTAAATCCATCAATTGAAATTTCCAGACGATCCTGAATTTCCGCTTACGAACATTTCAGTCGTACGAAGTGAAACGGGCACCTGATATTGGACAGCGTGCACTGAATTTGGTAAGAAAAAATCCTCCACTTCAGACAATACTTTATTTAATATCTCAGCAACTGCTTAAGCGATTTTGACGCTATAAAGCGCAGATACCCCGGAAGATTGCTTAGCAACAGATGTCCTTGATGCTGTTTTTTTTTAAATAATTTGATTGGCTGATATGGGGACATATGTTTTCAAAACGGTAATGAAATACTATTATGTATAACTGCCGTTATCGTTCTCGGTGAACTCGCCTGAATTAGATTTTAATCCCGAAACCTTCAGAAAGCAATTATGGCATACGTGGTACAGTTGCGGATCCAGAATTTCGGTCTGGAGGGGGCGTGTATTCTCAATTATAAATCAGAGATACACACATTTTCTGGTATTATTCCCATTTCTGATAAATAATAGATATGTTGTTACCACTCAGTGGAACCGTCTCGACGAGACGGTTCAACTGAGTGGTAATAACATATACGTTGAGTGAGAAATAAGAAACATATTCAGATTTTTCCCCGTCAAAAATTGGTGTAAATCTAAACTCGGTAAAATTTAGAGGCTGGACACGCCCCTGCCTGGCTCCGCATATTGTTTCATGTAATGCTTAGAACATATAATCGATGACGTAACGAAGCAGTCTGCAGTGTCAAGAGGTTCAATGTGAAATATGAAATTGTTTTACTGATAGCAATTAGTTTATAGGCAGATCACGAAATTCCATTTACAAATAAATTGCTAGAAAATGGTTTGTTGGCAGATTATGAATTTAAAAATAACTTTATTTCATGTTAATGACAGCCGTGCGCAGCTTTCGAGTGCGAATGTGAAATGTAGGTCAGCACGTGTAAAGCTGAACCGTGAATGGGTGCAACGCTTTCAGACCCTGCTTTGAAAAAATTTGAACTAAAATCAAACAGTTTGATTGGCCGATCCTGAGCACAGGATCGGCCAATCAAATTGTTTGATTTATAGCTTGATAATTTAGTAAAACTGATGTATAGCCACTGATCCAGTGTATGGACTCAGGTGGTCTAGTGTTTACACTGCAGTAATGGCGGCGCCCATGAGGTCTCGGGGTACATTTGTAAATCTTATTTTTCATTGATACGACTACGATTTTCTCCTTGTAATGGTGACCATGTTCCAGTCGTTAACAATACGATTCCGCCAATACCAAAGTTTGCAGTATTACTTGTGGAGTTAGTCTTAACATTCTGCAGAGAAATTTGAATCAGACCAAGTTTAAACAACGTTCTATTCCGTCCGATTCAAATTTCTCTGCAGTATGTTCAGACTAACTACACAAGTAATACTCAAGTAATACAACTACATTATAGGAATGAATAACCTTTTTGTGGAATTTATCGGGGTATAAACTTGGAAAAGCCACTTTCGCAATTGGCCATAAAAAACAAACAATTGGCGATAAAAACAAATTTCGAAAAAAAAAAAAAATTTTTTTTTTTCGAAAATTGCAATTTTTTATCGCCAATTGTTTGTTTTTATCCTATTGGTTATTATAGGAATGAATGGCCTTTTTGTGGAATTTATCGGGGTATAAACTTGGAAAAGTCGCGGGAATACTGGACGAAGACCGGAAGGCCTCGTCCAGTATTCCCGCGACTTTTCCAAGTTTATATCCCCGATAAATTCCACAAAAAGGCCATTCATTCCTTATAATTCCAGCATTTGAAATAAATTCATCAAGAAAATGTGTTTATTTTCCGTTTTCTTAAGAATTATTTTAACTGCGCCTCACGATTACGGAAAGTAGTTCGGCGTGGGAGTTTACTGGGATATAAATTTTAGACAGAGACTTGCTACGGGCCAATCAAATGTTAGGAAATTGTGTAAATATTTTGTGTAAATATTTTTGTGCTGGAACTATTTGGTATTGGTATTGGCGGACTCGTAAGAAACCGCAGTCGTATTGATGAAAAATAAGATTTAGTCGAAATCTCGTGGGCACGGCCATTACTGCAGTGTAAACAATAGACCATGTGATCCCATACCCTGAAGTCAACAATCCGCCCTGAGAATATTTCGGCCACATTCCGGAGCTGTAGAAAACATCACAAGTCAGACAAGCTCTCAGATGCATATATACACAGCACGTTATGAAACATGGGGCCGTTTCACTAAACTTCGTACGACTAAAATGTTCGTAAGTACAAAATTGCAGATTAACAATGTTTTCTTGTAAACAATTATTGGATTTGCATTTATTATATTTGTATGCAGTGTATGCTCAATAAATGTAAATCCATCAATTGATATTTACAGACGATCCTACATTTGCACTTACGAACATTTTAGTAGTACGAAGTTTAGTGAAACGGGCCCCAGATGATTAAAACTTATTTTAGATATAGAGAATAGTAGGTTAGTGCCGTGAATGGGAAACAAATATCTGGCAAGGCTCAGGAAACGGGATGGGCGAGGCTCTGCCGAGCACATCCCGTTTCCGTGCCGCGCCAGATATGTTTTCCCATTCACGGCACTAAACTACTATTCTATTTATCCCGTCAACACCTACAAATGGCTGTAAAATGCAAAAATAGTATTGACTGAATATCAAAAATGTTTCACGGCACCGTGTTTCACGGCACATACGCACTTTGTTGACGGGATAAAAATGTATTTGTATCTTATTTCTGAATCTATATGAACCGCCTGCACAAATGGAAATACATTAGCAAATGGAAATAGTGATGCTGAAAGATAACAATCGTTGCACGGTATTTGTTTGTGAAGTATGGAGCCCCGCAGGAGACGTAGAATTGTTTTATTTATTAATTCGTTCCCACAAAATAATAATTCGTTCCCTCAATTTAGCAATTCGTTCCCACGAAATAACAATTCGTTCCCTCCATTTAACATTTCCTTCCCACGAAATAACAATTCGTTCCCACGGGAAACGAATTGTTAATTCACAATTCGTTCCCTCGGTAACGAATTGTTAATTCGTGGGAACGAATTGTTATATCGTGGGAATGAATTGTTAAATTGAGGGAACGAATTGTCATTTCTTGAGAACTAATTGTTAATTCGAGGGAACCAATTGTTATATCGTGGGAACGAATTGTTAATTCGAGGGAACGAATTGTCAAATTGAGGGAACGAATTATTATTTCCCGTGGACGAATTAATAAAAAAAATCCATGTCCCCTGCGGGGCTCCGTGCATGGTTATTACTTAAATACATTCTGTTTTATTTATGATGTTAATATTACTTAAACTAGCTCAAATTAGATTTTCTAAACGCGAAATCATATGCTGTATTTGTGCATTATTGATTATAGCTGTCATAATTCGGCCAGCTGCCGTCTTATCTATGACGGAATTGGCATTTATGATAAAAGTAGTTCGTGTTTCCGGTCGCTACTTTCCAGAGACAGAGACGCTTGAATATAGTGGTTACATGTGGCTGTGACTGTATAAATGGGCGAATGGAATTTGTGATCAAATAGCACACTCCTGTAGTTTGATAACGACCTATATATTATAGGAATGAATGGCCTTTTTGTGGAATTTATCGGGGTATAAACTTGGAAAAGTCGCGGGAATACTGGACGAAGGCCGGAAGGCCTCGTCCAGTATTGCCGCGACTTTTCCAATTTTATATCCCCGATAAATTCCACAAAAAGGCCATTCATTCCTTATAATTCCAGCATTTTAAATAAATTCATCAAGAAAATGTGTTTATTTTCCGTTTTCTTAAGATTTATTTTAACTGCGCCTCACTGTTACGGAAAGTAGTTCGGCGTGGGAGTTTACTGGGATATAAATTTTGTACAAAGACTTGCTACGGGCCAATCAAATGTTAGGGAATTGTGTAAATATTTTTGTGCTGGAATTATTGCTTGATAGAAGCATGACAGGTGTTCACTGATGGAATGGCGAACAGTGCAGATCCTGATCAGACTGTGTGGATCTGGCAATACACGGTGTATGCAATCAATTTATGACCAGTCTACTCTGTCTGTTCCACGTTAAGTTCTGAGTACATAATTATATTTACATTTCATTACACGGTATTACATAATAGTTATGACGGAGTAGTCCTTCCAAACGTGCGTCTGAAACGTTCTCTGTTTACTTTCTACTTCGAGAGTGACCTACGAATTTTGCGACGGAATTGTCTCTCTATAACAATATAGCGAAGTATGAACGTCAACAGCTTCCGGTTTTTTCTAATTTTAGTGCGCGAAGTGTAAATGCTATTACGCACATTGTTACTGTGTAACGTGGTGAGGCGATATAGTGCAACATGTTGTTGCCTATATAGCGGAAAACGTGCAGCTATACCACGTTTTGCTGCCAACGAACTTTTTGTTATTACACACATTAATTCTAAAAACTGTTTACATGTAAGTACTTCTTCATCGATTACTATAGGAATTAATGGCCTTTTTGTGGAATTTATCGGGGTATAAACTTGGAAAAGTCGCGGGAATACTGGAAGAAGGCCGGAAAGTAGTTCGGCGTGGGAGTTTACTGGGATATAAATTGTGGACAGAGACTTGCTACGGGCCAATCAAATGTTAGGAAATTGTGTAAATATTTTTGTGCTGGAATTATAAAAACGTCACCCTCCACAAAAAAAGATTATTTGTCGAATTTCCATCAAATATTGATTTTATTTTCTTTATTTAACATGGGGGCTAAACTAGATTTTTTTATTTGTGTACCGATTTTCAAAATCCAACTCTTGTTGTCTTAGTTACATCATTTCAAAGCTATCTAACCAGGTTTCGGACTTCCTTTTTTATTTTCGTTTTTTGACACCTTGCCCCAGCTCCTCTACATGTACCTCCTTTTCCCCCATGTTCAATTCCCACCGAAAAATATAGTTTCGTAATAAATCAAATACAAATATTGGGGAGGGTGACTTTTTTGTTATTGATGAACAAGTACTCACATTTAAATATTTCTTAGATGTAATGTGTTTAATAGCCAAAAGTTCGTCGGCAGCCAAACGTGGAACAGACAGTAGTACGTGATCTATCACATTGACTGGATATACAGGAATTATGTCTGTGTGGCCAGTCGAGCACGTTATCCAGTTAAACAGTACGGCAGAGACATATTACATGTAACCCAGGACCCGAATGTAAATCCTTGAGTATGGTTAGGCATGGCCGCAATCCTATACAATTATATTTAATAAACATTATATTAAATAATCACCAACGTCAGATCTTATATTTATGAACGCATTGACTGATGTCGTAAGAAACGAGGGGTTATATTTGGAATACATCTTTACGGGTATGAACTAGTTCAAATTAATTTTTCTTGTTTCTCAATGAAAGTATATGTTGTGACCACTCATTTGAACCGTCTCGACGAGACGGTTCAAATGGTGGTTACGACATATACTTTTAAGCAAATATAAACAAACTATTTATAATATTTCACAAACAAAATTACATATCCTCAGCAGAATTGGGTTGATAACGGACACACTGGTGACCCCATTGTGTTTAATTTAGATGGCTTTCAATATTTTAATATTTCTTTGTCGTGTCTGTCTGTTCATGATTGAAATGACAAAACTTGTTCATGTGGTGCTAAACTACTACTGAGACACCTCTCTGGGTGCCCGATCTAGAGAGGATTCACTGTATCCAATCAGCACTTACATGTATGTTAGCTGCTCTATTTCACATATGAGACACGTCATGTGATGTTGTACCTTCTGCGTAATTTCATGAAATACGTTTACAAAATTTACAATATTTTCCGTAAATGGCGTCAAATGTTAACACAATTTTCAGAGTACGTGCGGAATAATAGTCCGCATGTACTCTGAAAATTTCGACATCTTTTGACTTCATTTATTAAAAATATTGTAAATTTTGTAAACGTATTTAATGAAATTACGCAGATGTCCGAAGGTACAAAATCACATGGCGTGTCTTAATTATATTTCCAGATTTCATCACGACCGTTACCACGTAAGCTGACAATGAACGTTACGGACGCGGACTTATATGCCCCACAACCGGCGGGTGATTCCGGCAGAATCTACGTCACAACTGACTTCATCACGACGCCTAGTCTCCCGAGCACGTTCCACGACGCGTTTCTAAGTCAGATACAGGAGCAATCGGCTGTGTTCGGGATAATCCTCTCGATCTGGGCTTCCCTGCTGAATATCGCCATCATATATCTGTGTCTACGTCAAAAACATGCGCGGAGCGATACGTACTATTTACAGATCGTGAATTTCTGTTTATCGAACCTGATCAGCGGCGCGTTCGTGATTCCGTTGACAGTGTATTACATACTCCATCCGTGGGACATCGGTGATGCATTGTGCAAGATCTGGGTGATATTTGACGTTTTCCTGCCGTTTACATCAACGATAATACTCGTAATCCTTAACATTGACCGCTTATTGCTGCTCACACACGCGACTGGTTATATGTGCCTGTTCCAAATGTGCCTGAAACAGGTTGTTCTAGCCGTGCCATGGATTATCGCCCTTATTATCGTAGTGCCCATCTGGACGTACGGGACGATACCGTACCGAAACGGCCCCGGGGAATGTGTCGTTATAATGACCGAAGACGCAGCAATAGCATCACCGATAGTGACCTATTTTTTACCATTGGTCGTCATGATCGTGCTAACGCTTAAAATTCTAATACACCGGATAAAAAGTCAAACGCTTGTTCAAGGAAAGGCTTTAGATAAGAAGTATTCTCTGCAGTACACAATTTGCGAAACGTCCGTTACGAATAACGACTCCAATAGCGCAACGACCAACCAGCGACGTGCGATTCACAGAGTGAAATACGCAACTGCGGATTCAATAATGGCGCTCTGTCTCGTGAACCTGTTCTTCGCGGCAATGTGGTTCCCGTTTCAGTGCGTGAGTTTCCTGCTCACCGTCTGCACGTCCAGTCTCTGTGTGCCGTCTGTGATGCTGAACCAGGCGGTCACGTGGACGGCGGCAACTTCCGCGGGCGTGGCCCCGCTCTTCTGGTTGGCGGATAAAAATATCCGGGACGCGGCTGTGCAGTGCTGCTGTATGCAATCCGCCACGACTCGACGGAGCTACGTCGATGATTGTGAAGAAACGTGCGTTTAACGCCATAGCAACACGTGAATAATTACACATCCGTCTGGGTTAATCTTGCCGAGATGTCAACGTTTTTATACGCCCGTTTGAAAAAACGGGACGTATTATGTATTCATCTTGTACGGGCGGGCGGCGGGTGGGCGGGCACAGCTTGTCCACGCAATAACTAGAGTTCTACCTGACAGATTGTAACCAAATTTGGTATACATGTTTATCACGGCAAGCCGAAGAAGAATCTTGATTTTAAAAAATTTCCGATGACCTATCTCCCCCTGGCGGCCATTATTATTGTTCGCACTCTGTATCCTTGTCCACGCAATACTTCAAGTTCTACTTCACCGATCGAAACCAAATTCAGTATGTAACATGTTTATCATGGCAAGACGAAGAAGCATATTAATTTTTAATTTTCGGACTCCGTATTCTTGTTCACGCAATAAGTCGAGTTCTACTTGACGGATCGTAACCAAATTTGGTTTACATGTTTATCAAGTCAAGATGAGTTATCTCCCCCTTGTTGACTGGCCTTGCCTCGACGGGCGTATATTGTGACCTTCGGCACTCTTGTTCAACATCTGAAGGCAATATCAACTCGCAAAAATCAAGCAGTTTGCTTGACTGAACCTGAGCCGTAACACAGCTCAGTCTCAGTCAATTCAGCTACTTGATTTCAATTGCAATAGTCAATATTTTTAAATAAAGAAACATGACAAACATTGGCAAGATTAGCGCAGGCGGTGGTGTACATAAAGTGAAGTTACAGTGTATATCGTTTTTAATATTCTGAAATCTTTTCACTTTTCGTTAGACGTACGAAAAACAATGAACATGATTTGTACGTAGTTATAATCTACCGTGTGTGCCAGGCTGGTCGTTGAAAACGGCGGTGGGCATCTTGTGTTCCAAAATGATAGAACATTACGTTAGCAACACAGATGAATGCCTTCTGAATTTACTTACACTTTAAGTGCATCGTTATTCATCACACTTTGGATAGTACAGTGCAACCTCTCTAAACAGGACACCAAGAAAACACCTGGGGCCCGTTCCACTAAACTTATTACGACTAAAATGTTCGTAAGTTCAAATTTAAGATCGTCTGTAAATTTCAATTTATGGATTTACATTTATTGAGCATATGCTGCATGTGCAGCCTATGCTCAATCAATGTAAATCCAATAATTATTTACAAGAAAACATTGTTAATGTGAAATTTACTTAAAATCATAATTTTGCACTTACGAACATTTTAGTCGTACGAAGTTTAGTGAAACTGCCCCCAGTGATCTTACTATTGATGAGTTTCTTGTGCATTTATCTCAGGAGCTAATGGCTTGTCGTGATCGCATAGCGCGCAACTACAAGGTGCATGATCACGTGGTTACACCAACAACAACGTCGCCCACTCCAAAGTAAGTATTATTTGATATTTTCCTTAATATGCAACGGATTTCGATGAAATATGGCTCAGCAAGCGCGTCTTCATGAGTGAGCTGCCTTTGGTGGTCTAGGGAGTTTGGCACAGACTTATGTCGTTTTTGCGAAGAATCGATTTCCGTGTCGGAGACACGGGATTTCCGTGTCGGAGACACGAAAATCGATTCTTCGCAAAACCGACAGAAGTTTGGGCGAAAATACTGAGACCACCAAATGCAGCTTAACAAGACGAGTTTAATGCGCCATATTTCATCAAAATCCGTTACGTAATAAGGACACTATACAATAACACGTACTTTGAATCGGTACTTGTTGTTGTTGTTAGTACCACGTGATCATACACCTTGAACTATGGTCCAGAATGATAAAATGTCTGATTTACAATGAAACATCTCTAAGCCGGACACCCTGGGACCTCCCAGGGTGTCCGGTTTAGAGATGTTTCAATGTATATGTACAGCCGTGCTGACAGCTAGTCGTTTATTGGGTGTCTGCCAGAATTGACAACAACTGCGAAATATGGTTGCCATAGAAACAGAGTATTTTCATACGTTTAGCTATCACTCCGGCATTTCCACCTGGGTGTTGCAACGTCGTGAGACACACACTTACCAAAAACTGTACATTTAGAATTCGCGCGCACGAATGGTAGCAATTAGCCGTTTGTGAGGTCTTCGCACAGGATCTACTGTCTATTCCACGTTTGTATGACGACGAACTTTTGGCTATTAAACGTATTAAATCTAAAAAATATTTAAATGTAAGTACTTTTTCATCAATAACAAAAAAGTAACCCTCCGATATTTTTTTTGTTTTATAAAATCCCATCAAATATTGGTTTTATTTCGAATAAATGATTTTCCTATGGGAATTTAACATGGGGTAAAAGGAGGCGGAGGAGCTGGTGGAGGAGTCAAAAAATGTACAATTTTGGAAATTGACTCCGAAACCTGGTTGGATAGCTTGGAAATGATGTAACTAAGAAAACAGAAGTTAATGAGAATTATTGGAACAAACAAATTACGTTATCGCTGTAACTTAATTAATAGCAGTTTGTGCGATTTTTGTTCTATGTATGTTGAAAGTATAAAACATTTGTTTTGGGAATGTCCCCATGTACAACAGTTGTGGTCACAGCTGCGGACATATTTAATTGAAAAAGATATAACATATGTCGTAAATTTTCAAAGTATTTCTATAGGAATAAATGACAAAGCACAAAAAGCACACCAATTTAATTTTATAATCATATTGGCCAAATATTTCATTGTTAAATGTAAATATGAAAATAATGATATAGCTTTCGGTCCATTTCTAAATTATTTAAGACATAGGATATACATAGAGGAGATTATAGCAACAACAAAAGACAAACGGGAACAACATATTATTAAATGGGGCAGGAAACAGACATAGTTATAATTGTAAGCACTGTAGACAGGTGTCAATCACACAAACTACACAAAAGTAACGAATATTAATCTAGTGTAGCACATATGAACACATAGGGACACATAGGAACACATAGGAACACATATGAACACATAGGGACATAGTCCACTTTTAACTTTGCTGCTATCCTTCTATATTACTCCAACAACTTTCCTATTTCTATCTTTTCTCCCTTACTATTGTTCTGCTAAAAACGTACTTTCGAATACATTGCGTACATGTGTAACTGTATGCGATCACGTAAGCCATACATTGTTAGTCAATATTGTATGTATAAATGTACATGTTGTATTTAAAAGTGAAATAAAAATATTTAAATATAAACAAAAAAACAGAAGTTAGATTTTGAAAATCCGTCCACAAATAAGAAATGTTTAAAAAAATATATTTTAAATAATTGTTTGGCTCCTCCTTTTGCATGAACTTTTTACTGGAATTTCATCAAATAAAATGAATTGGGGAGGGTATCGGTGTTGTTATTGATGAAAAAGTAGTTACATTTAAGTATTTTAAGTATTTTATTTTTAGATTTAATGTGTTTAATAGCCAAACGTTCGTCGGCAGAAATAAGTGGAACAGATAGTAATTACTCTGTTACTGCACTCTCCAGCGGCGTAAAATGCTTCACGTTCATAAATTCAAATTTAGGATCGTCTGGAAATTTCAATTGATGGATTAACATTTATTGAGCGTATGATTCATATGCAGCTATGCTAAATAAATGTTAATCCAATATTTTTTTACAAGAAAACATTGTTAATGTGAAATGTACAGACTATCATAATTGTGCACTTACGAACATTTTAGTCGTACGAAGTTTAGTGAAACGTTTCAACTACACTCCCAATAGACATTCGCATCATTTAGTCTTCATATAATGTTAACTATGTAATATTATAATATGACTACATGTACATCTTCACATTTTAACCCTTTGACCCCGAAAACCCGCTAGTATAGCGGTTTATGCAAACAGTGCAGATCCAGATGAGCCGGCTCGTAACGAGCCGTCTCATCAGGATCTGCACTTTTTGAAAGTAATTCATATTTTTAGAACAAAACAGTCCCTTTTCATAAATGGACTAGTCTGAAGATAATTTTGTGACTGTTGGATTGGTTGCAAAATTAACAAATACAAATCCATTCCAATTACTTAGTGCTGAAAGGATTAAACCATTTCGTGACCTACCGACCCGCCTCTATATTGCATAGGTCGGCAACTGCAAACAAACAATATGTCATGAACAATATTTACAACATTTACAACCGTAACTGACGTCGGAAATGCATTTGTAAAGAAAAGTTCGTCAACTTTCAACGTCATTTACAGAAAATATGACTGTTCTCTAAATAGTTTTCATGAAAAATCTCACTCACATCTTCTTAGGTACAATATCATATGGCTTGCCACATATTTGAACTATAAAACAAACATACATTGTACTTTATCCTCAGTTTGTTTAAACATCTTGACCTAGTTGTTTATCATATGGGACAGTATACATGTACATGTGCGAGCGTTTCTGCCTTATTGCATATCATATTTTCTTTTCCGAAATTGATTTCGAGACCTGCGATGTATTCCTTAAAGGTACATGCCCACTCAGTAGGCACACAATGTTCTTTATATCAGACATCATCTGAGACATTTTCTGGCAAAATAAACATTCATTCACCATTACCCCACGTATTAATTGGCATTTTTATACATTTTATATCGGACGTAAATTTCCACACTGATATCAGGGGGGATAACCGTGTTTCATTAACGGACATTACTATTTATTATCTGCATTTATGTTTTGATGTGCAATGATCATACTTTATAAGCTGTCGAAAATATTATTGTTTAGGCCACGCATTTAATTAGTAGAAGAAATTAAAAAAAATAGTATGCCTCGTTTGCATATGAATATAGCCCGATACCACCGCGCGTCACTATCAGTAAAATAAATATTACTAAAGGATTATATCTGTACAGTGGGCACTCGTATTTTTTAGAACTGGTGGAATAGTGACACAATTATACACTTATTTAATTCCCATAAACATGATGAAGAACATTTTATTTAATTCCCATAAAGAACATGTTGTGCCTACTGAGTGGGCATGTACCTTTAAATGACGTTGAAAGCTTCCAGCCTGCAAAGGGTTGAGGAAGATTTTAACATAAATTTATCTTCGTTTTTTTCAAGGCCTTGTTTTGTTTTTACCGGATACTTAGGTAGGTTTTGGTCAACTGGGTGGACGCCTGGGAAGATATGATATTGCCACGGTGGCCAGGGTAGCTCGTGATCAGATATAGAGAATAGTAGGTTAGTGCCGTGAATGGGAAAAAATATCTGGCAAGGCTCAGGAAACGGGATGGGCGAGGCTATGCCGAGCACATCCCGTTTCCGTGCCGCGGCAGATATTTTTTCCCATTCACGGCACTAACCTACTATTCTATTTATCCCGTCAACACCTACAAGTGGCTGTAAAATACAAAATAGTATTGACTGGATATCAAAAATGTTTCACGGCACCGTGTTTCACGGCACATACGCACTGTGTTGACGGGATAAGGCATATTCATGTAGCCTGACAACGATCGCGTTATTGCTTGTTAGACGTGACGGGCGTTTCATGTACGGAATGGCGATGGTGTATATCCTGATCTGACTGTGCGGATGCACAAGCTGGCTTGGATCTACACTGCTCGCAAACCTCATTGGTCCTATTTCTCACAGCCACTTTTATCGTATCGTATTTTATCGGAATGAGTATAGCAAAATACTAAGATGCAATCTGGCAAAAATAAAATCTCACACGCATGGACGTGTATGTGGTCGTGACTGGAGAAATTTGGCTTATGGGATTTGTGACCAGTGTAGCTCCAGTAGCCTATTTCATCAACATTGCAAAGTATACTTTACTAGCAAAGTATACTTTGAGGGAGAAATCATTTATTTTTCCTGAAATGCATTATTTCATATAGAACTAACAAATGCATATATTTCATGATTAAAAGTATGCAGAATTATTATACTGAATTTATTACATTATCACAGCCATAAAATGGCTGTGATAATGTAATAAATTCAGTATAATAAAAATTAATAAATTTTTCAAAAAATTGAAAATTTCTCCCTCAAAGTATACTTTGCTACTAAAGCATACTTTGCAATGTTGATGAAATAGGCTACAGATCAATTAGCACACTATTAACGCTTGGTGACTATATAGTAAATAAGTAAGCAATTTGTTTAGTATAGTGACAATAGGGAATATGTACATATAATACTGACGAAAACACCTGGCCCTATGGACCTATATGTCACTTTCAATTTTTAGGTAACAATTGTATGTGTAAATATACAATATAAAATAAATAATTAGCACCTAGTTTGAGCAGTATAGATCATGTATATGATTAAGTGTAGGTACCGCTGAATTATATATATGTTGCTTATGACGGGTGATTCATTGATGGAATAGCGAACAGTGCAGATCCTGATCAGACTGTGCGGATGCACAGGCTGATCTGGATCTCCACTGGTCACAAAACCCGTAAGCCCCATTTCTCCAGTCACAGCCAAATGTGTTACAGCTCATGCTCAGTCAGTACAACTGCTTGATTGCGATTTGATATTACCAACAGATGTTCGGAAACGTTGGCATCTGGGCAAGTTTAACACAAACGGTTTTATACTATTTAGACATGTGTTCGATGATATTCATTTTCCCAATGTAATACAAACAACTAAATGATAACAATTGTACCCTCCTCAAATTATTTCATTGGAATAAATTCCGTAAAATATTGATTTTATTTCGAAACCATGTCATATCGCTATTGTTTGAATTCGATCAATTTCAATCACAACATTACGTTGTCACGATGACGATATTACATGTATGATATTATGATAACGATATCATGATGCTACGATGCCGATACTAAGATATCAAGATAGTACGATGCCGATACTGCGATGGACCTACCACGATAGCACGATACTACGATGAAGATATTACGATGCTACTGTCACAGGGTCAGATATGTTAAGATAAGTTAAGTCAAAATGCACCCTTATTAATGTATAACCTTCACTTTACCTCCACTTTATGTCACGTGGATCGTTACGTATTGTCCTTGTCGTCCATTTTCTTGCGTGTCAGTATTTCATTTGTCCATACATGTCATGTGATACGTCTCGCTGTATCTTAGTTTCCCGTAATATGGCGTCATGTGTCCTGTATGTATGTTGAATGAATGTAGCCATGCATGCGTAAAATATAATTTCGTTACGAGCCGGCTCTACCGGATCTACACTTTTTGCAAAGACATATAACAAGGCAGGCCCGTACGCAGAGGGGGTGCGACGGTGCGTACGCACTCCCCTTAACCCGTTCAATACCACAGGCCTGTATAGTGGTATTGGCAAAATATGTAGATCCAGATGAGCCGGTTCGTGACGAGCCGTCTCATCAGGATCTGCACTTTTTACAAGTAATGTTCATAATTTTGAGAACAAAAACACCTCATGTTCATAAATGGACTGGTCTGAAAATCATTTTGTGATAATTGGAATGGGTTGCAAAATTAACATATCAAAATCCATTCCAGTTATTTAGGGGTGAAATTGTTAATCTGCCGACGTCTGTCCGTGAATGTGCAAAAAAAAATGTTTAGCCCTTCGCGCCGTCGATAACGCACCCCCCTAAATTAATTCCTGCGTACGGGCCTGCGAGGTGTGTAGTGTTGAAAGGGTTATGGTTCTTAGTGTCATATCTATGCAGCATATTAACAAAGGAAGGACATTTGGTTCTTAACCCTTTCACCCCTAAGTAACTGGAATGGACTGTGATATTATGCTAATTTTCCGACCAATCCAACAGTCACAAAATAATTTTCAGATTAGTCCATTTTTGAAAAGGAGGTGTGTTTGTTAAAAAAAAATATGAAAATTATTGCAAAAAGTGCAGATCCTGATGAGACGGCTCGTTACGAGCCGGCTCATCTGGATATGCGCGGTTTGCATAAAACGCTATAGCGGCATTTCGGGTTCAAAGGGTTAACCTTCGTTTTTACGAAAAACGAAATTACCCTTATTAGCCACCATAGACATTAACTACAATAATTCGCCTCCGATATGTTATCTACAAGAGAGAGGTATGGAGCCGGGTAGCAATTGTGTTTCTACATAGACATACAGTTTAAGATCGATCTCTCGAACCGGCAACAAACTCGAATAAAAGTTCGAGTAAGGCGTAGTTCGAGGGAAATAAAATCAATACTAGTCAGTGATTTCATTCCATTTAGAAATGACACCATTGATTGATGTTTGTATGGCCTTCTGGAAGAAATATAAAATAAACAAATATAACGAATTAATTATTTTATTTCAATATGTACATATATGCATATGTAAATAAATAAACTGTTAATTAAACTGAATATTATACACCGTCTCGTCTTTGATTTGTTTTTTTCATTTCGAAACCCGGAAGTTGTGAGCAACATTCCCATTGTACATGAAAACATATTTATTTTCCTATGCTATAATTAAGCAACCACAACTTCACAACCATGGACCATTTGTATTGCTAGTGAATGGTTTTTTTTATCACGGATCAATTGCATACAATAAAGTGTTTGCAAAAGATCGGCGTAAAATAACATTCAACAAGAAACGAGGCAAAGCCACGGAGGCCAAGATTTTTCCAAGCATAGACACTTGGATAACATAATTATACCCACTTTTGTAGACTAGATGGCCGTGGCCTGCATGTCGCGCCTTGGGGCGAGGCATGGACACTAAAAAAAGAGATATAGTAGACGGAAACAGTTTAGCCAAAAAACTTTAACCGGACACATGGACGTGAGTGAGTGAGTGAGTGAATAGGGTTTAACGTCCGCTTTTCTGACATAGAGGTACAAGCCTCAGGGAGTCTACACGCAGACGGGTCAACGGGGTCGAGTCCCATATCCACCTGTCCAAGGGGGGTAAATCCCAATTTCAGAACTCAATATTTACAATCAAAATATATATTCAGTCCTGAAATTAGAACAACCTGATCTGGTGCCAGGCCCTCGCCACACCAGCATCATTTATCCCATCCCCTAAAAGTAATAGGATTAGCGCTAATCTTACTTTTATATATGGGGCATAGCCCGACTCAACTCTCACATACAAGAAAGCCAAAAATGTACATGAGGGCCAAATCCGGTATAGTGGGTTCCGGAAAGTATGAACCCAATCGTTAAGCCAGTTTAGTCGCCTTTTACGACAAGCAATGGCTACTGCAGCACTATTCTCAGGATCAGTTGATCCCGCCCCGGTGCCTGCACGGGGCAACACATGGACGTACGGACGGACGGCCGGACGTATGCCAAAATGCCGACTATATCGCGCTTTCCGCAAGCGGGCGCGACAATGATGATAAACACCCATGTGAAGTATCAAGGTAATGGATGAAGCAGTTGCAGAGATATAGTACACGAAAAAAACATTTTTTTTTTTAAAAATCAAAGTAATTTGACCTTGACATTGGGCACAGGGGCCGCACGGTTGGGGGGTAGAATGCAAATATGAATGATGATAAACACCCATGTGAAGTTTCATGGTAATGGGCGAAGAAGTTGCAGAGATATAGTATAATGAAACACTTTAACCAAAAATCTTTAACCAGACGTACGTTAAAAAGTTAACGTTGAAAAAGTCATTTAGGTAGAAATAATAGGTCAAGGTTAAAAAAATGGTCACCTGTTGGATTTTGGATGTGGTGAAAACTTAACATTGTAAACGCGAAAAGTTAACATTGAAAATGGCTAAGTCGACTGCGCGGAAAAAATGGGTCAAGCTAAAAAAAAGATAACATGTTGGATAGTGATATGTGGTGGGCACCCCTTGGTTATGAAGCTGTGAAAGTGTGTTGGTCCTATGTGGTACAGTAACAATGAAATGGACTCAAACACGAAAACTTAACATTGATTGTGGACGCCGCCCGCAGCACGCAGCCCGTCGCCCGCCCGGCTTTCGCCAATCCAATAGCCTGGGTTTTTTGTTTTTTTTTCAAAAAAAAAACCTGGCTAATAAATGAAAATAGACAGGTGCGAAACATCATATTCCAAGAATGTGACTATAAATAGCACACTGATTTATTAAACGTACAAATAAAATTTAAACGAAATTGCACAATTTGGCTTTTAAAAATGTTAAAGGCGGAATAATATTTTCTAAACATTCGTCACTCAGGAATACAAATACGAACATGTCCCTTCAATTATCGTGGTCATCTTGACGTGAAATTAACACCGTTTAATTTTTAAATTCGTGATTTAACGTCACCACCTGTCAAAGAAAACAGATCAAAGAGAGCGCCAATCGTGATATTCACACCTATATTACGCCATATTACGGCAAACAGATCAGCTGGCGACAGAATTATGGAATGCAGAATAAACGCGAAAACACTTAACATATATAAGTTTATTTGGCCGAAAATATTGGACGCGATATGTTTGAAATAATAGACGACAGATACACAATAGTAACATACTAAACATATCGCGTCCAACAGCGCAGACACCAGAACATAGACATAGCAAACATAATTAATATTCACACAATATATTGAAGTCATGCAAACATGGGTGGGTGGGTGGGTTTTTATTTTCTAAGCACAAATACGTCCACTAGTGACAAGCAATGAATTCAACTGACCACCCATTACACAAACAAGTAAGGCGAAAATTACACGTACATTGAGTGACCGGTCAGTTATGGATCGTTACGCACAATAACTCAACATACGTGTGACAACGTCGAACGATTAAAGGGTCAGTGCATGGGTGGGTGGGTGGGTTTTTATTTTCTAAGCACAAATACGTCCACTGGTGACAAGCAATGAATTCAACTGACCACCCATTACACAAACAAGTAAGGCGAAAATTACACGTACATTGAGTGACCGGTCAGTTATGGATCGTTACGCACAATAACTCAACATACGTGTGACAACGTCGAACGATTAAAGGGTCAGTGCATATAATTATAACATTTTCCTTGTGCAAAATGTCTTAAATTATGGAATGCAGAATAAACGCGAAAACACTTAACATATATAAGTTTATTTGGCCGAAAATATTGGACGCGATATGTTTGAAATAATAGACGACAGATACACAACAGTAACATACTAAACATATCGCGTTCAACAGCGCCAAAACAAACGGCCAAACAAAGTAGACTACACGGTCAGAGCACTGGAGACGAGTGATGCAGCACGGACCAGGGACGCATCGGACAATCTTATATAGCGAAGATAACAATCTGAAGCCCAGTTGCCATATAACTGAATAATTTCACCTGGGACCGCAGCTGTGAAATAAAACGAAGCCCCGCCACGACGAAAAGAGTGCATGGTATAGTGTCCCGAAACATTAATCCGCTCTAACAGACGCTTAAAATTCAGATCCAAAAATTTAGCATCAATAGGCACCAGTCTGCCTCCTGGTGAAATGCAAAAGGCGGGACTGTCTGGGTCGGCGGGAACCAAATGACACATGTTGTGGTAGGCGGCAACCGGACATAACTTAGAGGATGGATTCTCCATGAGAGGCAAAGTGATGATTTTGTTACCAAACTGATTCGTCTTCGAATACTTTATCGTAACTCGTAAACCATGGGGAAAAAAACATAATATCTCGACGGCACAGATATTTACTTGAGTCGAAAGTGGCGGTATTCGGCGGTGCGATAATAGATTTCCTAGCCATAGTATAAAAACAGAAAACAAACATGCACCACAAAGTAGCATGTACTTGACTGGTGTGATCTAGGACGTCGTACAGACGCCGTAACATATCTGGTGTGATCGGTTCAGCTTGCCTTGGTGCATGAAACAAGTGTTTGTCAATTCCGCGCATCGCCAGTTTAAACTCAAACGAGTCGAGATCAGGAAACTTCGCATCACACAATACATGGTACAATCTCACTCCATTAACATAATTCCTGATAGTTTGACCAGATTTCATGGAACGGCTAAGGAATTGGATGTATAAGCACATAGTGTCAACTGAGGCAGGAATTGCCGTGCAACAAAAAAAAACGCTAAACAACAGGAACGCTCTAATCTGAGTTTTTAAATTCTTGTATGTGCCCAAAGCGTAAGCGGATCGTTGCGAGGATTTCAAGTCTTTCCGCAGCTTTCCCACATGATCCAGATTATCTGAAGTCACATAACTACAAAATGTATAAGCAAACCGCTTGCTTATCGTAAATCAGCATGTAATCAATACAATAACTCTATTATACACCAGTCAATGGGCCGATTCCCGGGAAAACACTGCCTGTTACGACTGTGATTAATGTAGCATGTGATTAATCTATGTTGCTAATTTATAAAGAAAGATCAGACTACACAATTGTGTATGCTGGTTATGATGAACACAGACGCAGCACGCGTGGTTTATCAGGAATCGGAACATTATAACGTTTCGGTCTAATACAGTCTCACTAAGATCACTAGATCACCAATCATTGTCCAGCTGGAACAACGAGTCATACACGGCGATTTCGCCGGAGGGCGATAAGCCTGACAGTGAGTAAAACTGTCGTCCATTGTCTTCACGAATATGCCAGCGTGACAGCAGGTCAGCGAGTCGATTTTCCTCGGATGAACGGTGTATCAGACGCACCTCGAACTCCTGGGTACACGCGTAATACGCGAGTTCACGGATTCCGCTCAGGAGAAAGTGATCTCTGGTTCGCCCCGAATTTATAACGTAGCACACAGCCTCGTTGTCGCAGAAAATCGAGATTTTCTTTCCACGCCAATTTGAACACCACAATTTGATCGACACGATGACCGCTAAACACTCAAAATGCACTATGGACAGACCCAGCTCACTGATGCACTGTGGAATTAGCGCGTGGAAGAATTCCTGATGACATATGCCGGATTTGTATACTATGTCATGTGCCTTAATTGGGTCACAAATGTATTTGACATCAAACAAGGTGCATTCATCTACACGACAACAAGACATATGGACGATGTCTTGCGAGTCACCATAATGTTCGTCAACGTTGGCGTCACATAACGTCACGTTGACGTCACCGGAGGCCGATATATCATCAACGGCTCCACATGATGTATCGACTGCTCCACACGACATAGAGACGATGTCGTGTTTGTCAAAACCAGTATTGCCAAAAGCGGCGTCAAATACAGTCACATCACGTTCGTTCACGTCACACGTCGTGTCGCCGGCACCGCCACACGACGGCGGAATAGACGACTCTAAATCACACGAGTTGGGGATCACACTTGTAACCAATGGCGGATCATATAGTCATTGTTTATGGGGACAGTCCGCTGATGTTTCCGCATGCTCAACTACCAGCTTTTATTTTAAGTAGCACGTTGCGCATATGTGTTGCACAGACTTATTCTCATTGCCGATCATAGCGTTGTGTGGGGACGATTTGGAGCAGCCACCCTTCTGGAATTTGGAGCAAAACCAAACTCGTTTATTGTACTCGGGTCATTTCCTCGTGGTCGACTGATTCGTGTGAGACTTGTCCACTAACAGGTTCAAACTTTCAACATCCGAAAAATTGTCACCCCAGGAACGACTACTGCGCTCAATCTCCGTGAGCACTTCCTCGTGTATGTTCAGAATACAGTCCCAGTTATACGCATTCGCCAAACACATCAGCGATTTCAGGTGTATTTGTCTCTGTTTCACATGTTTGATGTCTGAAGTGACTAATAAATGCAACAGAATTCCACTATAGCCGGCTACGAACTGAGAAATATTCATTTTTTATTTTCTAAGCACAAATACGTCCACTGGTGACAAGCAATGAATTCAACTGACCACCCATTACACAAACAAGTAAGGCGAAAATTACACGTACATTGAGTGACCGGTCAGTTATGGATCGTTACGCTCGGTAACTCAACATACGTGTGACAACGTCGAACGATTAAAGGGTCAGTGCATATAATTATAACATTTTCCTTGTGCAAAATGTCTTAACTTACCTGTACGAGTTATCAATAACACTTTACGTTGATTGACTGACCAAGGGACCGTGACTTCGGTTCGAGAGTTCAACTTTGTCGTTGTTCGAATTTTAGGTAAACAAATATATGATTTATATAGGGAAATTTGTCGGGACCACAGGACGAGTTCGAATTTTCCGGAGTGTTCGAGAGATCGATCTTCTACTGACTTTTGTGCATTGTTAGTATCTGAGTCATCTGATGACGGTTAAATAGTCCAGAGACGATAACTTGCTACTTGCTTACAAACAAACCGGTCAGAAACAAAACACAGAATATGTAAGGCAGGTAAATATACTGTTGATTTCCGATACAGTGGCGAGGGCAAAGGTCACAGGACATTCCATATGCAACCATACTAGGTAAGATACGTGTATTACAAGTGCAAAACTGACATTAGCACGACGGTGTATCATGTATGCTAATTTTACAAGTGCAAAACTGACATTAGCACGACGGTGTATCATGTATGCTAATTTTACAAGTGCAAAACTGACATTAGCACGGCGGTGTATCATGGTGCAAAACTGACATTAGCACGACGGTGTATCATGTATGCTAATTTTACAAGTGCAAAACTGACATTAGCACGACGGTGTATCATGTATGCTAATTTTACAAGTGCAAAACTGACATTAGCACGACGGTGTATCATGTATGCTAATTTTACAAGTGCAAAACTGACATTAGCACGGCGGTGTATCAGTGCAAAACTGACATTAGCACGGCGGTGTATCAGTGCAAAACTGACATTAGCACGGCGGTGTATCAGTGCAAAACTGACATCAGCACGGCGGTGTATCATGTATGCTAATTTTACAAGTGCAAAACTGACATTAGCACGGCGGTGTATCATGTATGCTAATTTTACAAGTGCAAAACTGACATTAGCACGGCGGTGTATCAGTGCAAAACTGACATTAGCACGGCGGTGTATCAGTGCAAAACTGACATTAGCACGGCGGTGTATCAGTGCAAAACTGACATCAGCACGGCGGTGTATCATGTATGCTAATTTTACAAGTGCAAAACTGACATTAGCACGGCGGTGTATCATGTATGCTAATTTTACAAGTGCAAAACTGACATTAGCACGACGGTGTATCATGTATGCTAATTTTCCGACCAATCCAACAGTCACAAAATAATTTTCAAATTAGTCCATTTATGAAAAGGAGGTGTTTTTGTGCTAAAAAATATGAATATTATTGCAAAAAGTGCAGATCCTGATGAGACGGCTCGTTACGAAATTTGAATCAGACCAAGCTTAAACAAGTGAACGTTCTATTCCGTCCGATTCAAATGTTCAGACTAACTACACAAGTAATACTCAAGTAATACAATTACTTTATAGGAATGAATGGCCTTTTTGTGGAATTTATCGGGGTATAAACTTGGAAAAGCCACTTTCGCAATTGGCGATAAAAAATAAACAATTGGCGATAAAAAATTACAATTTTCGAAAATTGTAATTTTTTATCGCCAATTGTTTATTTTATCCTATTGGTTATTATAGGAATGAATGGCCTTTTTGTTGAATTTATCGGGGTATGAACTTGGAAAAGTCGCGGGAATACTGGACGAAGGCCGGAAGGCCTCGTCCAGTATTCCCGCGACTTTTCCAAGTTTATATCCCCGATAAATTCAACAAAAAGGCCATTCATTCCTTATAATTCCAGCATTTTAAATAAATTAATCAAGTAAATGTGTTTATTTTCCGTTTTCTTAAGAATTATTTTAACTGCGCCTGACGGTTACGGAAAGTAGTTCGGCATATGGGAGTTTACTGGGATATAAACTTTGGACAGAGACTTGCTACGGACCAATCAAATGTTAGGGAATTGTGTAAATATTTTTGTGCTGGAATTATCATTATGTGACCAGTGTTCGACCTAAATATATCCAAACACCGTTCAGGCATATACTGAATCATGTTTGTTGCTACATATTTGCTAAAAAGGAAAATAGTGAGCGCAGGCACTCAAATCATACATGTATCACACAAATAACATCAAGCACTCCATGGGAAATTCATGTATGAGAAAGTCAATATTAATCGATACAACGCACCTGTGATTTCGTTACCTAATTTTAGAACATACAAGCATTGTTATAGTTATAATCGTACCTATATCAACCTGTGACCAAGACATATATTTCCTATCTGTTGCATGTAGCCTAGTGGTTACATTTATCTGTTTTCAAATTACTTTTTCGTTGAGGGTTGTGGGTTCGGCACCATCGCTGTTATATTTTTTTTATAATTTAATGTTGTCCCTCACTTCATAGTCCTATATATTTGCCGTGGTTAATACGTTTATTTTATTAACATTATTTAATGTACCTTATAGAAATATTTAGTTTTACATTTGTTCAAAATCTGATAAATACGTACATGTACATTGTATATTGCATAATGCCGTTTGAATCGCCTTAGATACATCCATATGTCTGTCTGGACCAAACGTACACTCGCAACCAATATCTTCCCCATCTGGGGGCGGCGGACATACAATGTACATGTGTACGACGTGTGGGTGAGTTTAGCCAGCCTAACATTTTAAGGCGGCGGGAAATAGGAGGCCAAGGATGTGCATATTTACGCCCCCAAAAGTCCCCCCCCCGTGCATTGTATTGGTATTCTTTCACATGTTTTGATAGACATATAACATTTATTTAGTAAGTAAAGTGTGAACACCGTAAGCCCTGGTCTGACTGCGTGATGTGCATCCAGATCTGTGAAAACAATAAAACCAGTTCACACGTCACAAGGACACTTGTGTCCATCTCTAATATATACAAAAAAATGAGAAAACGTTTCATCTGTTACGAATAAAAAATAAATATTTGTGCGAGGCTCGAACTCATAATAAAGCAACGCAGGTCGAATGCATTTACAGACCACTCTACCATATGAGCTGTGGGGACAATAATGATTGTGCATGCGCAAGACTGGACAATCACAGTGAATCAACTATTGAAACATTTTACGTTTACAAAATATGGCATTTATTGTGGTTTTCAATCGTCTGTTTCACCAGTCAACCAGTTGGTCAGTTAAATTATCTCCCAAGCTACCAGGCGCATATATTTGCAAGCTCTCACTTGCTCTAGATAAGGCGTCGATTCGACCACCTAAAATGGCTGCAAACGGCTACATCCCTAGAAAGCATTCTGTTTCACTGAGCCTTTGTTCCGGCTTTCATCCATCGTTTCGGATTTACAGGGTCCCTGTGTAAGCTTTATAGAAAAAGATGAAAACTACAACGGCTCCGTTGCCAATAGGCACTACTTTTGTACCGTTTTTGCTGCAAAAATGAGGTCGAAAACGTGAATGCGCACGAAAGAATTCGCACAATTATTCCATTATTCTGTCTTCTTTTCCTGCAACCAGCATATTTAAATGAATTTAATTTTGATAAACACAATTAATATTAACAAAAATAATATAGTATATGTATCAAATATGTTTGGGAAAAGAAGTGAAAAACGCCTGTTTATGAAGTTGGGGTGGCAGGCATGTGGTTCCCGGTGTTCCGCTCAGTTGTACTGGTTACGAGCGGACAAATTGGAATTTCTCGATTCCAAAACACGAGATGGATTTTCACAGATTTTCAGCAATTGACAGATATTTGAACGATATCAAACACAAAGGTAATACATTTACGTAATTTCTGTTGCCAAATAGGTGTCTGAAGCGTCTACGGAACGTTTATTGCGAACAAAATAGTGCGATATGAACCTATATCCGACAAGAAGAGAAGTCGACTATGTTGTTTACAGTAAATATGTTGGCGTTTTAATAGCTGGTATTCAGAATCCGATATGTCCCCACTTGTAATGGATTTTTTTGGTGCTGGTATCATATAACGGACCTTGAACATTCCCATCCAACAAGTGGCGGCAATAAATTCATAAAAAGAGGGAGAAATCAAAAAAATATTGCATAGGTCCGTCAAAAAGATAGTTGCGAACGGTAACGGACGGTACGGGAGTAGATTGCAAGATTTACCTTCGCAACTATAAAAAAGACACTACCACCCCAAGGGTGACCCCTGTGCATTAGTTGTCGGAACGTAACTCAGCAAAACCTCCTCTACCGTACGTAGCATATCGGTGGTCTAGTAACATAAGTTCGTAAGTGCTATGCTAAAGCATAGCACTTGCGACCTTATTTTACTAGACCATCGATATGTGCTTTCAAATGTATGGGAGGCCTTATATGTGCCTGCAACTGCCTTGTAGCTTAGATAATCTCAGCTATACGGATGTCTTTCAGGCCTAATTTTCATCTGTCTTTCATATTTTCTGTATCCGTTAGATGTAACGGATACAGAAAATATAAAAGACAGATGAAATAGTAAAATACATCCGTACAGCTGAGATTATCTAAGCTACTACAATTGCATTTGCTTTGTAGTTATAGTTCACCCAGCCGAGATAATCTCAGCTAATTAGTAATAAGGTAACTTGAATATTTTGTGTAATGCATGGGAGTTGCCCTCCGTTACAGGCAGAAACTCGGGTTACTAATAAGGAGGTATTATACTACTTCTGTTGTTTGTATTTTATTCTGTATCCTATTACAAGTATTAGTATTAATCAATTGCATAGGTCACTTACATTCTTCATTTCTCAATGAAAGTATACTAGTATGTTGTTACCACTTATTGTAACCGTCTCGCAAATGAATGATCACAATATATCTATGCAGAAAAAAGGAAAGATTTTCCCGTCCGATAAAAATCAGTTATACTTCACTATATAAATAGCTTGCAAGGGGTGGGGGTGTTGTGGATGGAACTGACTTTGCAGGTAATATTAATATTTCACAACAAGAAATTATAATGTTGCGCAAATTGTACTTCCTGGTAAAATAGTAGAAGAAATTAATTACCAAATTGGTTCGGATTGGCACAAAAATGGTTCGGGCGGTATGAAAATGGTTTGGTTAGGCATGAAAATGGTTTGGATGGCATGAAAATGGTTCGGACATGAAACAATTGGTTGAATTGTCATAAAAAGTTGGAATCGGCATGAAAATGGTTTGGATCGGAATGAACATGATGAAAATTGTTCAGATCCGCATAAAAATAGTTTGGATATGAGTGAAAATGGTTCATATCGACATGAAAATGGTCCGGTCCGGTATGATGATGAAAATGTTTCAGATCGGAATGAAAGTTCTTCGGGCCGACATGAAAATGGTTTGGATCGGCATGTACATGGTTCGGGCATAAAAATGGTCTGGCATGAACACTTGTCGGACCAGCATGAAAATGGTTTGGTTCGGCTCGGCGTAAAAAATGTTTTGGGCATGAAAATAGTTCTAATCGACATGAAAATGGTTCGGATCAGCATGAACATGTTTCAGACAGGCATGAAAATGGTTCAGATTGCATGAGAATGATTCGGATAAGCATGCAACTTGTTCAGATCAGCATGAAAATGATTCGGATCAGCATATAAATGGTTTGGACCGGCATGAAAATGGTTGACGGTTCAGACCTGCATGAAAATGGTTTCGGATCGTCATGAAAATGGTTCAGATCAGCATGTAATTAGTTTGAAAATGATTCAGATTGGCATTATAATTATATAATCCAGTGGGAATTTCAAAAAATAACTAGGAGACACGTCTTTAATTCCGAGAGGTATGAGTTAAAGACGGCCGATTTTTACGTTTTCCGTCTCCAGGGACTTTCCACACAAATTCGCACACCACCTGCCCTTCTACTCAGACCAGGAATAGGTGCAGTAATATTTCACTTGTAATCGGGTTGCGGGGACAAATCTGGGCCAGTAGCTGACGTATAGACGGAATATGTTAACAGAAAGGCCGATGGAAGACATGACTAAAGTGTAATAAATGTAGAACATTGTTAAAAATGAAAATGTAAATTAATACCTAGCGAATCTCCATGTTTCTGTGTACATGCATGCATAGTTTAGCACGTGTACTGAGAGTTGTCACGGACATGTCATAGTACACGGAATATACCCGAAGGTGTTCAGTAAATCGCAGAAAAGTGCTATAAATCGATGCTCTCTGGTGAAGTGGTATGTGTTCACATCACTCAGCAACCATTTATACATACATGTAATGCACATATTGGTACAGTTTCATAACTGTGGTATGGACAGCGATTGACTTACAAATACGTTATAGTCTGTATTCAGACAATAGCATAAACTAAATTAGTTATCAGTTGCACACAAACTATCATTCGCAGTGCAAGTTTTCTTTTCAGTATAATAATTATATTATTTGTTATCAACCCCCGATTTGTTTTCCAGACGACTCATATGTACCAACTGGGTTCAGAATGTGCAATTAAAACTATTCTTCATTACGATCTGTGCATATGTGAGGCCCAGTGCATTTTTATTCGAGCGCTAGCGAAGAATTATACAACCAACATCCAAATTTGAGGTCTTACATCTTGTATGCAAATGAGGTTTATGTCGGTCTCAACACATATTTTGCGGGTTGAACTATTTAAAAACACGGGTCTTACGCCATTACGCCCGCGCAACTGCTACAACAGGCCAAATATGGCATTTTTGCGAGGCGTCCTACCGGAAGCTGCCCGATTTCTACGGGCTCCGCTGCGATTTTTAGGCGTCGCACGAACCCCGCGGGCGTGAAGTCCTGACTCCCAAATCTGCGATTTTCCAAGCGCGATTTTAGGTCTTGGCAAAACCCGTAGACCCGTCGCTAGGGCCCCGTCCGGCGGCTTGCCGGCAACCAACCGGTGATCTGGCGAGCGCCTGAAGATTGTGACGAAAATGATTGGAAAACAATCTGCCGGGCGCCGTGGGATTTTCACTGGCCCCTCAAGGCCACCCTAAAATAGCCTCACGGCACCAATGGTCCCGTCCGGTCGCCCAGCGGCTTCTAAACGGCCCCAACTGATCATAATTACCTTAATGTGGCATTGACCTACGTTTTTTTTGCTGCATTGACCATGCCTCGGTGGGCGTTTATTGTGACCTCCGGCGCTCTTGTTGGTATATCTCTGCATGTCCAATTTGCTTCAAATTTTATATACTTATTTGTCATCATCCATATTTTCATTATTTAGTCCATCCATGCAGCCCACTGTGTTCGTGGTCAAATGACTTAGCCAAAAACTTTAACACAACTTTCTGTCGTTATATAGCAGCGTGTACAGGCAATACCCGCCATTTCAAAATTGATTTGATTAAAAAAGTATATGAAACAGAATGATTTGAACACTAGATGGGCATCTAATTGTATCAAGTGGTTATCAAACTTTAGATAAATATATGTCAAAATGATCTTGTTTGAAGAGTTAAAACAAATTATGGTAAAAGGGTCCGATTCCCCCCTGTGCTCTTCCAGAAGGTAATTATAATCTGCAGGTGCCCAAATGGACACATTATGACTTCCAGAATAGTTGATGTAGGTCATTTGCAGCGTACAATGTGAAAACCCATATATCAAATACATGAAACGGATTGGCTTTAAATCAGTCATGGCAATGTGTCCCACATAGGGTGCCACATTGACTGGTACATCAACGTGCGAACAACAACGTCGTGCCAACGTTGACACAATGGGGACGAATTAATTCGTGGACGGGTTGACTAAATACGTAAGTTATACATGTATATCGGACGAGTTGCCATGCTCCATATTAAACTTTTATTTAATCCAAACTAATGACAATTCTTAGTGTTAGTCTCGCCAATATATCAGAGCTACTGGAATGAGTCGGGTTAAATTATTTAAAAAAAAAATACGATCTTCTCCAGCAACGTATAAACAAATTGGTTCCCTATTTACTTTGCTTCGTTTATTTATTTTGTTGGAGCGGGACATTGGTTCCCGGCTTACTGCTTCGCTGTTGCTATGGCTGGGAACCCGCTTGCTTATATCGGATGGTCTCTTCTGGCGTATGAACCGGTGATTCGGCCACACGGATGCATTCTAGAATTACCATATACGCAATGCTGAAAATAACATGAGTTGTCAGAAGACAACTTATCTCGCCTGTTGGCAGCCTTCACTCAAACTTGGCACAGTTGCATAAATAACTTGACCTTGGGTTAAGGGGCGTGCGGTGGACCTTGACATTGGGGTCAGTGGTGCAAGGTGGGTCGTGGCTTTGCTATAGCATAATATAGCATATTAAGATGAATGCATGTATGAAATATCAATGCGCACCCTGAAAACAGAAGTAAAACAAACATTTAACCCAACGTTAAGTTTATGAACGCACTAAGTTGGTGATTTTCTACAGCATGATAGCTATGCACATGAGGAATGTATGTATGAATGTGCTAAGTTTGTGACATTGACCTTGGGAAAAGGGGTGGGGGTGGATCATAGATTTGCTGTAGCACAATAGAGGATCATCAGATAAATGCATAATAAAAGCGTTCCCTGTAAAGAAACAGAAGTTACACAACATTTACCCCAACGTTAAGTTGATGAACATGCTAAGTTGTGGATTTGCTACAGCATGATAGAGGGTCATCTGACGAATGCATGTGTGAAATATCAAGGAGTTCCATGAAAGGAAACAGATGTTATAAGACATTTACCCCAACGTTAAGTTTATGAATGTGCTAAGTTTGTGACCTTGACCCTGGGGTAAGAGGTATGCGGTGTGTCATGGATTTGCTATAGCACGATAGCGTATCATCAGATGAATGCATGTATGAAATATCAAGGCGTTCCATTAAAGGAAACATATGTTATAAGACATTTACCCCAACGTTAAGTTTATGAATGTGCTAAGTTTGTGATCTTGACCTTGGGGAAAGGGCTGGGTCATGGATTTGCTATAGCACGATAGAGTATCATCAGAATGAATGTATGAAATATCAAGGCGTTCCCTGTAAACAAACAGAAGTTATAAAAAGACATTTACTCTAACGTTAAGTTTATGATGTTGATCTTAGGGAAAGGGGTGGGGGTCATTGATTTGCTGTAGCACAATAGAGGATCATCAGATGAATGCATGTATGGAATATCAAAGCGTTCCCTGTAAAGAAACAGAAGTTACACAACATTTACCCCAACGTTAAGTTTATGAACATGCTAAGTTTGTGACATTGGCCCTGGGGTAAGGGTTGGGTGGTGGGTCATGGATTTGCTACAGCATGATAGAGGGTCATCTGAGGAATGCATGTATGAAATATCAAGGCGTTCCATGAAAGGAAACAGATGTTATAATAAATTTACCCCAACGTTAAGTTTATGAATGTGCTAAGGTTGCGACCTGACCTTGACCTTGGTGTAAGGGTTGGGTGGTGGGTCATGGATTTGCTACATCATGATAGAGGGTCATCTGAGGAATGCATATATGAAATATCAAGGCGTTCCATGAAAGGAAACAGATGTTATAATAAATTTACCCCAACGTTAAGTTTATGAATATGCTAAGGTTGTGACCTTGACCTTGCGGTAAGAGTTGGGTGGTGGGTCATGGATTTGCTACAGCATGATAGAGGGTCATCTGAGGAATGCATGTATGAAATAGCAAGGTGTTCCATGAAAGGTATAAGACATTTACCCCAACGTTAAGTTTGTGGACGACGCCGACGCCGACGCCAACGCCGACGCCAACGCCGACTACGACGACGCCGACGCCGACGCCGACGACGCCGGGGTATGCAATAAGCTATTCTGCACTTCGTGGCAGCCTCCCAGTCATTCCCAAGTCGCTATTCACGATTTTACGGAATGGGTCGAGGGTTTCCGAGTGCCCTAGAAAGCTAAAATAGACACAGTCCGCTGAACCCGTGACGTCACGTGCCCTTGCCAATGTATCGGAAACCAACAGTACCCGTGCCTGTATACCTTTTCAATATTGATGTTGAGAGTTGTTACAAGTCTTACGTAGTGGAGGGTTTAGAGATACGGATATCAATACCGTAGGTAGTGAGTTCGATTTATAGTTTTTTTATACCGATATATACATATATTTTTATTTTCTTATATTGTATTATATATTTCTTTTTTATATGTGTTGCTCTTACAAATTACATTAACTAAGCATGCGTTTACATTTAGAACGTTAGTCACACTTTGAAGATAATATAACTAAATGCAAATTTCATCTGTTTCATATATTTCATAAATGCAAATTTCACATGAAGAATCTGGTCTGGAATTGAGGTCATACAGCAAGAGTGATAACCCTCGTCGTTCACCTATTTCCCTCTCCAGCAACCATGCAGTCATAAAAAGAACAGTCAATAATATCGAAGAAAGTAATGCGTTTTGTGATGTTTGAACTCTCGATCAGATAGAACGAACAAAATTTCTGCCAAAGTATGGATATTCTCCATATTCGATACCACTGAGCCACACTACATGTCTATTTTCGAGCACCAAAATACAGTATTATAGTGACATGCATACAGATGCACTCCACCTAACTGCACATAGGTTGTCTTATTCTTATGTTGTGCAATATAATGACATGTAATTATAGTTATGTACTCAGAACAAGCATTCCACCATGCATGTATTATACACGATATCGAGGCTATGATTGATAATACACCTGGTTTACCTATTTTTGGACTCATCGATTGACCTTCAGCAACTTATTATCGTCTGTCATTTATACCAGGTCGTTGAGTTTATAATCGTCACTGTTTGACCACAGGCACATTGTGGTACGAACGAGAAAACGCTCTTTACTGTTTGACCACAGGCACATTGTGGTATGAACGAGAAAACGCTCTTTAAGTGTTACTCTGATATTAAATATCTACAAGGTAGGACACTCGCCATATTTTCAACCAACGGAAATGAATTAATTATCTTGGGCCCGGCTCGCTAATTCAGTAATTGTAACGCGCCGCGCGAAGGCCGGGACCAGCAAGGTCCCGGCCTTCTCGCGCGTTACAATTACTGAATCAGCGAGCCGGGCCCTATGTACACTTTTACCACTTGCGTTGGTTGAAAAGATGGCGAGTGTATGTAATATGAGAGTAAAATTGGGTATGATTTAAAGAGCGTTTTGTCGTTCATACCACAAAGTGCCTGTGTGTTTGACTTCAACCCAAGGGCGAACTATGATTACACATATATGTAGTTGATGGGACATCGCCGACCACGGACGATTCAAGGTATGTACACTATTTCCTGCGCTAATCATGCCAATGATAGTCATGATAGTTGTCAATTGTTGTCTTTCAACATGCTTGAATATTGTGCCTGAAATCAAGCAGCACGATTGGCTGAATCTGAGCTGTCTTCCAGCTTTTAGACTCAGCCAATCAAACTACTTGATTGTGAGTTGGTATTGAAAGTACATGTAGGTGTTCAGAAACGGTGACAGCTGGGCAAGATTAACACAGCCGGTTGTGTAGATGTGCATCGAGGAGTAGTCCATGAGCCAAGTGGAATTTGAATATCAAAGAAATGAGCATTTCGCCACTATACTTTTACTTAGCCTAACATATCACGACTTTTGTCAGGTATGTTACAACATTGCCGCCAGTTGTTAGTACATTTCTTATTTCTGTCCGTAAAATGTATTTTGATTTGTCTGAGGCACATGCGCTCATAGATAAAAACTGTCCACAGTGTAATTTTGCGTAATATATTGAATAAAACAGCGGTCTTATTTAAATTAAAGTCAAGATAATTGTGAAAGGGTGCGCGAAGTGTGCCCGTCTCATGCCACAACAATATGATTCAGCTTACTGTAACGTTGTTGTTGTGATCACCATCTGAATTGTACCTTCTATAGAACCGCTCTAAGAAGAACAACGCAGACTTTTATTAACACGCAATCGCTCGTATAGTGGAATTATTAGAAATTAACCTAGAACTCGGAGTCCAGTATTAGCACCCGTGTCCAGACTATCAAACGGCGCCTCAAGGCGACCCGCGCCTTGGGGCGCCGTTTGGTAGTCTGGACACCTTACAACCTTACAACCAACCTGAGTGTATACTGCTAAGCGAGTAATCGGTACACTGGTTAGCCATCCACAACAGACGGTCTTATATATTTTACGGATGATATTTAAATGTACATGCCCACTCAGTAGACACAAAATGTTCTTTATAGAAATTAAATAAGTGTTCTAAAAATTACGTGTGCCCGCTATCCATATATAATCATTTAGTAATATTTATTTTACTGATAATGACTAGCGGTGGTATCAAGCTATTTTCATATTCAAATGAGGCATGATATTTTTTAATTATTTATGCTAATTAAAGGTACATACCCACTCAGTAGGCACAACCATTAAAGTTATGTGTATTCTCAGTTATTTGTAGGAATTAAATAAGTGTATAATTTTGTCAATATTGCACCAGTTCTAAAAATTACGAGTGCCCGCTATACATATATAATCATTTCGTAATATATATTTTACTGATAGTGACGCGCGGTGGTATCAGGCTATTTTCATATGCATATGAGGCATGTTATTTTTTAATTATTTATACAAATTAAATGCGTCACCTAAAAAAATAGTATTTTCGACAGATTATAAGGTATGATCATTGCACATCAAAAAGTAAATACATAGAATAAATAGTAATGTCCGTTAACATTTTAAGGAAACACAGTTATCGCCCCTGGTATCAGTGTGGAAATTAATTCTGATATAAAATGTATAGTAATGCCAATCATTACGTGGGGCAATGGTGAATGAATGTTTATTTTGCCAGAAAATGTCTCTGATAAAAAGAACAATGTGTGCCTACTGAGTGGGCATGCACTTTTAATGTTATTGCATCAGAATTACCAGATTGAACTGGTCCACGTTGATGTGTATTTGTAAAAATATTCTTATGCACCCAGTAATACTTGATTTAAGACCTGAGGAACAGACCATATCGTTATCTTACCTGTTTTCGTAAATTCTCTGAAACATTAACAATACTGATGGTATCGATCAGGATCTAATCTGGACAGAAAGCATTACTGAAATGTGTATGTGATTGGAGAAATAGAGAATAGTAGGTTAGTGCCGTGAATGGGAAAAACTATCTGGCAAGGCTTAACACATGGGATGGGCGAGGCTCTGCCGAGCACATCCCGTTTCCGTGCCGCGCCAGATATTTTTCACATTCACGGCACTAACCTGCTATTCTATTTATCCCGTCAACATCTGCAAATGGCTTTAAAATGCAAAAAGAATAACCCCAGTCACCGCACATATTCATACGCAGTGATTAGGTCGTATTGCCAGGATATCAAACATGTTTCACTGCACTGTGTTTCACGGCACATACTCACTGTGTTGACGGGATAAATTGGGCTTCTGTGTATTAGACCCACATCAGCCTGTGCATTTGCACAGTCAGATCAAGATATGCGCAGTTCGCCATTCAATAGATTAAACACCCGCAATGCTTCTAACGATACAAGCAATATAGATTTGTATCATGCTTCATCAGTCTGCTATTTGATCAGGAGTTACAATGGTAATACATCTCATAAGTCCTGTTTCTCCAGTCACGGCCAAAAATAAGTTTGGCGTTGTCAGATATGGACATTGACCATGATTTCTGAATGTATTACAGACTTTTAAAAATAGCTGTAATGAACCTAATGAACGTGTAACCTCCAACGTTTAAATAACAGAATATGTACAATGTATTATACACGTACTTTCGTTTCCCATTGAAACACAATGGAACGCATTACGTCAATCTTTTCCCGTATTGACGTTTCTTCGGTTCATATTGAGCAGTCACCTCGCAAAATAGTTTCTTACATAATCACCACTAATTTTATTTATATTTTGTATATATTTGAGGCACATATAAATTGCGAGTGATGTACGTATATAATAAAAACAAATATTTGATGAGTATGTGGATACATGCAATTTAACTTGTTACGTATACAACATTACATGAATACCAGTTCTTCGGAAACGGATATTCCATCCAAAGGTAAGCTGAAAAGTGGAATAACGTGAGATTCAATTGCTATTGGCTGAACAGTGATATGTTTACCGCCGGCCAGACCAGTGGCCAGTGGTATGGTAATATAATAATTCCAGCACAAAAATATTTACACAATTCCCTAACATTTGATTGGCCCGTAGCAAGTCTCTGTTCAAAATGTATATCCCAGTAAACTCCCACGCCGAACTACTTTCTACAGGTGCGCTGTCAGTGCTGTCAATGTAAACAAATGGCTGCCGTCTGTCAAAATAAACACATTTTCTTGATGAATCTATTTCAAATGCTGGAATTATAAGGAATGAATGGCCTTTTTGTGGAATTTATCGGGGATATAAACTTGGAAAAGGCGCGGGAATACTGCACGAGGCTTTCCGGCCTTCGTCCAGTATTCCCGCGACTTTTCCAAGTTTATACCCCGATAAATTCCACAAAAAGGCCATTCATTCCTATAATGAAATCATTATAATGTATAGCCACCACCTTCGGTATTGAAGTCCATTGCTCTAATCTTTAGGCCACAATCCATCCCTCAGCGAACCAGCCGTCAATGCAATAGCTGAAATTGTGAAATTATAATCATACCTATTATTTTAATAGTCACTATTTTTATTAAATGTTCGATCACATGGCCAGGGTGACTATTACAATAATATGTATTAAAGTGCTTCCATTCTGAGGTTATTAGTAATGACTATAGCGAAACCTCTCTAAGCCGGACACCCTGGGATGTCCCCAGGGTGTCCAGATTAGAGATGTTTCTCTGTAAATCAGGCATTTAATCATTCCGAGCCATGTGTGTGTGTTATGCGATAATGAACAGGCATTGTCACCTGAGATAAATGACCAAACAACCCATCAAAAGTAATTAATATCACAGATGTTTTTGTGATGCCCGGTTTATAGAGGTTCCACTGAAGTGGGTGGGGGATCATTATTGACGACAACCATCATGACTCCCTTTCACTGATTAATACCTTCGATTTCAGATTCAGCCATGGGAAGCTCTACGAGCAGATAGCGTATGGCGTTCGCGTTCATGAATCAAGTAGTGGTATTCGTCGCCATGTGTCTCTGCAGACGATGGTTACACAGAAGGTTTATCCGCCACATCACGCGAGACTCCGAAAAACGTAGAAGACAGTTCACCGTGTCCAGATTACCTTGCATGCTTGACGAGGTCAGGCAATTACCAAACGGGTACACGGATGATCTTGAATTCCTGGGGTTTAATTCGGAAGGGTATTGGTAGTAGGGTTGTAGGGGACTAGGGTCCAGGGAGAGGAGACTCGCCATGAAGTCAGTGTGGAGGTACCAGGGGTTGGGAGGTTTAAACATGAGGTTGTCATGAAGGATGGAGTGGACCATGGATCTGGAATGGTGTTCAGACTCGATACGCCGATGCGGGAATGGCGGGTGCAATTTAATGGGCGGATGGAACAGGCTGGGGCCTACGCGGAATGTGACGTCATCCTCGGGTAGATTCGTCTCTACTGGCAGTGTACAAGCGATCCATTTTCACACCGGTCGAGTACGACATCGTGGCAATTCGCGAAAGATGTTACGGAACTGAATCAAGAAGTTCCTTGGTCGCAGATACTTCGCCATCGTTATGTGTGGTATGAGCAATGGGGCGAGCTGTGGGGACGGATTCACATCGAAGGTCAATCACCTTGCAATGTGAGATTTAAGAGCATTAGGACGCGGGAAATACGGGACCAGCATAGTCCCGGATCAGGCTGCGCATCCACGCCGTCTGATCAGGGGCTATGCTGTTCGCGTTCAACGTTCGGAACAACGTGTAACGGTTTGTACATATTTAGTTGACGCTGATATTGGGCGCCGGTTTATGTATGGTATTGACAAGAACTGTACTAGTGCAAGGAAATTCGGTTTCGTTGTACATCCAATCAGCGAAAACATATCAGCGGACGTGACAAGAAAGCTAACGCCGGATGAATTGGACGGTAACTCTTCAACAACACTAACTATCCCTAACAAGCGGTATGACTTTAAACTGAAGCATACAAAGGTTCCATTCCGCGATTTTCCCGGTCGTTCAGTTTCTATGGTGACGTATGACCTCAACGGTACCAACTGTTACGGAATTGAGAAAACACGTGCAGTTGCCGTTACTCGGGATACGGGTAACGTACGCGACACGAGTACCAAATCCGTAACACCATTTTCTGGAAGCGAACCCAATGCTCTTGTCCTTCGTCTGACGGACGATACATGTACGAGTCGGGCATTATGCGGCGGGAAGGGAGCTTCGCTAGTGATACTATCGCAATATGGGTTCCGGGTGCCGAACGGAGTAATACTATGCTTAATATCAAAAGACTGAAAGTCCTGAAATCCTTCGCAGTACGTGCTCAACCATTTTTAGTTAATATTTCACACCATAAAATCATATATACTCCATTTAAAATCAATATATTCGTCGAATCAGTATACATTATCAATGCTGCAAAAAAACAATATTTATCGAGACAGAGTATTTGGGAAGTGCATCAAAGCATTAACGGCCAAGAAAATGGAGCTGAAGAAACTTGGGAAGGGCAATAAACCTAAAAAGTGCATGAACATTACACCTGAAGAAGAAGAGAAAATGTATTCATCTGGGTCTCTAGGTACAAGTACACCAAAAAGCCTTCAATCCACGATATTTTACTATTTCGGAAAAATGTTCGGTCTGCGTGGACGAGATGAAGCAAAACAATTGAAATTCGGTGATATAGAGATGAAAACGACATCCAATGGGGAAAAGTTTCTCGAGTTCAATGAGAGGGCAAGCAAGACCAGGGATGGGGCGAATCTGTCGAATACACGAGAGACCACACCGAAGATATTTGCAACAGACAACACCAGGTATGTTTGCTGGCCTTGTAAGTTGTGAGATATTGTCGATAGAAAATTGAATAACTTGAAAACTATCACGGTTGTCATGACGATACTTGGAGAATCGATCAAATGTTCACGAGCGTAATGTTAATCGATCCTCAATATATCAGCATTCAAATATAAATATTTGTTTAGTTATACATTTTTTATTAATTCAAATATCTCAAGACACAATAAAGTTAGGTGCATACGAGCGGAGGTCCGATGTATTGTGATCACTACTACTTGTAGTCCATAAAAAGTATTTTGCTTTTCATACATTCAGTAAAGAAAGTTTACTATATCATTGTTAATAAGATAAATAGGTCTGAATTGGCATGGAAACATCAGCGAATAAAGCTTGTTGCGAACGGTAACTTGCAATCTACTCGTGGACGGTATGGGAGCAAATTGCAAGAGTTACCGCTCGCAAATATATCTGGGCCAGCATGTGAACAAAATATTGTTTCTTATCACTGTATTTTGTTGATATCGACTTAAATCCATAAATACATCTGAAGTTGAATTTGAGATATAATTCTGTGAATACAATGTGCTGTGAAATTTGTTGGAAAAACTATTATATTTGTGTTTGAAATCAATATCGGCCGTCTGGCATGACAATATATGAGAAACATAACATTTTTTTATGGATCAATATTTCCATTTCAGAGACCGAGTCACCCTGTCAAGATTTTTGAGATCTTCAGAAGTCGCCGACCTTCCGAGATGTTGGCTGCTGACAGTCCATTTTACCTGACAGCAGTACCAGAACAACGATTGAAAGGCACAGAGCCATGGTATGACATTTATTATGTGAAATAATGCACTATGATTTTTTTCCATTTTGTTTTAAATGTTATTTAAACATTATCATATGACACTGAAAATCATTACGGACAAGGCTGAAGATCGAATGAAGTTTTATAGAAAGTGACATTAATATTTAGTTAGAAAAGTAAAATAGTTATAAATACGACAATTTTTTGATAATTATTATAATTGGTGAAAAATGAGATGTAATTCAGTGTGTCTGAATAGTGATCTTAAAATGATTCTACAGCCTGGTCGATATGCAAAGTTCTCAAAAGTATTTCTTACACATTTTCTCCCAAATATTTATTTCCAGGTATTATCCACGGCCCATGGGAGAGGCTACACTTGGCAGTCTGATGAAGAATGCTGCAGAGCAAGCTGGAATCTCGTCACGGTTGACAAATCACAGTATTAGAAAGTCAACAGTCACCACTTTATCGAAAGCAGGAGTTCCCCCACAAAAAATAATGAAAATTACGGGACATAAAAATATACAATCCATCACACACTATGACGCCGAACTGTCTATCGGAGAACATCGTCAGATATCAAATATATTACAGTCTGGTCAGAATATCGCCCCACCGAGCACAGTACAACTAGGTCAATTAATCGCCCCACCGAGCACGGCCACTGTATCTGTCCCTAGTAGTGTGAATGTTCTGCCGCTACAGGAGATCGAAAATGTCACCTCGTCAGCGAACACTTTCTCTGCACAAAATCCATTTCCTGCAACATTCTTGTCTGGCAATACATTCCACGGTTTTGGAAACTTTGGAGCTGTACCAAATCACATCTGAAATTTAAATGTGATAAATGTCAATAAAATTTAGTTGTACGAAAATCACCTTATTGTATGCTAGTTGCGAACAGTAACTCTTGCAATCTACTGCCGTACCGTCCGTAGTCCGAGTTACAATTCCAAACATAGGCTTCCTTTGCAGAATAGCGAATCAGATTTTATTCAAACTTTAGCAGCTAATTATTCTGCAGCCTATGAGTGGAATCGCTACTCTATACGGATGGTAGAATGCAAGTTACTGTTCGCAACTAATTGTAGGGATCTGTATTGTACTGAATATCATGTAATTGGTGTAAAACACACGTATAAATGAGATATGGAGGGTGATGGTGTTTTTTGAGGGATAGTAAGCAGATTTTCAAGGCAAACACAAAATATTGTCTTTATGATCATTTATTGATGAATTTTGTTCATTTTTGCTTTGTTGGCCAATGGAATTGAAAATGTTGCCGTGAAGTTTACTACCGTAGTACCGATACATGCAATAATTCAATATTGTGTATAATGTTGTTATTTTGTCTTCAGAACAAAATTAAATTCAGCAGTTGTTGAACGTGTCGAAATTATTGACAGTCGATCCGATGCTGATGGATGTGCTTCATATTTTTTCCGGACGATTATATGGAAGTTTTGGGATATTAACAATATTCATTGATATCGTCGGCAAATAAAACATGTGTTAAATAAACTTACGTGTGTAAGTATGGCTTTTTATCCAAATTTAACGCCTTTTTCCCGGTTTTGTTGTGACTGTAGTGATGTCAGCCATCTTGGTTTTTCGTGTATTGTAGCGATTCCGGTGCGCGAAATGACCTTGTCAATTTGCATAAACTGAAGCCATCACAGGCGCTCGGATTGCTGAACAAAAATAATAGAGAGTCGCATTTCATCACACTATCGGATTATTTAATGATTAGGATGCATGTTTTGTTGAACGAGTATAAATAGGTTATTGGATTTGTACGGAAATGTATTTCGGCGTACTCGTTCGTTCGGCGGAACCTATAAGTATTCAAACTCTAAGACAACGTTTCCTTTGTGAAGTGTATCGTACTGCATATGCTGTGTAATTATAGATTAGTTGATGTTTTAAGTAAAATGGACACTGATTAATAATAACGATGGCTCAAGATGATTATTTAAAGCATGCGGTATGTAACTGTCAAAAAACAATGTTTCTGTTTTAAATCATCATCATTTCGCTGTCCAATGTTGGATTTTATCGAGCCATTGACCTATGACTATGTAAACGATTCTGTAATTTGTTTGCATAAAATGGCGGAAACTACTTTTCATGAGACACGAGGTTGTATCATTGCGCGTGAAAAAAAATATACTCAAATGAATACATGTCAGTTTATATTATATTAAATCAGATAAACATTTTTGTAATATAAATGTCGTACAGAAAAATTAACAACACATGTATTACACTACACAATATAATGTTAGCTCACTATCAGAAATATTTTTCATGGCGTATAACTACGTATAAATTACATGTGGAGCGGTCGATCATTGCCCTAAAAATAAAACCTTCCTAACAAAATAATTATTATGAAACACGACAGTTAATATTTTATAAAATCACAAACTGTTTTTAAAAATATAACTGTAGCTAACAAAAAATGTAGCTGGCCAAAAAAAAGTGAGTGACACGTTCATAATGCACCGCTCGCTTTGGAACTCTCTCACGTGGCGTAGCTAGAATCATGAAGCATGAAGTACGTTCGTTGGTCGACAATTATTCATTTGCATAAAACATGAGAGGTCCCAAAAACCGTATAAGGACTATATCCAAGCAAATATGCTTGGATAATAATGGTTAACGCATTTGAACGTAACGTCGCATCATTGCCAACGTTAAAAGAGGCAATCGGTAATATCGATCCATGAGTGCCTTTTACACTTTGAGATGGCTACTTTGCAAAGCATGTGCATCAATGCCGTTAACACTTGCACTCAATCAGACATCGATGACGAAACAATGGAAGGGATTCGGGAATCATTACAGAATCAGGTGAGTACTTTTTAGATAAGAATATGTGCCAATTTTCATAAAAAAATATTTACAGGAACTGTGATATTTTCTGTAAATGACGTCGAAAGTTGTCGAAATAACATATTCCGTATTATTATGAGAATGTCGTCAATTACGTCATTTACTGAAAATAACGTATTTGTTTTGTAAATTTACATGTATATTTTTCATGACAAACCGCACTTCTTCTCAGGTATAAAATCACATCTCAATTGCAGTAGACTGTCAACTTGTGTGTTTGTAAATCCACAAGAGCCACCTAACTGTGCTACACAACCGTCCACGCTAATCTTGCCAACGATATACCACCATTGCTGAACATATATTGGCAATCTGTAGCCTATTTCATCAACATTGCAAAGTATACTTTAGTAGCAAAGTATATTTTGAGGGAGAAATTTTCAATTTTATGATAAATTTATTAATTTTTATTATACTGAATTTATTACATTATCACAGCCATTATGGCTGTGATAATGTAATAAATTCAGTATAATAATTCTGCATACTTTGTATCATGAAATACATGTATTTGTTAGTTCTATATGAAATAATGCATTTCAGGAAAAATAAATGATTACTCCCTCAAAGTATACTTTGCTAGTAAAGCATACTTTGCAATGTTGATGAAATAGGCTACTGAACTCGCAATTAGTACAGCTCAGGCTTACCCAGTCAATCTGATTGATTGTAAACACAGCATTTCAGTGTTTGAAATGAAGATATTGACAAATCTGGCAAGATTAACGCGGATGGTAGTGTACCTATGAGGAGATTTCAAACGCCATTGTAGCTGCATTGACAGTTCCCGCAAAGCTTTAAACGGCTATTCTATACTTGGCGTTGGATAATTTACTTTCATCGACGAATATTGCTTAGATCTAACCGATTAAAATGCTTCAAATACTATAAGTATATAGTTGTTCAGCTTTGAAAGTTACTATTTGACCGATTATTATTATATCGGTCATGTGCTGTTGGGTGACAACGTCAACCCTGTGCCACTTCAGTAATTGTAAATCCCGATCAATTTACACATTACCACTGTCCCGTATGGTTCTGGTCGTTTTTTCTGATGTAAGTTCAACTGTGGCTGAAAGGTGAACAACGATCTGATTGCGCGGATTTGTTGCCTAATTGTCTAGGCTACGCTAGCCTCAAACGCCAAAACGTCGATTTTCTCAGATGGGTTAAATTTGTATGGGCAACAGATACTCTATTGAATGACACTACAAAAAATAACTGATAACTATGAAGCAATTATCTTCTTGCAATGTAATAGATTATGTATGCGAATATTTCCATTATGGAGACAAAGGCGTTAAAAGTATACAATTGGAGTAATGTACATTGTCTTCACCGCAGATTAAAGAGACTGTTATCTATGGCATGAGCGACCAGCGTAGACCCTGATCAGCATGTACATGTCCCTATGTAAAGTGGTCTAATTGATACTAGGAATGCTTGGTTGTTTCAATTTATTTTCACCGATGTCGGTACATAAGTATCAGATATTGAACGCAACAAGATAGGAAATCCGATATTTATGTACCCATATGGATGTAAATTGAAACAACCCAGCAGTCCTAGTATCGTCATATTTCGTCAATTAAACCACTTTACACAGGGTCATGTTGAACACACATTTGTATTTGTCTATAGTATTTTTAAAAAAATCCTGATATGCCCATTTAATGTCTCTTTCCGCAGTCATGTGCAATATGAGACCATAGGAAGTCTCCAGGGTTATACAATGTAATTCATGAACATGATGAGAACCCAATGATGTTTCTTAGAGCATGCTTTCTGACGGCTTGACGACATCGTAGCATGGGATTGACGTGGAGGCTTTATTGCCTCAAAATTACATATATCAACTAAAAGCACCATTGTGTGTGAGTATTACTTTACATGTACCGGGACAAACAATTAGTGGAGAAAATGCTTTTAGTTGAAAACACAGACATTTCAGCACCGACACATAAATAAATACATATTTAACTAGAGAAAGCGAGCAGGGGCTTACGTATACCTCCGACCGCCGCCTGGAGAGACAAATAACATTTTTAAAGCAAATAGAGGTCAATCCAACTTACCGTTACATATATAATGGGTACGTAAACTATTTAACACGGACGGACGGACGGATGGACGGGCGGAAGGACGGACGGAATTACGAAAAGAGATGAGAGATGTCCACTGCTGGTCAGATGGAGACGTTCCTGGGCGTGCGGGGGCTGGACAACATCTATACGGCAGTGGTCAAGTGCTGGGCGTCGTCTTTAGCATTCAGAGTCAATATCTTTCACAGTCAGGTACAATGTATTCGTCAGTCAGACATATGTTGTATGTGCTACTGACGGTCGTATACAATACCGCCCGCAATAATCTTGTTTTATCCTGTCAACACAGTGCGTATGTGCCGTGAAACACGGTGCCGTAAAACATTTTTGATATCCAGTCAATACTATATTTGCATTTTACAGTCATTTATAGGTGTTGACGGGATAAATAGAATAGTAGGTTAGTGCCGTGAATGGAAAAAAATATCTGGCGCGGCACGGAAACGGGATGTCCTCGGCAAAGCCTCGCCCATCCCGTTTCCTGAGCCTTGCCAGATATTTTTTCCCATTCACGGCACTAACCTACTATTCTGTATGTCATCACTGATTTGCTCCAAACGGAGCAAGTGTAGCCAGGACTTGTTCATACTGTCTGTTTCACGAAGCCTGCCCAAATTTTACGGCCATATAAACAATGCAAAAACAGTATTTGTCTTCGATCATATTAAATTTTATAAAAATTTAAGAATGAGCCTTCATTTCATTTCGTGAAATGTGGTCAAATATGTATTTTAATACGAAAAGTTGATTTGGAAATTTAACATGGGAGAAAAGGAGATGGAAGAGCTGTGGGAAGAGTCAGAAAACGACACATTTTGGAAATTGACTCCGAAACCTAGCTTGGAAATTATCTAACTAAGAAAACAAAAGTAAAATTTTTAAAATTGGTCCAATATTTCAGAAATTCAACAAATTTTCCCATGTTAAATCCCCATCGCAATAAAATCAATATTTGACCAAATTTCACGAAATTAAAAGATGGCTCATTCTTAAATTTTCCTTTAATTTAATATCAAAAACAGAATTGTTTTTTAATTAGTTATATAGCCGTAGAATTTGGGCAGCTTTCGTGAAACAGACAGTAGTTACACAAAAGAACAATTTCTTATCGTTTAGACATCGTTGTTGACATTTTTGTATTTATCATTAGCAAACGTGTCACGTTTAAACCAACGAAAACTTATTTTTAATAAATACAACAGCAAACGATGTCAAAACAATGCGTTGAAAGAAACGACACGTATTTAAATACAAATGTAGCTGGAAACTGGACATTTAAACGAGACTTGTTTCTATGCATATCGTTGTACAAAACGAGAATTTTCACTGCGTTTTCCATTATGCTTGTTTGGACACCTTCAACAAATCTTCGCTGTAATGATGTGTCATTCACGATAATGTAAGTGTATGTGGATAAGTAAATAGTAACGGCAGTGTCTCTCATAATTCGTGTATGTAGTGGCGATGTACTATTATCATTACTTGCTTCAGTTGCATACTTTATCTGCGTGTACATTGGTGAGACTTTAAATAAATATATATATATCTACGGAGCCCATTGAAAAAGTGGTCATTGTATATTTTGTGAGTGATGCTAGACAAGTCTACTGAAATAATATTTATAGGACGCTGTCGTCATATATATCTGGGACTTATTGCACCAAATTTTATTAGATTGTCTGTCATATTAGTTGCTGTATGTGTCAAACGCTCCAGGTGGTGAAACTGTCAGATGGCAACTCAATGCTCCGTATAATATACACTAAGAATAATAGGGTCAGATATACTTGATGTAGATATTCAGTCATTTGTATAATTCTACTACATTTGAAACAGACGTCATATTCTATAAAGTCAGTAACGTAAATATTTTGGCGGAAAATGACAAGTTCATTTGAGAAGTATCGTTATCTTGCTGAAATAACATACATGTAGTTCGAATATAGTTATGCAAATAATATAAATTCATAGCTGATGTATCTACAGTGGGGTCAGCGTGTAAGTGCACACACGAACGAACACGACGTGTGTGCACTTACACGCTGACCCCACTGTAGATCGGACACAACCTCGTACCGGAACACATGCAATGCCAAGTTTAATGCCATAACGTCCACATTGTGGTGGCAGGTTCACATATTCGTTGGAGAAGTGTTGTTATCCTAGTGAAATACGTAGACTGTATAATAGTATATTATCATTTTACGCAGCTTAATATGTTACAATAACAGCATGTTTCCGACAAGAAACTAAAAACCTGACTATAAATAACAAAGAAATGGCGGTATATTACTCTCTTGGGAAGTAATAATTGTAATTTATACAGTATTACCGCCTCGTTTATAAGATGTGGCTGTGACCGGTGAAATGGGGCTTATGGGTTCTGCGACCATTATAGATCTACACTGTTGGTTTAACCATATTGTATTTGTATATCAGTTACAAGTATGGCATCGATAATAATATAAACAATTATATACAAATGGGATTGGATTGAAAGCAAGCTTATATAAATCCTCTCCCTAACACGTGAAACCAGTCGCCGATTTCATCAAAATTGCAAAGTATACTTATCTAGCAAAGTATACTTTGAGGGAATAATCATTTATTTTTCCTGAAATGCATTATTTCATATAAAACTAACGACTGCATATATTTGATGATTAAATGTATGCAGGATTATTATACTGAATGTATTACATTATCACAGCCAAAATGGCTGTGATAATGTAATAAATTCAGTATAATAAATATTAATAAATTTATCATAAAATTGAAAATTTCTCCCTCAAAGTATACTTTGCTAGAAAAGTATACTTTGCAATGTTGGTGAAATAGGCTATTTTCAATGTTGTTGAAATAGGCTATTTTCAATGTTGGTGAAATAGGCATGTTGGTGAAATAAGGCTATTTCATGCACATGATTCAAGCATTCTGAAAGTAAACAATTGACAACTATTGGCAAGATCAGCGCAGGCCGTGGTGTAGTACAGATATTAGCGGAAATGGGACGATATAACTATTCGTTCCCACGAATTAACAATTCGTTCCCGTGGGAACGAATTGTTATTTCGTAGGAACGAATTGTTATATTTTATTCTTAAAATAAGAAAATATTTGACAATATTGTCAAGATTAATGTAGGCGGTGGTGTATGATGGAAAAAAATTGAAAGTGAATCAGTTTAACGTCCCAGCAACAGCTGAGGTCATATAGAGACGGGGGCGTACGATGGACAGATTCGGACGAACATAGTTTTTCAGTGGCCTTCAAAGTCCGAAAGGTGTCAATGTCATGTTAATGGTTACGCGAGTGTGCCATGTGTGTTCACATGAGTAATTCAGTAACAATGTTGAAGCTATAGCATGATGGTGAAACTCTTTTAAAGGTACATGCCCACTCAGTAGGCACAAAACGTTCTTTATATCAGAGACATCATCTAAGACATTTCCTGGCATTTTCCACGTAATGATTGGCATTATTATACATTTTATATCAGACGTAAATTTCCACACTGATATCAGGCGAGATAGCCGTGTTTCCTTAAAATGTTAACGGACATTTACTATTTATATTCTGTATTTATATTTTGATGTGCAATGATCATACTCTATAACCTGTTGAAAATTTTATGTTTTCATGTGACGCATTTAATTAGTATAAATAATTAAAAAATACCATGCTTCATTTGCATATGAAAATAGCCTGATACCAACGCGCGTCATTATCAGTAAAATAAATATTACTAACTGATTCTTTCGGTATAGCGACCACCCGTAACATGTAGAACTGGTGGAATAGTGACACAATTATACACTTATTTAATTCCTTTAAAGGTGCACCTTATATAAACTAACCAATGACCTCAAATTTTGCTATTCTGGTACTTTAATTTTTCGTATGGATGTTCTGGGACCTATTTTCCCATAACCTGCAGCCATTCTGCTTTGGATATTCACTAATTAAAATATAGGTTTAATTATTGTTAAGAAATATAAATTCAATCTCCTGTGATCACCTTGGTGTGGTGCAAAAAGTCAGCGGCTGGAATTGAAACCGCATCACATGACAAACGTGATCTGACTTACAAAATAATCACAAAGCATATGCTTGAAACTGATGTAAATGATACATTAACATGCCTGTGGAGTAGATTAGTGCATCACTTGACTGGTTTATGCAAGCAAAGAGTGTCTATGCCATAATAAATCTGGTTTATTTTTGTTAACGTATTACCTTTAGTGTAGTTAAACCTAAAGAACAGTTTATGCCTATTTATTGGGCATGTACCTTTAATTTGTTCTATGCAAGTGACCACCTACGTACAGATGGACGGACGGAACATCAAGAGAAAAGCGGTATGTCTCCTTGATATCGCATAGGGGGCGGAGCATAATTATAAACACTGCAGATCCTGATGAGATGGCTGATTACGAGCCGGCTCATCTGAATCGACAGCGTTTGCAAATGTTGGATGTCTGGGGGCCGTTTCACTAAACTTCCAACGACTAAAATGTTGGTACGTGCAAATTTAGAAACGTCTGGAAATTTCAATTGATGGATTTACATGTATTGAGCATAGGCTGCAAACGCAGCCTATGCTCAATAAATGTAAATCCAATAATTGTTTACAAGAAAACGTTGTTAATGTGAAATGTACAGACTATCATAATTTTGCACTTACATGTACGAACATTTTAGTCGTATGAAGTTTAGTGAAACGGGCCCCAGGTTTCTATGGTTGAAAGGGTTAACAGACAGGCTTGCTGTTTACTAATGACTATATAACCCATGGTATTTACATGCTACATGTAGTGACGGTTAATATTACACAACCGTCTGCGTTAATCTGGTTCAGATTATCAACGTTTCTGAATATCAATTGTCAATCTGAAGTCGCAGGTTGTCAAAGTTTCCTAACATCGAGGGCCCTAAACTTCGTACGACTAAAATGTTCATAAGTGCAAATTTAGGATAGTCTGGAAATTTCAATTGATGGATTTACAATTTATTGAACATAGGCTGCAGCCTATGTTCAATACATTTAAATTCATAAGTGTTTACAAGAAAACGTTGATAATGTGACATTTACATACTATCATAAGTTTGCACTTACGAACATTTTAGTCGTACGAATTTTAGTGAAAAGCGTCCCTGCAGTCGCAGAATGTCAACGTTTCCTAACATCTGTTTGAAATGCCAACTTGCAATCAAGCAGTTTGATTACCTCAGCCTGAGCTGTAGTACAGTTCAGGCTCAGCCAATCAAGCTGCTTGATTTCAAGCACAATATTGAAGCATTTTGAAAGAAAACAATTGACAACAAGAGCGGCTTATCCCCTTGCTGGCAGCCTCGATAATAAAAACAAACAATAAAAACAAATAACATGAGTTCTCAGTGGCATTGACCTTGGGCGTCGGACGTTGGTCGTACGCAAAACAAATAATCATCCCTAGACACACATTGTTATTGAATAAACAACAAGATTTAACGCATTTGCCTTACAAACAAGGTGAACATAAGTCCGCAATGACGTTGTCCTTGGGCGGCCGGGTGTGTGTCGTATGCAAAACAAAAAACAAAGCATCATCCCTAGACACACATTGTGGAAAAATAGTACCAAATCGGCGAAGCGGTTCATAAGTTATTGAATCAAAGGACTGAACGTTCTGAAATTCTTCGCAGTATGTGTTTGTGGATGACACATAGACTAATAATTAATCTACAGTGGAAAGTGTTTGGCGAAAAATAAGCACGGCAATTTCACAGCAGCAACAACAACAACAACGAGTTAAAAATAGATTTTTGGAAAAATGCAAGATTGTATTCTTGCACCGAGCCATGGAGTTACGAATCGCGACTAATCGAGTATGGCGATTAATCGTCGCATCCTTAAACTACTTTTTCATAACATAAATTTAGCACAAAAAAAGCAAACAAAACATTTATCACACTGAAAAGGCGGTCAAGCTAAGTTGTTAAGAACAATTTGTTTATGGCGTAAGACCCGTGTTGTTAAATAGTAAACCCGTAAAATATGTGCTGCGACCGACATTAGCTAATTTGCATAAAATCTGTAAGACCTCAATTTTGGATGTTGGTTGCATAATTCTTCGCTAGCGCTCGAATAAAAATGAAAGGTGTTACTACCGTACGCACGCACGTACGCACCTACATTCATGGACTAACGCTACAATGTATATCCCCTATTGCCTATTGGCAAGATTAGCGCAAGCGGTCGTGTACCGACGTGATAATTAGAGGCTAGCAGGGAGCAATATTACATGCCTGTTGTCAGCGGGAATATATCTGCAGACAGAACCGGTCTGCCAATTCCTACAGTCTGGTTTTCCTGAACTCAGTTTCCTACAAAAATGTTTCCGACATATTCGTCTCTGCACGACAATAACGAGCGATGCATATATTGATGTTAGCCTACGCAATGCGTCTGGTATCAATCGTCTACAGACCATTAGTATCTCCCGACAAAACCGGTGTGGTATACTGTGAAACCTCTCTAAACCGGTCACTTAGAAACATCTGCGTGTTTACTTTGGATGGCTTTCACTGCATTGTCACTCTAATTATAAAGTGTGCTCGTGATTGCAAAGCACTAGACTGTGTCACAGAGTGTTCACGAACTGGATTTGCAGTGGAACCTTTCTAAATATGACACCCTCCCCAGTGTGTCCGATTTAGAGCGGTTTCACTGTAATAGTATTCTCGTTGTCGGTCCGTCCGTCCGTCCGTGTGTGTTAGGGCAATTTATGTAGCCATTTTATGGATTCTCGAATAACTACGGTGACACATAAATACTTACAGTGGGGTCAGCGTGTAAGTGCACCTGTCGTGTTCGTTCGTGTGTGCACTTACACGCTGACCCCACTGTAGCATCACCAAACGTAATGGAGTATGCAAGACGAACATCCCTAGTACCAGAATCAACGTCACACTTACACGACAACGGTCATTTATTTGTGAATAGCTGTTGTATTCTACATTTCCAAATAACTATTGGGAGAATTTTCCAGAATGTGGCAATTGTTCTACAGCTGATTTTCGAATAATCTAAGTTTATAATAAGTATGCTATTCGTGTATGTAGCTAGGCGTTAACGCGCCCAATTTATCTAGTCTTGATCAGAGTGTAAGTACGGTGTTCCGTTTAGGCCATCGTAATATCGCTATCGGGTCGATACTACGATAACACGATACTATGATGACGATAGTACGATACTACGATGACGATAGTACGATATCACGATGATATGATGATGGTACGATATCACGCGATGATGATAGTACGATACTACGATGACTATATAATGATATAATATCGTAGTATCTTCATCGTGCTATTGTGATAATCGTGGCATCGTAGCATCGTCATTGTAGTATCGTGATATCGTACTATCGTTATCGTGCTATCGTAGTGTCGATCCGATAGCGATGGCATAAACGGAACACCCTAAGCATGCTAAGTAAGATATATTATCACGTTATGTGGATGACGGAAATACTGTACATAGACCGCCGTAACTGAAAAACAAAATCATTTGAAGGTTTCCAGCCGTTTGACACGTTATGGAACTGGAAATGGGTTTCAGGGAATTAACTCTTTATATGGAAACTGATTGCTGGAAGGAACGTGTAATTTCGGAACATATGAAACGTAATTGCTGGAAGAAATGTTTCATTTCCAAAAACGTGGCTGTGACTGGAGAAATGGGGCTTACGGGTTATACGAACAGTGTGGATCCAGATCAGCCTGTGCATCCGCACAGTCTGATCAGGATCTACACTGTTCGTAATTCCATCAATGAAACATCTGACATGCTTCTAACAATGAATATATTTCGTTATCAGGCTACGGGAGAGTGCAACTGGCATATTACATGTGTCATCAAGATTACATGTGTCTATCAACATTACAAGTGTCATCAAGATTACATGTGTCTATCAACATTACATGTGTCTATCAAGATTACATGTGTCTATCAAGATTACATGTGTCTATCAAGATTACATGTGTCTATCAAGATATCAAGATTACATGTGTCTATCAAGATTACATGTGTCTATCAAGATTACCAAATGATGTTGACTTGTTTTCAAAATGGGCCGCCAAGTATATTTTGTTTTAGTAGAGGTTGTTAACGTTTGATGATCAATATTAACATGATAACTTGCTATAATTTATTCACAGAATGATTGTGAAAATACAATAATTTAAAGGTACATGGCCACTCAGTAGGCACAAAATGTTCTTTTTAGGAATTAAATAAGTGTATAATTTTGTCACTATTCCACCAGTTCTAAATAAATAATATAAATGCTTTGATTTAACGACGGCACTGGCTCGATGACCTTGCATGTCGGGACCGACTTTTTAAGTCCCCATCCGATAGGACTAGGCTAGACCGAAGTTGTCTTGCCCAAGGACACGCCGAATCGACCATTCGCAGCGGTCGAGGTGGGAATCGAACCCGGGGTCTCCCGGTTCACAGTCCGACGCTCTACCTACTTTTTTTTAATTAGTTATAATAATTAAATGCGTCACCTCAAAAGATAATATTTTGGACAGATTATAAAGTATGATCATTGCACATCAAAAAGTAAATATAGAGAATAAATAGTAATGTCCGTTAACATTTTAATGAAACACGATTAGCGCACCTGATATCAGTCTGGACATTTACGTCTGATATAAAATGTATAATAATACCAATCAATACGTGGGGTAATGGTAATTAGCAACACACTTTATATTTGATTACAATATTCCAATTTACCACCGAAATGTTTGATATCACTAATATATACATACTATATAAATTACGCATATTACAGGAGATAGCGGCTCGAAATTCCTGCCAATGTTAATGCAGTCGAGCATGTGTTAATCCTACATTTTAAACTACACAACCGCTTGCGTTAGTGAAGCCCATATTATCAACGTTTCTGAACATCTATTGTCAATTGTAACTCACAATCAAGCAATTTGATTGTCTGACACTGAGCTGTAGCACAGCTCAGGCTTGGTCAAATAAGTTGATTGGTTTCAAGCACAATATTCAAATATTTTGAAATGAAGAAATTGACAAATATTGGCATAATTAGCGCAGTTAGTAGAGTGCACATTTCTTTCTTTATCGGATTTACAAACATAGATGTGGCCGTAACGGCAGAAATGTAGCTCATGGGATTTGTGACAAGTGTATCTACTGATCAAATAGCAAACTCCTGTAGCCTGATAACGATCTACATTGCTTGTTAAAAGCATAACGGGTGTTGCATTGATGGAATGGCGAACAGTGCAGGGGGCCGTTTCACTAAACTTCTTACGACTAAAATGTTCGTAAGTGCAAACCTATGATAGTTTGTAAATTTCACATTAACAATGTTTTCTTGTAAACAATTATTGGATTTACATTTATTGAGCATAGGCTGCATATGCAGCCTATGCTCAATAAATGTAAATCCATCAATTGAATTTTCCAAGTCTAACATTTTAGTCGTAAGAAGCTTAGTGAAAGGGCCCCCAGATCCCCGGATGCACAAGCTGATGTGGATCTACACTGCTCGCAAAACCTACAAGCCCCATTTCTCTAGTCACAGCCACATTTGAGAAATAAATCCCCTTCGCCGCAATGATAGGTGGCTAGATAATATGTACCTCGGTGCACATATGTGTCAGTCCTGTGATACTCCAGGACTCATACTCAGCATACTGACACAGTGCGATAGGGGAATGGCCTAGCTAGATTGAATTAACAGTCTCATAACCTCCTTAATGTAAAGCACACATTTCGACTGCATTGCAACAAATAAAAAGTTCTGAAAAGAAAACGAGCCAACCGCCATTGGCTTGACAACTCTTCTCTGAGTTCATATGCGCGGGTATGGAAGATTCTTTGAGCGAATGCCCACCCTTAAATATAAGATAACTAACTGATGTTTCAGGTCACACATGCGTGATGGTGGTAACGGCCGCCCCCGGACTCGGCGAGGCTGTGGTGTCTGGCACGGTCAGCCCCGACACCATCCGCGTGAGGAGGCGCAGATATAGATTGGACATCGTGGAAACAACTGTAGGCGATAAGCCGTGGAAACTGGTAGTCAATCCTGATGGAGGAGTCCGGGAAATCGCAACGGGCATCGGTGAAACAGATGCTCTGACACTCAGCGAGCAACAGGTGTTAGATATCTGCGATATTGGACCCGAGGTAGAGCGATTGTTTGACGGTTCGCCGCAGGATATCGAGTGCGCAATCTGTGATGACGATATATACGTCCTGCAGTCACGGGATATTACTGCAATTGACTTAGAGACTGATAAGCAGCTAGCGCACGAGATAGACACTCCCATCATTGTGATCGCATGTGTGACGTCAGGTAATGCCGGAGAGGCGGCCAGTGGTGCGATCACACCTCTCACAAGCGCCATCCTGATAAATGTAGACTGGGCAACCAAGCACGCCCATGAGGCAGGTAGCGGGGCTACCTTCCCGGTCTTCCCACCAGTAACTGTTATGTGTTCGGCACACGTGTTTCTAAATATCACCGCCCTGACATTGGGTAGTTTGCTGGTATTTGGCAGCAAGAACGACATAGAGTTGGCCTTCATGGGTCAAGTTGTTGTACAGTACTATCCAGATAAAATAATTCTAGAATGTTTTGGGAAAGAGCCCCTTCCTATGGTAGGGAGAGTCTGTCGGTATTTGCGGTCGTATTGTGTCACAAAATGGCGTATGTACAATTACGAGTCATTGGGACGCATGTGTGATGGAGTTACATTTGATGATAGTCTACTTGTTCGTGCACTGTACGAAAGAGTTTGCGAAGCGGTTGAAGAACTGGACAGGGCGTGGATGGGCTATGTGTTTATGGTTCTCGAATCCGGTAAATGGTCTGGCGTATTAATGGCTATCCTGAAAGGCGATATGCAATTTGACAAGCTAACGATATCTATCCAGGCGGATTTAGCGTTGCTGTTATCCGAGTGTCCAGGTCTAATTAGTGCCGACGTTCCGAAAGCTTTGGAGATGTTGGCGGAAACGATTTCCAAGTCAGATGTGAAGGCGGAATTCATGGCGACACCGACAGACAAGTGTCACGACCTACTGATGAATGGCAAATGTCCGGAGACGAGACGACAATACGTCAGGTTTCTGACACTGCATAGTCATATGATCATTCATGAGTATGAGCTAGCGGTAAAGTCTTGGAGCATGGTTCCGGAAACGCTTATGAAAATACTGAAACAACTACTTCGGGAAAAGAAGCTCACGATAACCAAACGGGGGATGTTAACAGTACACGAAGCTGTGGGGCGTCTGCAAACTAAGGTCAGTTCGACACAGAGACTGCTGCTGCACAAGTGGCTGGTACCCTGGGCGCGAAGTGCCGTATCTTCTCGGGAGGAGGGGAAGTCGGTCATAGTACGAGTCGGCGACCTTGTGAAGCAAGGTTCCTGGGCACTCGCCGGCAAACTTGTCAAACAAGGATACCTTCCAGATGAGCGTTTGTTATTTTACATGCTCCACTCGGAAATCAGCGAGTTGATAGAGACAAGATCGGCAGGCCTGGTGAGAAGAGCAAAACGAAGAATGAAGGTTAACAAGATACAAGAAGCCGCGGAATACCCAGTGATCAACGCGGGAACTCCGGTGTCACTTCCGGTTATTAAACCGGAACTTCCGGCATCGCTTACACTGACTGGTTTACCCGTCAGTCTCGAGGAAGATCAGGCACACGCAAGGGTGATCCAATCTGTGGACTATGCCAGTTGCATCCAAGAAGGCGAGATACTCATTTGTCCCTTCACCGATATCGGTTGGTCTCCCTACTTTCCATTAATTGTGGGACTGGTGACAGATATAGGCAGGCTGGTATCCCACGGTGTTGTTGTGGCTAGTGAGTACATGTATGGTATACCATGCCTTGTGTGTATCAGAGGAACAACGAAGGTCTTCAAAACAGGCGATACTGTAATAGTTAACGGGAGTGAAGGTACCGTGAAACTCGTTAAATAATGCCTTGCCAAGCGCTTATTTTCGTGTCCACTATACAAATGCTCGAGAACATCGAGCATTTGCATTGTGTATCAGAAAATAATCGCATGAAAGTTAAGCTAGTCTTCGCTTTCATGCGATTATTTGATGATTCACTATGAAAACACACACATACGTAACAAACATGTGTTTAATTTTGACGAGTTTCATATGAATGTATGCGTTTAACTACCAGCATGTCGGGTTTACAGGACAGCCATTGTACAATGACATTAACTGTGATCAGTGATACAAAACTATGTGATACATAAATGTGTGATACAAATTGATAAATAAAGTGGATGTACTCACAATGTAAGTTCATGTGAGATATGTTTAGCGAGTTTCGACACGCACTGAATACGCCCGTGTTTGATTACACTAAATACATTCGTTGAATTGTGGCTGAATAACATACATGTAGTACGTTCTTTCTTTTAGTGATAGTAGAGAACAATATATACATCTTACAGTGGAACCTCTCTAAACCTGAGGGCTCCGGAATATGAGCCATCCATGACATGTTTGTTGTTTTGCAATCATGAACAGGCAATACATTAATCAAATTCGATAAGCAGGTATGTTCTCGGTGTTCGGGTTCGAGAGGTTCACATAACATATCGTGTCCGATCCGAAACCTTTCAATAGCAAAGCAATTGGCGTGAGAGTAATACTTGTAGTTTATACAGCAACACCAAGCCGTATACGTAACGGAATGCGAACACGTACATTTGCAAAACTCCCGTATCGTCCGACAGGGAGTTTTTGTAGTTGCATGTACGTGTCCGCAATTAGCCGAGTGTGTCTGGTTATTTCCATAACTGTTCATCACCATGCCATTCTCAATTGAGTCTGATTAAAATTGGGATCCCAGGTTGTAATAATTATAAGGAGGCAAAATGTCTACTTATGTTACAACCTGGGATATGGGATCACAATTTTCCATTCCCAGTTCTTCCATTCTTTAGATATATTTTTTCGGGCAAAATAAACATTCATTTAGTATTACCGGACGTGTTATTTTGGCATCAGTATACTGGTACTTTTGTATTGTTTGTTTGTTTATTGGTGTTTAACAGCCTATCAACTGATATGGTCATGTAATGCTGGACAAACGGGTTCAATCCCGTTTTAACCTGCTGCATCGGTGGGGGGGGGGGGGGGTATATTCAGCCCTGAAATTAGAATAACCCGACCTGGTTCCTGGTCCATACCACACCAGTCACTTGGCCCCTTCCCCTAAAATAGGATTACGAATAATCATAATACTCACATAAGGGGTATAACCAGATTCAACTGTCACATACAAAATGGCAAAGACGTATGTGAGGGCCAAACCAGGTCTCCAGTCGGAATTCGGGTAAGGATGAACCCCGATCGTTAAATTACCCATCACATACTCCCACCTGCCACCCACTGTACTTTTTATATCAAACGTAATTGCAGCTCTTGATACCAGGGGCGATAACCGTGTTTCTTTAAAAATGAGGCAGAGAGAAGTCAACAAACTGTCTGGAGCATATATACATGTATGTATATAGTTACATGTAATCAACATGTGTGTAATTGATGACCATATATTGGTACAAAGGTGTTTCCAATTTGTGGATACGTTTTTATTTTTGGTACATTCGCCCTACCCGTAGTTTTACCCGGAAGCTGCTTAGACAAATTTGTTAAACAGCATCAAGTTTTGCATACAAAAGTGTTACATCACTGTGCATGTGTATCCCACTTTTGTGTCGTAATATATGTTCTCTTATTGTATCGTACTAATGAACTAATACGCTCGTTAACCCTTAAACAGGCTACAACATAGCCTAGTATATGAATATTGTAGTTGCCTTATTAGCTCATTAAATCGTTCGAAAAAAAAGTGTCATAAACATGGATGTTGACAAACAAGCATATTAATGTCAAGCAAATCCGATTTACGGTACATAGTAGGTAGTCGAAAACTTTAAAGAAAATATGGGACAGACAGACCGCTAGACCACAGGTTGAAGTAACGGACCGAGGTCTATAAATACATTAAATATGCCTAAAAGCATCAATAAATTAAAAATAAATAAGGTAAATAAAAATGTTTACTCCCTAAATATAGACATATGTCTATATATAGGGAGTAAAAATAATTGTTTAGCTTATTTTGTTTTCATTTATTGATGCTTTTAGGCATATTTAATGTATTTATAGACCTCCGTCCGTTACTTCAACAGAGTGGCGACTATACATGTATACCCCGACCATTTTTGGAGGTACATGTACATACAAATGTTGTTTGTTTGTTTATTGATGTTTAACGGCATATCAACAGCTAAGATCATTTAAGGCCGGTATTTAACCTGCTGTATTGGGGGGACACTCCCAAATTTGGAACGAAATATTTACATCCAGAACAAATATATTCAGCTCTGAAATTAGAATACCTGACCTGGTGTCAGGTCCATACCACACCAAAATAACTTGGCCCCTTCCACTAAAAGTAAAACGAATAGTCGCAATACTCACCAGATTCAACAGTCACATACAAAATGCCAAAGACACGTATGTGAGGGCCGAACCAGGTCTCCGGTCGGGATTCCAGTAATGATGAACCCCGATCGTTAAATTACTCCCACCTTCTACAGTAGCTAATACATGTAGATAAAGACGAGATGTGGATTTCAAAACTCATCACAAAGACCAGTCGGATGGAAATACAGTGAACCCCCTCTAAACCGAACACCCTGACGACCCCATTGTGTATAATTTAGATGGGTTTCAATGTAATTTACGTCATTGTCTGTTCATAACCGAAAATGACAAAAAGTGGCCATCGAGTGCTTAATTACAGTGGATCCTCTCTAAATCGGACACCCTGGGGATACCCAGGGTGTCCGGTTTAGAGAGGTTCCACTGTACTATGAAAACGAAAACGAAAATATATATCATGGCGAAGGCGGGAATTAAACCTACGACCTTCGAAATGGAATTTAAACGAACGAAAACATCGTTTTCTAATTATAAATACGACAAAGATGTCAAAATGATGTGTAAACGATATGCATCCGTTCGTTTGTGGAACAAGAAACAAATCCGGGATGTAGTAAAGGGGGAGTTTGTTTCCATCACTCAGGTGTGAGCGACACATTTGTGGCTGTGGCTGGAAAAATTAGGCTTATGGGATTTGTGACCACTGTAGCTCATGTAGCCTATTTCAACAACATTGTAGCAAAGTATACTTTGAGGGAGAAATTTTCATTTTTATAATAAATTTCATTAATTTTTATTATACTGAATTGATTACATTATCACAGCCATTTTGGCTGTGATAATGTAATACATTCAGTATAATGATTATGCATACTCTTAATCTTCAAATATATGCAGTTGTTAGTTTTATAGGAAATAATGCATTTCGGGAAAAATAAATGATTACTCTCTCATAGTATACTTTGCTGGAAAAGTATACTTTGCAATGTTGGTGAAATCGGCTACAGATCAAATATCACACTCCTGTAACCTGAAAACGATCTATATTGCTTATATCAGAAGCCGGACAGGTGTTTCATTGACGGAATGGCGAATAGTGCAGATCCTGGTCAGACTGTGCCGCATTTCTCCAGTCATAGCTACATTCCGTAGGGTTGTGCAAATACTGTTTTGCCTGTAGCCTATTTATATAATTTTGACACCATCAGTAGCCTATTTCATCAACATTGCAAAGTATACTTTACTAGCAAAGTATACTTTGAGGGAGTAATCATTTATTTTTCCTGAAATGCATTATTTCATATAGAACTAACAAATGCATATATTTCATGATTAAAAGTATGCAGAATTATTATACTGAATTTATTACATTATCACAGCCATTAAATGGCTGTGATAATGTAATAAATTCAGTATAATAAAAATTAATAAATTTAAAAAAAAAATGAAAATTTCTCCCTCAAAGTATACTTTGCTACTAAAGTATACTTTGCAATGTTGATGAAATGGGCTACAGGAATGTGTTCACTGTTGGTTTGGCGTTAACCTTGTATCGACGGGTAAATGAGAAAACGCCCTGTGATTTTGTACCCTAAAACATGTGCGTTTTTTATGTTTGTTTTGGGTTTAACGGCCTATCAACAGCTGAGGTCATTTAAGGCCGGGCCAATGGGTCTAGTACTAAATCACATATATTACCTCTACAAATGGGGTGGGGGAATCCCAATCAGAACGGAATATTTACAATAAACAAGAATTCCACCACGGAAGCGGTATCGCGCCTGCCGAGGCATTTGACCGTGATGTGAAACAAGAGCTGTATGAGAACAGCATAGCTCGACTACGAGGGTTGTCGATGTACACATATGTTAAATGTAGGTCAAGGTCAAATATAGGTCAGGGATTGTTGATGTACATCACCAGGAGATGAAGTTGTCCAAGTGTGGTGGGTGTAGGGCCAGGAGTATTTCATATACAAGCTTGACTAAAAACCTAAACCAAGGGAAATTAACTAAGTAATTCAAGGTTAAATGTAGGTCAATGTCAGATATAGGTCAGGGGTTATTGATGTACATCACTAGGAGATGAAGTTGTCCAAGTATGGTTGCTGTAGGCCCAGGAGTATTCCATATACAAGCTTGACTAAAAACCTTAACCAAGGGGAAATAACTAAGTAATCTAAGGGTAAAAGTAGGTCAAGCTGAAATATAGATCAGGGGTTATTGATGTACATCCCTATGAGAAAAGGTTGTCCAAGTATGGTGTCTGTATGCACAATAGTATTCCATCTACAAGCTTGACTAAAAACCTTAACCAAGGTTGACTAAAAACCTTAACCAAGGGGAATTAACTAAGTAATTCAAGGTTAAATGTAGGTCAAGGTCAAATATAGGTCAGGGGTTGTTGATGTACATCACTAGATGAAGTTGTCCAAGTATGGTGGGTGTAGGGCCAGAAGTATTGCATATACAAGCTTGAATAAAAACCTTAACCAAGGCGTGATGGTGACGCCGACGCCGGGGTGACTACATAAGCTCTCCCTATTTTTCGAATAGTCGAGCTAAAAACAATAACTTTAACGTATTTGCCTTACAAAAAAAACCGGACGACGCGGACGACGACGCCGATGACGGAAAAAGCGCCGACTATAGTCGCGCCTCTGCTAAAGCATGCGCAACAAAAGAAATATATATTCAGCCCCGAAATCTGATGTTAGGTCTTCACCACACCATAATCATTTGGCCCCCTCCCAAACTGAAAGCAGTAGGATCAGTAATAATTTTACTACTTTAGACCAATTCTAGATGCTCTGTGCTTTGGTATATTTAGCATTAAATAGATCACATTTTCCCCTGAAAAAATATGCTATACATGTAATTAGGAAAAATTGGCAACATAATCCATTTCAATTTAAAATAATACTTGCAACAAGAAGTCAGTACATGTATAACAGGGATTCCGCTGGGAAAAATAAAAGAATTGCCACTTAAAAAAAAAATACAAAAAAATTGTTATTTGTTATCCCCATTCTCAACGGATTTACAAGATTCACAAAAGTGGTCCCTGGGACCTCAAATCCGGATTTCCGGATTAATCTGGAAATTTCCCATGCCTGTTTTATGATGGGCAATAACCCAATTAAACTCCCAGGTAACAAAAGAGCCAAAGATAAAAACGTACCTGAGGGCCAAGTCAGGCAAATTGTGATTCCTATAAGGAGGAACCCCTATCGTTAATCTACGCCGTCGCGTTCGCCCGACCAACCACCCACGCGCTATTTTATGAAATATATGTACAGAAACTGTGGTTTGTTTGTTTGTTTATTGGTGTTTAACGGCCTATCAACAGCGAAGGTCATGTAAGGCCGGGCAAACGGGTTCGATCCCGTTTTAACCTGCTGTATTGGGGGGAAAATTCCAAAATAAGAACTAAATATTTACATCGAGAAACAATATATTCAGCCCTGAAATTAGAATAACCTGACCTGGTGGCAGGTCCATACCACACCAAAGTCACTTGGCCCCTTCCCCTAAAATAGGATTACGAATAATCGTAATACTCACATAAGGGGTATAACCAGATTCAACTGTCACATACAAAATGCCAAAGACATATGTGAGGGCCAAACCAGGTCTCCAGTCGGAATTCCGGTAAGGATGAACCAGAAACTGTGGTACAATGTACCGTCCGTCAATCAAAGATGACGAAATGTTCATGGCAAATGCAGAATTGAATTCTGCATTTGCCATGAAGATTTAGTCAGCTTTCGACATAATTTACAGAAAATATCGTAAATTTTGTACATATTTTTCATGAAATATCGCACATGTTCTTAGGTACAAAATCACATAACGTGTCTCAAATGATGAAGGTAAGAAACAACGCAGTATACAGATAAATAAATTAGGAGTAAAATATAGAATTTTAGCGAGTCATGAAAACAATAGGCACCGCAAATGTGTAATACAATAATTATATCATGATATTAGTCGAAATTATATTATGTATATCCACACCTTCAAAATAACAGAAAATATAGATATAGACATGTACATATACAGTGTAAAAGGCTAACTACATATTGATGAACATATGAGACAAGCCATGTGATTTTATACAAAAGAAGATTTCCTTGAAACTCCAATATTTTCTGTAAATTATATTCGCATTTGCTGCGAACATTTCAAGTTCGTCAACTTTCTAAGTCATTTACGGAAAATATTGTAAATATTTTTAATGAGATACCGCAATATGTTTAGGTACAAAATCACATGGCTTGTCTCATACGCGTGTTATGGTTCGTTTTGCAGAGAATGTGGTTCACTTGGTATTACAGGTACATGCCCACTCAGTAGGTACAAAATGTTCTTTATATCAGAGACATCATCCGAGACATTTTCTGGCAAAATAAACATTTATTCGCCATTACCCCACGTATTGATTGGCATTATTATACATTTTATATCGGACGTAAATTTACACACTGATATCAGCGGCGATAACCGCGTTTCATTAAAATGATAACAGACATTACTATTTATTGTCTTTATTTAGTTTTTGATGTGCAATGATCATACTTTATAATCTGTCGAAAATACTATTTATCCCATACGTAGACAATCAAGTTTATCAGGCAAGGCTAGGAAACATGTAGAAATTCCGAGACTTGCTAATTCCTACCGTTTCGAAGCCGAGCCTGATAAACTTGATATCGAAATGCAGTAGCATGGTATTCGATTTATCAGGTAAAGTTTTGAAGTACATAATGAGAAATTATGACGTTGTTTTCGTTGAATAGAACGCGAACGCATACTTATTCCTGTGACATCATTCCACTGACATAATGCGGTAACGTCATGCGACGCCGTTCGACCAATAAAACGCCAGTTCTCAATTTGTTGTAACCCGTATTAAAATCACATAAGCCCCATATCGCCAGAGACAGACATTTAGGTCATACCATATATTTTCTATGTTAAAGGTACATACCCACTCAGAAGGCACAAAAAAGTTATTTACAGGAATTAAGTAAGTGTATAATTGTGTCACTATTCCATCAGTTCTAAACATTACGAGTGCCCGCTATAGAGATATAATCATTTAGTAATGTTTATTTTACTGATAGTGACGTGCGGTGGAATCAGGCTATTTTCATATGCAAATGAGGCATGACATTTTTTAATTATTTATACTAAATAAATTTGTCACTTGATAAAATAATATTTTCGACAGATTATAAAGAATGATTGATCATTGCACATCAAAAAATAAATAGAGATAATAAATAGTGTAATTTCCGTTAACATTTTAAGGAAACACGGTTATCGCCCCTGCTATCATTGTGGAAATGTATGTCTGATATAAAGTGAATAATAAAGCCAATCAATACATGGGGTAATGGTGAATGAATGTTTCTTTTGCCAGAAAATGTATCAGGTGATGTTTCTGATATAACAAGCATTTTGTGTCTACTGAGTGGGCATGTACCTTTAAGCGTCCATCCAGTTGACCAAAAACCTACCTACGTATCCGGTAAAAACAAGCAAGGCCTTGAAAAAAACGAACTTAAATTTATGTTAAAAACTTCCTCAAACCTTAGAGGGTTGAGGAAGTTTTTAGCATAAATTTAAATTTCAGCCAGCAAACTTTAGCAAAAAAAAAGAAAAAATACTCGTATTACACTTATAAAGTGGACATTCATGAACGGATCGAATACCTGGACAAGTCCCCCAATCAATTTTCATATTACCAGTAAATAGTGTGAAATAGCATACACATTGTGTTTGTGTTTTCACAGAACCACTTTCAAAACATACCCGCAGGCGGATGATTAACAGAAAAAGCACTTGCTATGTATGGCCTTATGGCAAAGCTTACACCTTCGAAATTTGTCAGAAAACTGTCAAAAGGTTAACTGCTTTTTAAGAGACATAGTCGGTCACCATGAACACATTTTTATATGTGTTTGCAGACACACACTAGCAAATATTCTCACAGCAAAAAATAACAAAGGTCAGGTTAAACACATCTTGCCTGAATGGTTAATTGTTATGGTATCCCTACATGAGACAGGAATTGTGAAAGGCACAATATACACTGGTTTGAGGAGCTACGTCAGTGAAGTGAAAAAGGTAGCTCTAGGTTATTTGAAAAGTGGAGGTGAATTGGTTTTACACATTAAAGACGGGATACAATTATAGTAGTATGAAACTTTTAAGAGAAAAAAATCCTATTTTCTTTATTTTATCTCGAAAGTATATATTGTTACCACTCATTTGAACCGTCCTGACGAGACGGTTCAAATGAGTGGTAACAACATATAGCTTCATGGAGAAATAAACAAAATAATGATATTTGTTTACAAAAATTATCGTATCCTTAAGAGTGAAATGGGTTAATGATTCAGCATCCACTAAGTTTATACAGAGATGGGACCTCGATTTAATACGGAGCCCAGCAGTAGACATGGATTTATTTTTACTAATTCGTTCCCACGAAATAACAATTTGTTCCCTCAATTTAACAATGCGTTCCCTCGAAATGACAAGTTGTTCCCTCAATTTAACAATTCGTTCCCTCGAATTAACAATTCGTTCCCTCGAATTAACAATTCATTCCCACAATATAATACTTTGTTCCACGGGAACGAATTGTTAACAAATTGTGATTTCGTGGGAACGAATTGTAATTTTGTGTGAACAAATTAATAAAAAAATAAAAATTTCTACGTCCCCTGCGGGGCTCCGTAATTTAAACCGGTATTGAAGATAGAAGCTTCACTAAACCGTTAACCTGGGTGTGAAACGGACGGACAGCAGTGAACTATAATGGGACATTATAGTTCACTGCTGTCCGTCCGTTTCACACCCAGGTTTTTCTTAAACCGGGCATATCAATGGCAAGATCAATTCCATAAATGTGACTGTGACTTGAGTAATGGAGCTTATGGAATTTGTGTAGCTCCTGATCAATAACACACTCATGTAGCCGGATAACGATCTGGATTGCATGACATGTGTTCCATTGATGGAATGGCAAACGATGATCAGACTGTGCGAAAGTTATCTTCATCTACACTGGTCCCAAAATCCATAAGCCCCATTTCTCCACTCACAGGCACAAATAATGGCCAAAGATAGCATAATTTGTAGGATCGACTGGATTAATTTAATGTGTACCAAATGCAACCATAATCAGACTGTGCGGATGTGCAGACTGACTTCGGTCTAGTCTGTAGCCTATTTCATCAAAATTGCAAAGTATACTTATCTAGCCAAGTGTACTTTGAGGGAGTAATCATTTATTTTTCCAGAAATGAATTATTTCATATAGAACTAACGGCTGCATATATTTGACGATTAAAAGTATGCAGAGTTATTATACTGAGTTCATTAAATTATCACAGCCAGCGCGGCTGTGATAAAGTAATAAATGCAGTATAAAAACACGAGACAAGGCAAAGCCACAAAGGCCGGGTTTTCTTCAAGGCATAGACAATTGGATAACAACAGATAATTGGCTATTAATGTTATTATGACCACAATGGAAGGTGACAACTGTCAGTGGCATAATATGGCAAAAGAAGCCAGTGTATGGGAAAACCTACATGCAGTTGCAGGCTGTCATATATGTATTAGTACAAGTTACGAGTGAACATCTGTGCTGTCTGACGAGTGTTGTCCAATTTAACATTGAAAATGGCTAAGTTGATAATGCGGAAGAAATAGGTAAAGGTATAAAAAAGGTCAGATGCACAAAAACATTGATGATGATAAATAAGTATATGAAGTTTCAAGTCAATCCGACTTACAGTTGCAGAGATAATGTGTACCCGAAAACTTTAACGCAATTTTATGGACGGACAGATGAACGGATAGTAGCAGGGCTCCAGATAAGGAATTAGTAATTTCTGAAGCAATTGAGTATTTCAAAATTTTAATTAGGTAAAATAAAATCATAATACTGTTTACACATTAACAGACATCAATTATTGAATAGTTCGCTTCAAAATGAAATTTGTGATCTGTTTAATGTGTTCTGCAGCATGAAATAAGGTACGACCAATTTTTATTGCTTTTTGATACTCGCTACTTCTGATTTCAATTGGGTTCTTGGCAATTTTAATTAGGTATTTCAGTAAATATGCAGCTTATCTGCAGCTCTGGATAGTCATATATGAAAACAATATTCCTCTTGACATGCTTTATATGTCGGGGATATAGTAATAATGTATCACCTAAAATTTGAGTATCCTAGTTTGTTTGTGGAAATGCTCATAACATCGATTAAAGCTCTTGTCTATCTGTGTTACTGGTATTTTCAGCGGACTCTACATTATCATCAACCATTTCATCTGTTGTGGACGGCTCTGCAAAGAAAACAAAGGATTTTAACACTTTCATTAATTCAACCCTAAATAATACCATAAACAAGGAAATGTAGGTCAAGGTCAAATGTAGGTCAAGGTACAATATAGGTCAGGGGTTGTTGATGTACATGACTAGGAGATGAAGTTGTGCAAGTATGGTTGGTGTAGGGCCAGGAGTATTCCATCTACAAGCTTGACTAAAAACCGTAACCAAGGGGAATTAACTAAGTAATTCAAGAGGAAATGTAGGTCAAGGTGAAATATAGATCAGGGGTTATTGATGTACATCCCTATGAGAAAAGGTTGTCCAAGTATGGTGTCTGTATGCACAATAGTATTCCATGTACAAGCTTAACCAAGGTCGACTAAAAACCGTAACCAAGGGGAATTAACTAAGTAATTCAAGGTTAAATGTAGGTCAAGGTCAAATATAGGTCAGGGGTTGTTGATGTACACGACTAGGAGATGAAGTTGTGCAAGTATGGTTGGTGTAGGGCCAGGAATATTCCATCTACAAGCTTGACTAAAAACCGTAACCAAGGGGAATTAACTAAGTAATTCAAGAGGAAATGTAGGTCAAGGTGAAATATAGGTCAGGGGTTGTTGATGTACATGACTAGGAGATGAAGTTGTGCTATTATGGTGGGTGTAGGGCCAGGAGTATTCCATATACAAGCTTGACTAAAAACCTTAACCAAGGCGTGACGGTGACGACGGGGTGACTACATAAGCTCTAACTATTCTTCAAATAGTCGAGCTAAAAAGTACTTTGGTTATGCGGAATGCGACGCGGGAGGGTGGACTTTTTATATATATTGTGTGTGTTTGAGAGATGTTCGTCGTGTTTTTTTCAAGTCGACAGATGCACATATGTTCTATAAAGACAATATACAGTCTTTAGGGCAAAATCACCACATTTTCGTCTGACAGACATGATTGGATCTAACTAACATATTATTGCATGGTAGTGTTTTTTATTGACCATGTGGCGAATTTACAGTCGGATTTTACTTCTCCACGAATATAAAATGCTTGACGGGCAGGGTTTTTTCCAATGTGGCAATATCTGAGAACCAAAGCACTTTTTTATGGCCGAATTGGAATGGACTGTGATACATTATGTACATTGTATGTTAATTCAAGGACCAAACCAAATGTCACAAAATGATTCAGGGCGGTATTTTTTCTAAAAACAAATATGAAAATTATTTGCACAAAGTCATTACGAGCCGGCTCGTCTAGATATAAAAGAGGTCTGTAGTGTTGAAAGGGTTATCAATTATTCCTGTTGTGCTATAATGATGTAGTACATTGTACCTTCTCCCAGTTCTAGTATCTACTGTCTGTTTCACAAAACCTGCCCAAATTTACGGCTATATAAACAATGCAGAAACACTGATGTCTATGGGGATTTAACATGGGGAAATTGTTTTTTCACAATAAAATCAATATTAGACCAAATCTCACGAAATAAACAGACGGCTCATTATTCAAAATATTGTATGTGCATTGTTTAATATAGCCGTAAAATTTGGGCAGGTTTCGTGAAACAGACAGTAATTTAGTGTTTGATTGATTGACAGAATGTGGTTTTTCATGAGTTCGACAATAAGGAATATGCAGACAGGAATACTGGTACACCTGCATGTGGGGAAGATTCCAAATTCATAAATGAAAATTGCCAGAACAGCAATAACAATGTCCATATCTGATGGTAGCAAGGCTACCTTAGCGACGGAATGGCAAGTAGCATAGACCCTGATTAGCCTCCACAGATGTGCAGACTGATCTGGGTCAATGCTGCTTAAAAACGTCATACGGTTCTGTTTTCAGTATGTGACTGATATGAAGTTAGTTTGTTTGTTTGTTGGGGTTTAACGGCCTATCAACAGCTACGGTCATTTAAGGCCGGGTCAATGGGTTTAGTACTAAATCCCATAAATTACCAGTACAAGTACATGCACATGTTCAAGTACATGTAAAAATGGGAGGAAAATGCCAAAATAAGAACTGAATATTTACCATAAACCAGATGGCCGTGGCCCGCATGTCGAGCCCGCCGAGGCATTTGATGGTATTTTTAAAAACTTTAACGCAGATTTCGGACGGACGGCTCAACAAAAACTATATATTCAGCCCTGAAATCTGAATAATCCTAATGTCAGGTCCTCGCCACACCAGAATCACTTGGCCCCCTTCCAAAAGCAGTAGGATCAGTAATAATCTTACTACTTTTATAATGGACAATAACCTAATTCAACTCCCAGGTAACAAAAGATATAAAAACGTACCTGAGTGCCAAACCAGGCAAATCGTATTTCTATATTTACCCTTCGAGTGCTCCTGATCAACCACCCACCTGATTTGAAGTACTGACTAAAAGGTATACCCATGGTCGGGTATGCATTATTCTCACCCTGCGACATTTCCCAGTGACATGGTCCAAAGTACATGTTTTCCTACATACTAACTGAATTTTTTGTTAGCTTAAAGTAATTTCCTCAGTCCCCTGGACTGCAAGGAAACGAGAGTGACTGTATACCTGTTAAATCATCTTCATCTTCCTTCGCTCGGAGTTCAGCATCCGCAGCACTGACCTCAGTCTGTGGCATGGGCACTGCCAATTGTTGCGCTGAACATTCCCCTGTAAGTACAGGTAATGGCTAATTGAAGGAGTCAGCGGAAGTGCATTTGATTTTATTTATCGTGTTTAATGGCCTACCAACAGGTGAGGTCATTTAAGGCCGGGCTAACTGGTTCGATCCTGCATTTAACCTGCTGCATTGAGGGAAAATCTAAACTCGGAACGAAATATGTACATAAAAAAATATATATATTCAGCTTTGAAATTATAATGACCGGACCTGGTGCCAGGTGCATACCACATCAAACCCCTTCCCCTAAAAGTAATAAGATTAGGAATAATTGTATTATTTTTGTAATGGGTATAACCGGATTCAACTCTGAAAAGTCAAAAATGTACCTGAGGGTCAAACCAGGGATATCAGGATTCCGTTAAGGATGAAACCCATTGTTAAATCTACCCCTTGCATGCTACCAACCAATTTCCCACAGGCGTCAATGGAAGAAGAGGGCAAACTGCACCAGGGGGTCAGTCGATGATCACTGATCTCACATTGGATAAACAATTCCAAGGCAGGTTTGAATCGCTCATATATTTGAAGAGGACAGTACAAATACAAATATTTTTGCGGTGAAAATAAGGACTTATGGCATTATAAATGCAGTATAATACAAGTGAGCTAGCAAATTAGCACTGTTCATTAGGAAACATTTTTCGGCAAGTGGAGGTTGACATGTTTCTGAGAGGAGTTTTATACTGTTGTTTAATATACATACCAGCTATCTCTTCGCATATAATTTGTTCTATATCTGCGACGTTATCTTGACGAAACATAGAAATCATATCATCTTCATATTCTTCTACCAATGTTTCACACTGAAATTAAACATGCAAATTTCAAGTGTAAGTGATGTAGAGAGAATGTGATGGAGTATTGACCTCCATCCCAGTCCGTTATAACCCTTTCAACACTAGAGACCTCTTTCCTAATATTTGCAAATGGTGAAGACCCTGATGAGGCGGCTCGTAACGAATATATAACTACCGGTATGTAACGTTTCTATATATGAACCATGTCAAACAGCCGTGTAGCATGAAAAACTGCTTATACCAGTACATATGTGTATCCCCAGTCCAGTTTCACCATGTGGAGAATTTATTTGTAATGTGTGCACATGTATGTGGCTAATTTGCATACTTTAATGACTTATTCTGAACAAAAATATTGTTTGATTTGAATCTAAATTTCAAGTATTTGTTCTTTAATGGAATAGTCCAAAAGTAGCAGACGATGTTATATATGTAGTTACATTGAAAGGGTTAACCATGTTAACAGACTAATCCAAAATTTCTTGCAATGTCAAATATGTAGTGTGCTCAACCAACCTTATGTTTCAACTGTTTCTGTACGTCTGCACTAATGCTGATACCCTTCAGTTCTAATGTTTTTCCATCTCTAGCATTTATTCGACCCACACTTTTCTTCCCAGCATCATCTGTTGTTTGTGCATAGTCTCGGAAGTTCTCACAGATATTTTCAAATACTTCTATCAGATGTACCTCAGATTTTGCGTATGGTCGCTACAATGCAAAGTTACATACAGGAATCTGCCAGAAAATAACATACAAATGGGTCATTGTGACCCATGTGTATGTTATTTTCTGGCAGATTCTGGCAAAATGACTACTAGTTGACATGTTGATAGGATAGTGTAATATACTGCTATAAACATGCAGACAACAAACAAAATGTGTAGGCATTGTATCATTAATGTAATTTGTTAATGTAATTTACTCAGTAACTGTTGTAGATATGAAGAAAACAAAAGCATTTGTAATCATTGTATAGTCAAGGTATTTATTTACATAGTTAAAGTCAATAATGGCTTGCTATTGACCGGCAAAGTCTATGACATAGCCGGCGGGCACTACATTACAAGTCGCTGTTCCATCATTTGCGACAAAATGATGTTAAACAAGATGATTTTTAATTTAAACGCCAAATTTGTTTAAACTTTAGAAGCCATCAGAAAATTCAATGTAAATATAAGTAATACAAGAATTCCACGGAATCAAATGTGACTGTCTCGCCTTGTTCCGCCTTGTTCCGCCTTGACCTTGACCCTGGGCCCAAGAAAAATAAATTTAATAGTCGTATATTCATCTACATAATTATCATAGTAAATGTATGTATAAAGTTTGATGACTGTGGCTGATAAGGTGTTGAAGTAATGATTGTAACACAAAAACTTAACATTGAAAGTATTAAAAACAGAGAGTTTGACCTTGACCCTGGGGACAGAGAAAAAAAAAAAGAGTCCTATATTCATCTACACATCATAGTATAGGGATGTATAGTTTGATGACTGTAGCTGACAAGGTATTGAAGTAATGACCGTAACACAAAAACTTAACATTGAATGATGACGCCGCCGCCGCCGACGACTCCGGAAAAGGAAAACCTATGTCTCGCTTTCCGCTTACGCTATCTAAATTCAACAGTCCATTCATTAATTAATAAACAATATTTTTTTAGGAATTTTATAAACAATAATGACTGAATGCCTTCTGGCCTTCTCAATGACGGCCAGAAGGCATTGAGTTATTATTGTTTATATAATTTCTTATTCTGGCTGGACTTAAAAATTTTGCACCCGCACCCCCCTGCACCCCCCCCCCACCCCAACCCAAAAAAAACAAAAAACTATATTACACTCAAATCAGACATACCTGATATGTACCCTGGTTTCCCTTGGAATCAATCCTAAAGCTACCAACTTGAAGCATCTTCTTTGGGTCTTCCTTACCAATACTGTAGCTCACTTCGTCTATTAACGCCCTACAAACTGTAAGACAAATCACAACAAATTGAACGTTTTGCACATCGGCATGAGATCCAACTGGCCCGACAATACTACAGGAATTACCGTATATGTGAGTTATGCTCACATATAATTCCCGTAGTATAGTCTGGGCAGTTGGACCTGTCTATACAAATCTGTCAAAAAACAGGGGAGACAATTTGCTAATTAATGCATGTTCACTATTCCTATGCCAGTAAGAAATAAATTGGAACTATGTACTGTAACATTCTACGTGTATGTTGTGAAATGATCGTATTAATAAAAAAACATGTCAAAAGGAATTTGTTCCGAAATAGTAGCAATTGTTTTTAGCAAATCCTGATTATTTTTTGGCGGTGACTTCTATGTCTAGGAGTTCAGAGATATTAATTCAGAGCTCCAGCTAAGGTGTGTGTTGGCATATGTTACTGATTATTAAAAGTGGGAGTACAAAATACTGTAAAGTTTAAATTTACTTAGTTGAGCTGCAAAAAGCAAACAATCACAGAAGAGAATTTTAAAATGTTTTTTTTAGTTGTTCCCTATTTAATACGGAAGACAATCAATACATGTAATACATGATTTGTAAAAGTAAATACGCATTGAATTGAAATCTGGGGGCATATTATTTTTTAGATACAAAACTTATCTGGAGCTCTGTATTATACAAATCTACAGTTAAATTGTTTTAAATTATCTGTTTTATCACTTTCTGACCATTCTAGCTCATGTTCTGCTAATATACTCCCGTAACTTTATAACAGCTAGACTGTGGTGCCAAGACTGGACTTAGACTACACTGGTCACAAAAGTTATAAAGGTAATATTTTTCCTTTGAGTGAGCAAGTGGAATATATGACTAAACAATAAATGACAGCGAAATAGTACACACCTGCACATGATAGGTCTCTATCTAGTCCTAATGAAATCTTCAATAACCCAAAGATCTGGAACCAAACAGCTAGATACCACAGGTCCATATTGGCACTGAAAACACAGAGTAACCTGGTGTAACAAAGTCATAATTTTAACTAACTATTGACTACCAGATTATTGAATACATGTGACAATATGGACAAAAGCAAACCCGTTTGGAACGCATTTTAAAAGATGTATGCCCTATCACAATATATTCTGAGCATTGTACACTTCTATATACTCGCCATAAACACCGTAATATTTACTTAAGATGGTGGACAAATCTCCCCGGTTGCAGTTTGGAGAAACTTCTTAACTGGACCACGGACACACACTGTATGCCTCCCAGCTCTATCAAAGCCAGCTGTATCAAAATAACTCAATTGTGGCTGTGACTGGAAAAATTGGACTTATTTTGTGACCAGTGTAGCTCCTGATCAAATAGTACACACCTGTAGCCTGACAACAATCTATATTTCTTGTTAGACATGTTAGAAGCTCGACAGGTATTTCATTGATGGAATCACGAACAGTGCAGATCCTGATCAGACTATGCGGATGTACAGGCTGATCTTGATCTACACGGGTCGCAAAACCAAACAGCCCAATTTATCCAGTAACAGCCACAATTGAACAAGATGAGAACGAAATGTAAATCTCTGACATACTCAATGATTTAACAGTCAGGGAAGACAAGATTATCATGATTATCATAGTATTCACAAGCACATCCACATGACATCAGAGTGCGAATTTTAACAAATTTTGAAAACATTAAATTTGTGTGTCCAGCCAATAGATTGGTGGAAATTCGTCAAATAAAAGAAACAACTTACTAGAAAGTTTCAAATGTCTGAATGTGCTGTAATTGCCCAAAACTGCATGCACATTTTAAGTGAAACAAACTCTTGTGATTTACAGAAATTTAGCGGTGTGCAGCCGGTGTCAATGTGAATGATGTGGAAATAGATGATTGGCCATGAACCTCGAGGTTGAATTTTAAGAAAATTTCAATTAAACATGCTAACCTGAGAATTGGAATGTATTTATATATTTATGTTCTGCTGTTCCACCTTCAAATATGACGTAAATGCATAATAAATCACCTAGAAACGCCAACAAATAAATAAAACTATTTTGTTGTTGTTGTTGTCTGAAGATTCAGCCGCTTATTTTTCGTTGACAGGTCGTGTATCAATGCAGAGCTTATCAGTCTCATGGGATTGGATTTCGTTATATCAATCTATTGGAGCAATGAATTGCTTTCCAAAGTCATACTGGACCGTTCGTGGATAACGAATAAAAAACTGTCTACAAAACTATGTAGACCTTGAGCCAACAATAACCCCCCTCCCGCATATGGGATTTTTGGTGAGTATGATTTTCGGATTCAGTAGCCTATTGTCTATCAATCATGGTTGTCTGCGCTCAAAAAGCCGCTGGATGAACAAATGGCGGCCATTTTGTTAACTTTCAGTCTGTTCAATATTAACCAGGTAAATTGCTATAATTAAGTCACAATTTGAATGTAAAATGATTTTGAATACATATTAAATTTAATTATATTCATAAATGGCAATACTATATTTCAAAATGGCTGCCGAAATAAGCTGTTTTACAACATTTTTCTGCGAGTCGTGCGCTGTTACGAACAAATACAGACATTAATACAGTTGAAACACATGTACATTGCTTTCCCTTACAACTAAATGGAAAATACAGGAGATAGTGATGCAATATCCTTCCAAAATTGTCAGAAAAGTCAAAATGGCCGCCAAAATGTTCTTGTTTTGTTATATTCTTTACTGTTTGGAGTTGTTATAAAGCAGCTATTACATGTATACATACCAGTTTGAGGCATACACATCAAATCATTTGATAACATATACATATCCAGGTATATAATGCTATAATTATATCTTCAAAATGGCCGCCAAAATGATCAGATGTTCAATAATATTGATGATGAAGCTGCAGATTTCTGTAATTAAACAACACTAACATTGTTATGTATAGAGTGTGATATTCTGCTCATTTTCAAAGACAAATACGGATGTATTTCAATCAGTTTGAGTATTGAAGAACTTTTCAAAGTGTGTCCAAAATGGATTGACTGTTGACAAGGAATACAATGTTATTATTGTTAACGAACACACTTCACACAATTAAGCGAGCATGATGATCATTGGCGAAGGCAGTATGTAGTATGGTTGGTATGATGAATGATATGGGTATGCGTATTGCAAACATGCATGGCTTTCTCCCACATTAAGCATCGCGCATATGTCTTCAGATGTGACAATAATTTAAAATAACCCTTGGCCGTGAGTTGCATTGAAAAATAAATACAATACATGGTAACGATATGTAATGCATGCAGTCACTGGTGTAATCAGTTCTACATTAACCACTACATGTGCTTTATTCATTCTTCTAATTAAACATTATTGAAACTAATACACAAAAAAACTAATCATATACAGTGTCACCATGACCATCGATCAGTTTCAAGATCATGGTCGCTTTTGCAATTAGGAGATATGATATTTACGGATCTATATGTACACTTTTAATACAGCTTAAATTTCTAAAAATAGTTGATAATATCCTTAGCCCGAGGAGGCCCCGAATATTGCGATGACACAAAACTCTGCTAGCCCATGGCATATACTCGAATACATGTCTCAGGTTGCTATAGTAATGGAATATGATTGTCCATCAGCGGTGTAATACATTTGAAAGACAACCATAGGGATTGTTATGCGGATTCAATGCCACATAGGGGTATATGGAGGCAAAGACGTGTCGATTAGCTACAAACTACGTGTGGTATATATAGTATATTGGGTTATGTCACAAAAAGGGGGCTCTTATGCGTTTTCACCTACAATCTTTGAAACTTTCAGAATATGTTCCTCTGTTATTTGTGAATTCAAAACCGATGTTGAGGATTTTTCCGATGATTTTAACAGCCGCCATCTTGGATTTCAAAATGGCCGCCAATTGTTAAAATATGTGTATTTAAGCATGTTAATAAAATGTATTTTTAAATACATGATTGGTGCAAATGACTGACAATTGCAACAGGACTGATCGTGAAACTCTAGGAATATCATTTGGAAATTTTACGCCATTTGCTTTGCAGACTATACGCCATTTGCTTTGAAAAATCTGTATTTTTTTTACATTTTTATTAGGTTTTGGTTGGCTTTCCAGATATTATTCGATGTTTGACTCAAATTACGTGTTTCCAGTTACTGCACAATTCAGTATTGGTCTTTCCTGATTAATAATATGGCAGGCAATGCCATTTGAACACCACATAGGCGGCCATTTGCTATGCAAGCACTGGTCCAGAATTATAAAGCGACTGAATATTTTAGAGAAAAATATGGTCAATTCTGCTTGCTCCACCCATAGAACAACTGCCACGACTTGTTTACCTGTTATCAGTGGCCATACCTATTGCATAACATGTGTTGACCCACACAATTATACTCAATTGTGACTTTTCGCCATTTGCTTTTAATTATCGCCCTTTGCTTAGCCAGTTTACGTATTCCTGTATAAATTCATAAGCATTTTATAGAGAATAAATTTGCATATTTGGCTGTGCTCATTTCACAATAAAATCGCATTATCATTCGAATTCACGCCATTTGTTTTTACTCGAAAAAGCAAATGGCGTAACTTCAAAAAGTTGCGATTTTAGTGCGAAATCGGCGCAGATAGAGAGAACACTTACATCACCATTTAATTCCGTCCAAGTCCACTGAATTCAGCCAGGATTCAGACAACTTTAAACTGGGCTAAGCAACGGGCGATACGTACAGTGAAGGAAAATGGCGAAAAGTAATGAAATTGGACATAACTATAATTTAAATGAAACGATGGTGTTTGGAGTAGGCAATAATGCTCAAGCGATGTAATAAATTTGTCAAAACAAGGTCATGAACGTGTATGATGATAATACATGCTGAGTACACTTTCTCAAATCATGTTTTCAAATACGACACTACATTGTGTCCTCAACATCGTGATGCATGTTCACATTCTGACAGCATTCCTCGGCAGCTGCACAGAGGCACAGTTCAGTACATGGTAAGTCTTTCACCCGGCATGAGCATCTAGCGGAGACACACTTGAGAGTGACATCTGTGGCAGTTGCGCCGCATCTGCACCTCACTAACTCCACAACAGCAGCAGGGGCAGGTGCAAGCTTTGACAGCCCAGGGATGAGATGACCGTTCTCCTTACGCCATCCAAGATCGACAGGGTCTGGAACGACAGGATCGAGACACAAATCTTGCTCCCACAAGGAAGCCTGAAACAGTGTGCCCGTCGTACATGCTCCATCCAGGCACCATGCGTAGGCGGAAGGTTGTCTATTCCCTTTTCGGTACCAAGCTGTTTGAACAGCATCCATCTCAGGCTGCTCGGTTTCGTAATGTCAATACCTTTTTGCAGAACAGTGCACACAAATAGGATATGCAGCCATCAACAGTGTGAGCAGACGGTTCGTTACCAACACCAAGGCCAGATATAGATGACACGATGTCAGGACTGGCCTTCTATCACAGTTAACCAGATCATCAATGGGAATCATTATAGCAGAGCCTTGGAGGCACACGAAATGACACTTCAAGTACTGACTGATATGTGGTTAGATGCTTTCTTCAAGGAAAGGCCTGACCTCAAAGATGGTCTTGGCATTGCTTTGAAGGAGTTAACAGATGCTTGCGTTGAAAAAAAGAATGTGGCTGCTGCCCAAGATTTCTTCTTGTTGGGTGTAGTGCGAGGCTCCCCCCATTCTACACCGAAGCGGATTCTGTAGTTCGCACAGTGGCCTCCCGATGTTGTCCACTTCTCGATTTCCAAAAGTAGCCGAAACCTTGGTAGCCTCGACCAAATCTCCGCTTTCTATATGGGAGACGACCTCCCGCGTATATCGACTTACTATTTCGTTGGGTAGATGAAACAGGTAGCCGAAACCCTTGCAAATCGACTTACTATTTCGTTGAAATAGGGTAGCCGAAACCGCTGTAAATCGGGGACACATTTTACAAACTTTGGTGCTATCATTTTGTTTTACTGTGGGTTGTATTTATTTCGCTTTAAATTAACAGGAAATTTTACTATTTTTGGTACCTATGGGGCTAACCCACTGCTTTCAATTCTTCCCCCACACTTCGCGGTAACGAACTGACTCCCTATATACTACTCATTTTGTTTCCGACAGTTAGCCACGCCACCCCCCCCCCCCCCCCCCCCCCCCCTCGATGCGGTGGTAGGTAGTGATATCTTGGAGTAACCGAACAAAATGCATTGTGTTACTCAACGTTTAACTGTCATACGCAACGCTAATTGAAAATACATGTAATATTATGAAAAACTACTTGCACTGCACAATATCAACAACGGATGTTCTACTAGTATATTGGGTTATGTCACAAAAAGGGGGCTCTTATGCGTTTTCACCTACAATCTTTGAAACTTTCAGAATATGTTCCTCTGTATTTGTGAATTCAAAACCGATGTTGAGGATTTTTCCGATGATTTTAACAGCCGCCATCTTGGATTTCAAAATGGCCGCCAATTGTTAAAATATGTGTATTTAAGCATGTTAATAAAATGTATTTTTAAATACATGATTGGTGCAAATGACTGACAATTGCAACAGGACTGATCGTGGATTTGAAAACTCTAGGAATATCATTTGGAAATTTTACGCCATTTGCTTTGCAGACTATAACGCCATTTGCTTTGAAAAATCTGTATTTTTTTTACATTTTTATTAGGTTTTGGTTGGCTTTCCAGATATTATTCGATGTTTGACTCAAATTACGTGTTTCCAGTTACTGCACAATTCAGTATTGGTCTTTCCTGATTAATAATATGGCAGGCAATGCCATTTGAACACCACATAGGCGGCCATTTGCTATGCAAGCACTGGTCAGAATTATAAAGCGACTGAATATTTTAGAGAAAAATATGGTCAATTCTGCTTGCTCACCCATAGAACAACTGCCACGACTTGTTTACCTGTTATCAGTGGCCATACCTATTGCATAACATGTGTTGACCCACACAATTATACTCAATTGTGACTTTTCGCCATTTGCTTTTAATTATCGCCCTTTGCTTAGCCAGTTTACGTATTCCTGTATAAATTCATAAGCATTTTATAGAGAATAAATTTGCATATTTTGGCTGTGCTCATTTCACAATAAAATCGCATTATCATTCGAATTCACGCCATTTGTTTTTACTCGAAAAAGCAAATGGCGTAACTTCAAAAAGTTGCGATTTTAGTGCGAAATCGGCGCAGATAGAGAGAACACTTACATCACCATTTAATTCCGTCCAAGTCCACTGAATTCAGCCAGGATTCAGACAACTTTAACTGGCTAAGCAACGGGCGATACGTACAGTGAAGGAAAATGGCGAAAAGTAATGAAATTGGACATAACTATAATTTAAATGAAACGATGGTGTTTGGAGTAGGCAATAATGCTCAAGCGATGTAATAAATTTGTCAAAACAAGGTCATGAACGTGTATGATGATAATACATGCTGAGTACACTTTCTCAAATCATGTTTTCAAATACGACACTACATTGTGTCCTCAACATCGTGATGCATGTTCACATTCTGACAGCATTCCTCGGCAGCTGCACAGAGGCACAGTTCAGTACATGGTAAGTCTTTCACCCGGCATGAGCATCTAGCGGAGACACACTTGAGAGTGACATCTGTGGCAGTTGCGCCGCATCTGCACCTCACTAACTCCACAACAGCAGCAGGGGCAGGTGCAAGCTTTGACAGCCCAGGGATGAGATGACCGTTCTCCTTACGCCATCCAAGATCGACAGGGTCTGGAACGACAGGATCGAGACACAAATCTTGCTCCCACAAGGAAGCCTGACAGTGTGCCCGTCGTACATGCTCCATCCAGGCACCATGCGTAGGCGGAAGGTTGTCTATTCCCTTTTCGGTACCAAGCTGTTTGAACAGCATCCATCTCAGGCTGCTCGGTTTCGTAATGTCAATACCTTTTTGCAGAACAGTGCACACAAATAGGATATGCAGCCATCAACAGTGTGAGCAGACGGTTCGTTACCAACACCAAGGCCAGATATAGATGACACGATGTCAGGACTGGCCTTCAGAAATGCATCGAGACACCTTTTTTTATTTTCCTTTGATGTGCCCAGTTGTGTCGCAGCCAGTCAGGGCGTGCCACTTACACAATGCCTTTGCTCGGTTAGCGCCAATACAGTCATAAATGGGCTGCAAATAGATCAGTCGGCGGTGTTCATGTGTGCCCATCAGCACTGCTGCCTTCTCACCCAGGTGTACAGTTCTCCGTAGTGCTAGCAGGAGCACATCTGTATCCTGGCTATATATGTGAACCCTGAAGCCCATCCTCGCTGCCGCAACGCCGTGCAAGATGAATAATGTGTCGGCCTCTTCTTGTGAGCTAACTCCAGGATTAAGTTCACCACTTCGGTTTGATGATACACTTCTACGTGTTGCTACAATCACGTGGATTTTCGCAAGCTCAATGAGCTTCTGGGAAAGATAAAGTGTAAGAGAGTCCTTTGTTGGTGTGCTAGCGAGAAAGGATTTGATGTCCCTAATTTTTGTCGTGTCTTCCGCTTTAAAGTCTCGTACAACCTTTCGTCCTTTCCGCCTCTCCCGTGTTCCCTCTTTAAGTGACCCGTTGATGGAGTAATTGTCAAATACAACTCCGACAACACTGTAGTTACGGCCTTTCGATTCTACGATCAACATATGCATCGGCAAGATCTTTGCATCTTTCCAAGCTCTTTACAGATGCGACTTCGTGAACCACTGCCATTCCGTCAATAACGAGACAGGCCATATGACTAAATGTGTCTCGTTCAACAGTAGGTTGTGCTGTTATACTTTCCAGGACCGTGATTATTTGACTTTTGTTCGTAGTTGGATGGAGAGTACCGTCAGTCTTCATGATAATACGATTGATTGTACAGAACTCGTACTTTCCAATGACGTCTTCCAAATCGATTTCCCGCGACGATCGAGCGACAATAAGTAGTCTGGACATGAGGCCACTTGTTGCTTGTAGTTTTAGCACATCGGATTTTGCTGGTAGCGTAATCGTTTTTGCTGATGAATTAAATGATAGTACTTTGCATTTTGTCATTTTATCCCACAGATTACCATCACCAGCTATTCGCTCTTCTACGAATTTCTCCATCTCTTTCACTCCTCGTTCTTCCATAGATAGAATGTTCTCTGATGCATCTATTGGAACAACTTCATTTGTCATCAACTTCATCAAATGTGTCGGCGTTTCTTCATCGTGTGTAAAGATATTACACGGTGCTAGTGCAGTGGACAACTTCATGATATCTGCCTCCTGTTTATTTGTAGTTGTCTGGTTCAGTCGGTGGTGCTCGGTTCGTTGATTATCTTGAATTCCAAGCATACCTTCTGTTTCGTTGGCTATTCGTGCTAGTTCAGGGGCACACAAACAGAACTTCAGCAACGTGGATGGAGACTGAGTTATACCATTGATTGCACCCTGGCCCTTGATTGATTTATTTTGCTGCTCCTGTGCATGATCGAGTCCGAGACGTGTGAATGGAATACTGGTGGCGGTATTGACAGTGAATTCTCGCTCACGGAATTGCTGCCAGGTTTCTGGATCTGTAGATTCTAACTGGTACATTCTGGCCACGTATTCTGGGATGGTTTGTGCGTAGTCGAATCTGTTGTATGCGAAGAAGTACACACACATTTTTTCAAGAGACGATAAATACAGACTCCAGTCACCATTTCGAACAGCTCGTTGGAATTGCAGCAGGGTAAGTACTTGTCTCATGTACATACGCGCCCACTGAAACATTGGTTGTGAGGAGTGGGACTCATCAAATTCAGTTAGTTGGTCTTTCAAGCCAAGCGAGTCAATCGTTTGCAAGAACGAGTTATGGGCAGCAGCCACATTCTTTTTTTCAACGCAAGCATCTGTTAACTCCTTCAAAGCAATGCCAAGACCATCTTTGAGGTCAGGCCTTTCCTTGAAGAAAGCATCTAACCACATATCAGTCAGTACTTGAAGTGTCATTTCGTGTGCCTCCAGGCTCTGCTATAATGATTCCCATTGATGATCTGGTTAACTGTGATAGAGCTGTATAACTCTGCTTCGATCCAAGCATCGTCAATGCCGCTGCCTTCTATTGTCTTTCCTAGACACCGAAGCGCACAAACGGTCGTGTGAAATGGTCCTGGGGCTAGTATCCATTTATTCTTGTATTGGTCATCGAGGTACTCCAGTTTCAGCACACGCTTGTATAGATCCATGTCAAACGTGACAGATAGTTTCTTTTCACCATAATTTACAATATCGTTCAGTTTGCACAGACGCTCCAATGCGGTGATTAAGGTCGGCCATTCACTTGCCGATGCATTAATAATAGGAAGCGAATACGCTTTGTCGGTACTGATCTCTTCAGATGATGTGGCGTACAATAGTGAATTATACGCTGACCAAACAGGAACCTTCTGATCTGATTTTGTTTGGTGACTGGGAGAACTGGGAGAACTTGTGTCATCACCAGAGGCAACGGTCCTGGATGGTGCGTGTTCAGGTTGGAAATTGTCCGTATCCATACCGGAGATAACGGACCTCACCGGTATATGCTCACTTTGAAAACTGTCCGCATCCATATATTTTTTAATCATCTAATGTCATCATCAATGTTAAATCACTGACCATGAAACTATTGGTATAGACAAGAGTATGAAGCTTTGCCAACCTCGCGATGCGATATATATAGGTATAGCAAATATCGACTAAATACCGACTATCAGCGGCCATTTTGTTTGGCCATTTCCAAATGCAATGTGACCGTCACTTCTGAATTATCCAAATGTACTAACAGTGTTCTTATTGTGTCCATTGACACTGAAAAAATAGGTATAAACCCCAACAAAAAATAGGCTTTACACCCTAACAAACCAAAATATGAGCAAAAAAAGACGCTGGGTGGCAGCCATTTTGGCGGCCATTTTGAAACAACAAATGGCTGCGACTTCTGAATCGTCCAATAGTATAATTCATGCACTTGTCATGTTCACTGACCCTGAATTCATGGTTATAGAAACCACAATGCACACATTGTGTACACGGGGAACCTAACTACTGATGAAAGTGCAAAATATGAGCAGTTTTTCAAAGCAAATGGCGTATATTTCCCAAAGCAAATGGTGTTAACTCAGGAAGAATGATTTTGAACACAACACAATCGATATTAATGCATTTGCCACACATTCATGGCAAGAAAGCGCCTATCAAATGACGGTATGCAATTATAATAGTCCATGTGTATATTCAGGAATTGCGTATTTGGCGGCCATTTTGAAATTCAAGATGGCGGCCGTTAAAATCATCAGAAAAATCCTCAACATCGGTTTTGTATTCACATATAACTGGAGAACATATCCTGAAAGTTGTGAAAAATGTAGGTGAAAATGCATATGGATTCCACTACCTCATATACTAATATGTGCTAAACAGGCACAATGTAAATATAATTCTGCATTCAGTAAATAAATGTACACAAGGTACATGGCTATAGAATGTCTGGTGTCAAATAGAGAAATATTTATTCCGATGACACCAAAGAGCCAGCAAAATACATAACTGTGGTACAATGCGGCAGAAAACGCCTTCCACAAACCTGATCCTTACCGCCTGTGTAAATAGTTAGAATACCATGTAAACGATAGTTCAATTGCATAGTAAAATCCCAAATTGAATATGTCTCGATAGAGGCTATGTGATATTGTTTAGATGAACATTTTGATACATTGCATAATTTGTTATGGAGATACGTTATCATTCATGTGGATTTAAGCGTATATTGATGGTCCTAGGAGTGTGTGTGGCTGCGGGTGGTAGATGTGCATACTTCTTAAACTGGGCTAGATTGATGTTTGAATACCCCGGAATGGTTTTTCCAGACTACATACATACTAATATTGGCTTGTATATATAGTTATATAATTATATGCATGAGCTTGGAGGACATATATATCTTTTCAGAAGTCATACATACATTTAACCACATTTGTCAAATATTTATTTCGGCACAGTGTGAAATGCAAATACTACTTTTATGCGATTTACTTGTATATATGAAATCTGTAATGATGCTTCTGTAATGATGCTGTTATCCGAATGTTATGCAGGTACATGTATATGCCAATCGGAACTGTTATAAGTTGATTACAACCCTACATCCTTTTTTTTTTTGGTTATTTGACACATCAAGTGTAGACTAACACGTGTGCTATAATTAAGAACATCGAATGAAAATTATGAAATGGAATATCAACCTTACAGGTTATCAAATGTCACTATTATGAAATTATGGTTAACTATTTACTTACAACGCCTCACTTACAAAACACAATATCGTCATGGGTGCCTCTCAAATAAGACTAATGGAGTAATATACCTGAATGTATTAGGCAATGGCCATGATGCATACACTGGTGTGCACTTACATTGGTAATGGATGACGGTCATACACATTGGAACATACATGTTCTCTATGACACATAGTGTATTTCAGTAGTCATACAAGTTATACATATTTACTATATACATGATTTTATAAGTACAGGTGCCAACTACACATTTGAACCTGTTCCTGCTCTTGACTCAGAATGGGTTGAGGGAATATTATTACAATACACGATAAATAGTGTGTACATTATGTGGAACCAGGATATATCTCAGTTTCATCGGTTCTACTACCTAATTTTATTTTTATTTCACACAAACTCATTTACTTGCTGGCTGTCATCTTGAAAGTGCAGAACAATTTGTCCTGTTTTAATCCAGCTTAGCTTGCTCGTATTATTTACAGCTATCTTAATGTTCTGTATTTTAGTATTTACTGTGCCATACATGGAGTAATATGTGCTACAAATCATCCATTCAGCATGATAGAAAAGATATATTTTATATATCCAATTTGCAAATTAGTACCTACGACCTATACTATTGACAGTAATAATGATATGTATTTATTTATTTTATTTAATGGTGTTTAAAGGCCTGTCAACAGCTGAGAGTAATGATTATATGTATCAGAGACGTTCATATTGGAATACACAGCATAGTAAACATGGCAATTGTCATGGTTGCATAAATATGAAAAGAACATATAGAGAGACGAACAGACATTCTTTCTGTATCTGAAATGTATGTGGATAACTAATATGTGGCTGTGACTGGAGAAATGGGGCTTATAGGATTTGCGACCAGTGTGGCTCCTAATCAAATAGCACACTCCTCTGCCCTGATAACGATATAGTATGCTTGTTAGAAGCAGGATGGGTGTTTCACTGATGGAATGGCGAACAGTGCAAATCCTGATCAGACTGTGTGGATACACAGGCTGATCTGGATCTACACTGGTCACAAAACCCATACGCCCCATTTCTCCAGTCACTCCCACATATACAGGTGTTAATAGGTACACATTCGTAAGAATCTTTCATAAGTATCTGGCAGCGTATAAAGTAAGTAAAATTAATGTGGTGTGCAGCTAATACAGAGGCAAGAAGAAGCTTTATAAAACACCAACTAGTTGTACTATATATATAACTTGACGGAATCCTTCAAAAATATGGCCATGGCAGTCTCTCCCACTTTCACTATTCGTATGGATGTTGTTAAACCTACTTTTATATGTGGATGCGACTGGAGAAATGGGGCTTATGGGTTTTACGACCAGTGTAGATCCAGATCAGCATGTGCATCCGCACAGTTAGATCCAGATCAGCATGTGCATCCGCACAGTCTGAGCAGAATCTGCACTGTTTGCTACTTCATAAATGAAACACCAGCCATGCTTTTAAGCAATACAGATCGTTATCAGTCTACAGGAGTGTGCTATTTGATCGGGAGCTACACTGGTCACAAATCCCATAAGCCCCATTTCTCATGTCACATGTGACCCACAACCAGTCTGCACTGGATCTGCACGAATGAAACAATAGGTTCACTTACTCATAAGAAGGAAAAAGGCTAACCTCGTCATGTGTCCCCGTAGTGCTTACATTATTTGGCCACCCAAACTGCGTTAACATCACATGAGCAACATGTTCAGTTTTAAATGCTACACATATGCTAAAACATCTGGATTATTTTGATGTCGGACTACTTTTTGACAAATTGACCTCAACCAATTTTACATTTGTAGAACATACAAATACTGTTTTACACAGTAATTTGCTGGATGCTAGCAGGTGCCTATTTTCGTATGAAGATTTCTGTGAATAGGTTTCTCACATTGACATGGTTCATTAATGCTGACATTTTGTGCTTACATGTACCAGAGACATATACAATACATATCTAACTCTAACTCCTTGCATGTACACACCATCCAATGTGAACACATAGACAAAAGATTTACCAACATCGCTTGCAAGTGCAAATGTTAATTACAATTTTACACGTCTAATGAAACGGACGTAATGTTTTTTGTTTTGTTTTATTTCAGTTGCTTTCTCAATAGACTTTCATCTGATGATTTTGAACAGGGTCCCAAGAATAGGTTCATAAAGTGTCACAAATCTAGCGCTAAGCCTCTTTTTTTTACTAACCCTTTTCACGGCTTTCTGCGTCTATCTCAGATCCAGTGCCTTTGAAACAAATTGATGTATTTGTGTTTAATGGCCTATCAATAGCTAAGGTCATTTAAAGCCGGGCCCAATGGTTTCGATCATTTGACCTGCTGCATTGGGGGGGATCCAAAAATCAGAAGGGAATATTTACATCGAAATAAATATATATTCATCCTTGAAATGAGAATAACCTGACCGAGTGCCAGGTCAATACCACACCAAATTCACTTGGCTCCTTCTCCTAAAAGTAATAGGATTAGGATTAATCGTATTACTCATACAATGGGTATAACCAGATTAAACTCTCACATACAAGAATACACAAGACGTACCTGAGGGCCAAACCAGGTCTCCGTTCGGGAAACAGGTAAGTATGAATCCTGATCGTTACATTACCCATTGCATGCTCCCACCTGCCACCCATACCTAAACAAGCAGGTGACAATGTTTGTTTCCACACATTCACATTGTAGTATCTGTTTGTCATTTCCCTCGAGTAGTGGACGGAAATTGACGGCAAACGTTGGACGGAAATGTCCGTCTTTTGATTTGTTTGGCTATTCGTCCCTAGAAATGCCAACGCATCGATACTATGTGGTTGTGACTGGAGAAGTGGGGCTTATGATATTTGTCACCAAATACAACCACCCCAATTTACAGGCGAGAAAATAATTCATGTTTTGTATGATTTAAATTACAATAAAAAAAAATGTTTCTATATACATGTATATATATTACAAATAGTACAGGTGTTTCATTGATTTAAAGGCGACCAGTGCAGATACTGATCAGACTGTCACAAAACACATACGCCCAATCTCTCTAATGACAGCCACATATGTATAATTATGCTCTGACAACAGATTATCGTCCCACTATGACCATGGGAATACAAACAAATAATATAGAACATTTCACAAATTTAATGGATAAACAACAATTATTCACAAAATACATCAATCAAATATAACAAATTATAACAAGAATTCCGTCACGGAAGCGGTGTCGCGCCTGTCGAGGCATTTGACCATAACATGATCATGGGTATGTGCTAATGTAAGCATCACAAAAACCGTCTGAGAAGTGCATGCTTGAAATATGAAAAAAGGTTTAAGAAACTTTTTAACACAAGAATTCCGCGGAATCAAATGTCTCGCCTTGTCCCGCCGCCTTGACCTCGAGCCTGGGCCAGAAAGCAATTTTCACTGGCCCGAACATATTATACAATTATTGACTAGTGAGCCATAGAATATCAGATTATATTCTATGGCTCACTAGTCAATAATTGTTTTAGTATATGATAATAGTCGGTATATAGCACTTACGACCTTATGCTACTAGACAAAAATGGAAAAAGAATTAAAAAAAAAAAAAAGAAACGAGGCCACTTTTTGTAGACTAGATGGCCGTGGCCTGCATGTCGCGCCTTGGGGCGAGGCATGGACACTAAAAAAAAGAGATATAGTAGATTGAAAAACTTTAACCAGACACACGGACGGACGGACGGACATATGCCAAAATGCCGACTATATCGCGCTTTCCGCAAGCGGGCGCGACAATGATGATAAACACCCATGTGAAGTATCAAGGTAATGGGTGAAGCAGTTGCAGAGATATAGTACACAAAAAAATCAAAGTAATTTGACCTTGACATTGGGCACAAGGGCCGCACGGTTGGGGGTAGAATGAAAATATGGATGATGATAAACACCCATGTAAAGTTTCAAGGTAATGGGCGAAGCAGTTGCAGAGATATAGTATAACAAAAAACTTTAACCAAAAAACTTTAACCAGACGTACGTTAAAAAGTTAACGTTGAAAATGGGTAAGTCAATTACGTAGAAATAATAGGTGAAAGTAAAAAAAATGGTCACATGTTGGATAGTTGTATGTGGTGGGCACACCTTGGTTATGAAGCTGTGAAAGTTTGGTGGTCCTAGGTGGTACAGTATCAAAGAAATGGACTTAAACACGAAAACATGCTTGCACATGCAGAAGTGTTCAACTGGAGAAGGCTATTGTTCTCTCTAGATACAGGTAAGGTGTACAGAGCGCACGAGAAAACGGGTCTTCATGCATTAATTTTCAGTTTGTAGCATAGAAAGAAATAGAGTTTGACCTTGACCCTGGAGCCCGGATTTTTTTTTAATAGTCCTATATTCATCTACATATCATAGTAAAGGTATGTATAAAGTTTAATGACTGTAGCTGATAAGGTGTTGAAGTAATGACCGTAACACGAAAACTTAACATTGAATGATGACGACGACGACGCCGATGACGACGCCGACGCCGACTCCAGAAAAGAAAAACCTATGTCTCGCTTTCCGCTTCGCGGGTGAGACAATAAAAAATGACTACGAGTTTCCATAACCATAACCATGTGAAGGTAAAAAAGGTAAAGGTCATGTTAATGGTGGCATGAGTGTCTTCCAAATGCTTACATGTATCGAGTGTCCAAATATTGAAGCAATCCGTCAAGTAATATTAAAGTCATACCATGATGAAGAAGCTTGTACAAACTTTTTGACGCAAACAAATGGCTAATGGTAAGTGTTTCCTCAATAAATGTGTAGGTAAAAAATGTGTAGGTAAAAAAGGTCAAGGTCGTGTTCATGGTGGCAGGAGTATGTTCCAAATGCTCACATGTATCAAGTGTCCAAATATTGAAGCAATCCGTCAAGTAATATTAAAGTTATACCATGATGACGAAGCTTATACAAACTTTTTGACACTTCTGCTAAAGCAGGTGTGACAATGAAACAATCTGCAATTCATAATGAGACACCTCATCTGGCTGCATAGTTTTGAAATTATAGGAACCTTAGCTTGTGGGGTTGGAAGAGTTGACCCTTTCAACACCACGTACCTAATTTGTTATGTTTGTAAACAGTGTAGATCCAGATGAGCCGGCTTGTAATGAGCCGTCTCATCCGGGTCTGCACTTTCTGCAAGTAATTTTCAATTTTTTTACCAAAAAAACACCCCATTTTTTATAAATGGACTAGTCTGAAATAATTTTGTGACAATTGGATTGATCGGATAATTAACATATCACAGTTCATTCCAGTTACATAGGGGTGAAAGGCTTAAACAGCAGTATCCCGTCCACGCGTCCATTGAAAAGCTAGTTAGCATTGAGAGAGAAGAGTAGAAACTTTAATCTTTCCATCCATTGATCCAGTCAGGCAGATTTTTGTGTCCATGTTCGGCGACCAGTCCACCGTTGTTATGGGAGACGACCTTTGACCTTTCAACTCCATTATGTGGGCCAGTCCAGGTTGCTCCTTGATTAACTGTAAAATTGGGAAGAGTAATTGTTGAATAATTATTGATATTATTTAGCGACATCTAGCCTACAGTAGCGCTTTTCTGCTCCTTACCTGTTTGTATATACTAATATCGTATACATATCGTAATCGTATAGTATTGGTATATTTAATGAGCATATCGTATGATCATATAATATATAGTACAAACGTACTATACGAATATTATACAAACATACGATATCCGTTCGTATATACGATATATCCGTACGGATATGGTATGAATATACCATAATCTGGTATGTTTGTACGATACAAACGTACCAGAATTATACACATGTATAACAATCGTATAAACGTGCGATTTGAATGGTATATCTATACGATATTGGTTGGTATGTACGGTACAAACATACCGTACGTTTATATTATATGCATATCGTATAGAAAACATATCGTATTGGTATAGTATACGTATAGTATTGGTATAGTACATATAGTTGACCTGCAGAAAAGCGCTACTGTATCTCAATATTAATCCCGTTAATGCTATTACAGTGACATATCAATTGCATTAAACATACTTACTAAACGATATTCGAAAACAAGCATGTATATTACAGTAATTTGTATTTCATCAAAAATCGCACATGTCTTTGGTAAACCAGATGGCCGTGGCCCGCATGTCGAGCCTGTCGAGGCATTTAATGGTCTCAGAGTGTATTTATTTGAAGTTTGAATTAAGGGTTGTAGAGATATAAGGTATGTAAAAACTTTAACAGAAATTTCAGTCATTTGACCTTGACCTTGGGCATGTGGACCACATGGGCAGGCTATAGAATGACAATATGGATGATGAATAAGAAGTATTGTATGTTGGATGTAAATCGGAGTGAGTGTTGTGGAGATATAAGGTATGTAAAAACTTTAACACAAATTTCTATGTCATTTGACCTTGAACTTTGGCATGTGGACCACATGGGCAGGCTATGGAATGAAAATATGGATGATGAAAAGTATTGGAAGTTGGAAGTAAATTGGAGTCATAATTGTGGAGATTTAAGATATGTAAAAACTTTAACGCACATTTTATAATAACGCAAACTTCTAAGTCATTTGGCCTTGACCTTGGGGCACAGGGCCGCATGAGTGGGACACGGAATGATTATATGGATGATGCCCAATAAGCATACAAAGTTTCAAAACAAAACTGACTTATGGTTACAGAGATAGTAGGTATGTGAAAACTTTGACGCAAATTTTGACAGAAATTGTAATGCAAACTTCTAAGTAATTTCACCTTGACATAGGGGCACAGCGGCCACATGAGTGGGACACAGAATGAATATATGGATGATAACCAATAAGCATACAAGGTTTCAAGCCAATCCGACTTACGGTTACTGAGATGGTAGGTATTTGAAAACTTTAACGCATATTTTGACAAAAATTTAACGCAAACTTATAAGTCATATGACCTTCACCTTGGGCACATGGGGCTGCATGAGTGGGATACAGCATGAATATATGGATGATGTCTAATAAGCATATGAAGTTTCAAGTCAATGTGACTTACAGCCATATAACGTATTGAAAAACTTTAACGCAGATTTCGGACGGACACCCGGACGTCATTGTGATCACTATGTCTCGCTTTCCGCAAGTGGGCTCGACAAAAATCACATGGCGCGTGTCATTTTTTGTGGCTGTAACTGGAGAAATGGGGGTTATGGGTATTGTGACCAGTGTAGATCCAGATCAGCCTATGCATACACACATTTAATCAATAAAACAACCCATTTTTTTCTACACTGGTCACACAAATCCAATAAGCCCATTTTCTCTAGTCACAGCCACATTTGATGTTCACCACAATGTATAGTCATGTAAATCAGGGCATTCATGTTATTACAGCTTACAAGATATTACAGTTCAGATTTGTTCCTGGTTCCACAAACAGATGATGGCCTATTGTTTAAACATCGTTTTCGTATTTGTAATTAGCAATTGATGTTTTTGTTGGTTTAAATTTGTCACGTTTAACATGCTTAAAGCAACAAAAACATTATTTTCTAAGTAAAAACAAAGATTACTGAAAAACGATGTCAAAGAGACACATAATTGAAAGAACATGCATTGAAAGAAGCGGCAGGTGTTTAAATAGTTGAATGCCGGGTATTTAGACATCGTTTTCACGTACAACAAAACAATGGATAATCGTTTCTATGCATATTGTTGTACAAAAGGATCGTTTTTACTTCCGTTTTTGTTTGTTTCATTTGAGTCCATCCCTGAACCTACAACAAATCTTCGCTGTAAGCTCACCTTGTAAATCAGGGCATTCATGTCGTTACAGCTTAGAAGGTATTGCCCGTCCGAGTCCAGAGCAATGAGGTTACCCCGGGGAACCTCCTTGTTTCCGATTGGCTCAGTGGACAGGAAGTTGGCTGCTGCCCCCTGGTGGATGGGGAAATCTTGTAGCTTGTGGTTGGCTCTGTGTATACTCCATTCCATAAGCTGTGTACACAACATAAAGATCGCAGTGAATTGACGAGGATTTATTGGTGTTTAACGGCCCGTCAACAGCTAGGGTCTTACAGGCAAGGTTAATGGGGCCGAATTCCATACTTCATCATTCTGTTGTGATGGGGAGGGGGGGGGGGAGGGAATCCAAAATCAGAATTGAATAATTACAGAAAAAATATATATTCAGCTCAGGCTGCAATTAGAATAACCTGACCTGGTGCCAGGTCCTCATCACACCAGTCATATAGCCCAAAAGTAATATGATTAGAACTAATTTTACTACTTTATAATGGGCATAACCGGATTGAACTCTTAAGTAACAAGGAAGCCAAAAATGTACCTTTAGTCACTGTTCTCATGGATCCGTACCCCTAAGTACATAAATTCATATTGTGTGTTATATTCTGATTAATTCTTGAAAATGTATACATCAACATAAAGTTCAAACACTTGACTATGAGTGCACATAAGGAATACACCAAAATTGTTGTTTATGCAAGTCTTAGTGTCCCTAGAAATAACCCACCCAAGTCACCTAATTGATCTTGAAACTTCTCATCAGGTTTGTGCCCTACAACTTTTTGCACATTTGAGTGACATTCCTTGATCACTCGTACAATAAAGAAGTGTTGCTGCCTAGATGCATCAAATTTAAATATGGTGAAGTCCAGATTCACTTTGAAATCAACATATATCACATTTTATGCATAATTTGCGAACACACCCTCTTCAGATTATTAAAAGGAATTATGTAGAAAAATCACAAAATAGGTGGTAAATCACAATTGTATGTATTAGCTGTAACTGTGGGAAACAACTTAAAATACATTTTTAAAATAATTTTCAATTAACACTATTCTTAGAATATGCTTATTCACTTGTTTTCTATGGGCATGAATCAATGAAAAGGTACGAATCCACGAGAATTGGGGCTATATATAAATACCAAACCAGGGATATCGGGATTCCAGCAAAGATGAAACCCATCGTTAACTTTACCCTTCACATTCTCCCAACTAAGAGCCCAAATGACGAAGAAACAAGTCAACACTGTACAATTCTTAGACAGTCAATTGTCTCAAAATGGAACTTACTGATGTTCCCCAGTTTCCAGTTTACAGAATGTTCTACTACAGTAGAACATTCTGTAAACTGGAAACTGGGGAACATCAGTACGTTCCATTTTGAGACAATTCACTCATATAAGTGCTTGTCCATGATTGCAAATCACACACAGGGCTCCAGTTAAGGAATTAGTAATCGAGTATTGTCACTCTATCACTTCTGAAGCAATTGGGTATTTCAAAATTTTAATTGGGTAAAATAAAATCACAATACTGTTTACATATATTCAACAGACAGCAATTATTGAATAGTTTGCTTCAAAATGAAAACAAGTCTTGTCATTTCATTAGAATTGTCTCCCTGAAAATCATTACGTCATGATTTTTGTCATAAAATGCAATGTAATTTAGATTGGTCAGTCGAGCGTCAGCGCCCTACGTCACATTCACTGTTTACAGGTCGAGTAATAAAACCATTATTTCATGGTCATTTCAGGGAACGGTCATAACATATTGCCCCTCGGTGCTGTGGATGACCCGAAGCACTATTAGTGCCTCAGGTCGTCCACAGCACCGAGGGGAAATAGTGTTGACTGTCATCGAAATGAAAATGAAATACAATTGAGCACCAATATCTCGAAGTCGAAGGGAGATCGTCTAGATAGGAGATAGGACTACTGTCTGTTCCACGTTTTGCTGCCGACAAACTTTTGGCTATTAAACACATTAAATCTAAAAGATATTTAAATGTAAGTAGTTTTTCATCAAAAACAAAAAAGTCACCCTCCCCCAAAAAAATTGGGAATTTAAAATGGGGGCTAAAAATAGATGTTTTTAAAATATTTTTTTATTTGTGAATCGATTTTCAAAATCTAACTTTTGTTTTCTTAGTTACATCATTTCCAAGATATCTAGACAGGTTTCGGAATCAATTTCCAAAATTTTTAGTTTTTTGACTTTTATCCCCAGTGCTTCCTCCTCTTTTCCCCCCATGTTAAATTCCTATAGGAAAATCGTTTTTTCGCTATAAAAACAATATTTGATTGAATTTCATGAAACACAAAAATTTGGGGAGGGTGACTTTTTTGTTGTTTGTAAAAAAGTGCATACATTTAAATATTATTTTAGATTTAATGTGTTTAATAGCCAAAAGTTTGTCGGCAGAAAAACGTGGAACAGACAGTAGGTTCGAGATAGCGATGAAGTGACATGGTCGAATATTTTCGCGAAAACTATGAACACATTTTACCCCATTACACCACAAGTAAACATTCACCAATTAACTAAAGACCAAAGGTAGTAAGCTAATCAACATTACAAGGTGGCGTAATGACTCTCAGTGACTTGCGTAAATGACCAGCGTGATATGCTTAATGAATCGTGACAAACACTCAAATATATCCAGGCAAAAAATTAAGCAAACAACATAAGGTAGGTGTGAGTTTATTTTGTTTTGTTTGATACTATGTTTGGAAAATTAGTGTCAAACAAATCGATCTTGGTAGCTAGGCTCTTAGGCGATTTATCCAAGCGTTTATATGATCGAGAGAGCAAAGAGGTTTTTAACCTATTTTTATATGGAGGGGACAGAATGAACAGTCGAGATAGAGAACATATACGAGATAGGGCATGGTCGAGATAGCCGAGGAAGTTTATATTAAACAAATAAGGATATAATTCGAGACTTTAGTGAATCAACGAGATAGGGGATATCATCGAGATACTGATATTCGAGATACTGGTGCTCGACTGTAACTGTATATCGTTCACCTTTTCATCAGAGCCCAGGCTGTAGCAGGAGTTGTAGTCGGATGAAAACTGTACACTTCTTATCTCCCCCTTATGTGCCTCCCACTGGGATATACATTTCTGTTGTTGGACATCTGTAAAATTATAATACACAACCGCCTGTATTAATCTTGCCCAGGTTATCAACATCTATTGGCAATGCCAATTCACAAGCAAGTTATTTGAATGTATGAGCCTGATCTGTAGCAAGCTACAAGCACAATGTTCAAGTATGATGATTAACGAAACTGACATATTGGTAAGATTAGCGCAGGCAGTAGTGTAACCGGCTAGTGTCTTTTGATAGCAAGTTTATCAGGCAAGGCTAGAAAACACATACAAATTTCGAAGCTTGCCGGTGAAGCCCTACAGTTTTTGTAGCCGATTTCACCAACATTGCAAAGTATATTTTTCTAGCAAAGTATACTTTGAAGGAGCAATCATTTACTTTTCCTGAAATGCATTATTTCATATAGAACTAAAAACTGCATATATTTGATGATTAAAAGTATGCAGAATTATTATACTGAATTTATTACATTATCACAGCCAAAATGGCTGTGATAATGTAATAAATGCAGTATAATAAAAATTAATAAATTTATCCTAAAATTGAAAATTTCTCCCTCAAAGTATACTTTGCTATAAAAGTATACTTTGTAATGTTGGTGAAATAGGCTACTGAGCCTGTTAAACTTCATATCAAAGGACACTAGTATAGTCATTATATTTATCAGGTAAAGTAATTGACAACAAAAATATAACATGGCTTTCATTGTTTATTTTGGGCCATTACATAGCTAGCCAATGTTATTCTGCAGGCCTGACCAATTAGTACGAGCACCGACAGCGAGGGCTTCTGGCCCCCACCCATCCCCCCAGAAAAAGGTTTGAAAAGTATATCGCACATAGTGCAGTTTGGCATATTTTAACCCTTACACCGCTATCTTAATGTTGTTGCCGTCTGCTGTTTATTTTGTATTTGCCATTTTTATCATCAAAAACATGCGTTGACAGCATTTTAGAATAATTTACAACATGCTTTGACAGCACTTCGGAATCATTTCCATTGGAAATGATTCTGAAGTGCTGTCAAAACTTGTTTTTATTGAGAAATAAGGCAAGATATAAAAGGCACAGCAGACAAAAATTGTTGTGAGTAGCGGTCTAAGGGTTAAAACATGTTGTAGGTGTCAAAAATCACTATTTCTGGCAACATATATACTACCTACTGGTAGTATGTCAATTAAGATTGAAACACATCGCCAATTCCATGATTTTGTCAATAATATATTGATTATGTTGCATTATTACATTGACTGCCAATCCTGTTAACCCTTTCAAAACCACAGGCCTGATTAGTGGTATTGGCAAATAGTATCGTCTCATCAGGATCTACACTTTTTGCAAGTAATTTTCACATTATTGAGAACAAAAACACCCCCTTTTCATAAATGGACTAGTCTGAACATCGTTTTGTGACGATTGGTAGGAAAATTAACATATCACAGTCCAGGCCAGGGGGCCGTTTCACTAAACTTTGTACGACTAAAATGTTCATAAGTGCAAATTTACGATCGTGTGGAAAATTCAAATTATTGATTTACATTTATTGAGCATAGGCTGCGCTCAATAAATGTAAATCAAATAAGTGTTTAGAAGAAAACAGTGTTAATGTGAAATGTACAGACTATCATAAGTTTGCACTTACAAATATTTTAGTCGTACAAAGTTAAGTGAAACGGCCCCCAGTTATTTAGGGGTGAAAGGGTTAATGTTATGTGATCCCGTTCAACGAATGGGACATTACCGAAGGCAGTTGCTACCAGGATATACGTATCTAGTCTATCTAGACAATTTATAGCACAATTATTCTTAACACAAATTTGTACCTCTATGTCAGAAAAGCGGACGTTAAACCCTATTCACTCACTCACTCTTAACACAAATCCTGTAATCACAGCAAATAAAATATGCATTTTCCATTTTCATCCTGGTTTTATATTTATTTCAAACGTTTTTTTTTCTATTATCGCCAACAAATAACACATCTGTTTTTTATTTTCTTGATTTATTTTCCAGCATTTTTAATATTACAAGATACAGTTAACAAATCCATGGTAATCGCAGAACATGACTACTAGAAAGGTATACATGTAAATTGGTAGTCCAAATATCTATCATCAGGGGTGGGAACAGTGCCAAATGCCACCTCCTGAAAATGGCTATAAAAAAACATATGCTTACCGGTACACCCACAAATGCGGAAAAAGTGTGTTCCTGTGTTGAAACATTAATTATTAGTATTCTTCTGCAATTATCCGGAGCCTCAAATGCTGATTTCGGGATATATCTAGAAAATGCCAACCCTTGCTGATGCTGACTTACCAAACAGTCTGATGGTGCTGACTTACCAAACAGTCTGATGGTGCCGTCCACACCTCCTGACACGAGTAGCTGACCATTATGGTTGAATGCACAGCAGTTGATGGCCACGGGTCCGGGGTACAATGGCAATGACGTCTGGAGAGAAAATATAAAATATACTTGATTATATAAAGCTTTTATTACATACACTTGGCTTCCACAGTGTATTAAAACTCATAATTTAACCCTTACTACGCTGAATTAAATGTTGTCGTCTGCTGGAAATGTTTTATTTTCAATATTTCTCGACAAAAACCTGGTTTCTACAGCACTGTCAAAACCAGTTTTTTTTTAAGAATTAAAACAAAAATGAACTAGAACACGGATGCCCCACATATCGCTTTGATAATAAATGAGGCCAAATTTACCCGAGCATTAAAGTTTTGTGACGGATGGATGGACGGACGGACAGATGGACGGGACGGACGGACGGACGGGACGGACGGACAAGGGTAACACTAAATACCCCCTCCACTATCGTGGTGGGGCATAAAAACAGCCGACGGCAATTTATGTCAACAGCGTAGGTAGGGTTAATAAATATGCGAATTAGGCTGCTACAGAAAACATGATAGATGTCTAATACAGCTACAGTGTATAATGTTGTGCTTATACAATACATAGAATATAACAATTGTGTTGATTGAGTTAACCCTTAGACCGCTACACACAAAAATTGTCGTCTGCTGTTAATTTTATATCTTGCCTTATTTATCAATAAAAACATTGTTTGACAGCACTTCAGAATCATTTCAATTGTAAATTAGTCTAAAGTGCTGTCAAAGCATGTTTTTGATGATAAAAATGAAAAATAGAAAATAAACAGCAGACGACAAAAAAAATAAGATTGCGGTGTAAGGGTTAATATATTTATTAAAGGTACATGCCCACTCAGTAGGCACAAACAGTTCTTTATATCGGAGACATCATCCGAGACATTTTCTAGCAAAATAAACATTCATTCACCATTAGCCCACGCATTGATTGGCATTATTTACATGTTATATCAGACGTAAAATTTCCACACCGATATCAGGGGCGATAACCGTGTTTCCTTAAAATGTTAACAGTCAATACTTTTTATTTTCTGTATTTATTTGTTGATGTGCAATGATCATACTTTATACTCTGTCTATAATATTGTTTGTTCAGGTGATGTATTTCATTAGTATAAATAAGTAAAAAATGTCATGCCTCATTTGCATATGAAAATAACCCGATACCACCGCGCGTCACTATCAGTAAAATAAATATTACTAAATGATTATATCTGTTTAGCGAGCACTTGTAATTTTTAGAACTGGTGGAATAGTGACACAATTATACACTTATTTAATTCCTATAAAGAACATTGTGTGCCTACTGAGTGGGCATGTACCTTTAAACTTGTTGACAGATTTCATAAGAAACTCTGCATAGCCTCGTTTCTTATAAAATCAGTGACCTTGTTTAATAAATATCATATTAAATCATCACTCGTGTATATGGGTGAATTCAAAATAAATGAAGCCAAAGCGTGTCGAAAAATTGAACATTTAACATCCGTATCAATTTTCTTTGCATTGTGTAGCCAACATGTTCAAGTTTATTTAGTTATATTGTCATAAGAATAAGTAAACAACGAGTGCGATATTTTGTAGCATTTTATGTAATTTTAATCCTTAGACCGCTACTCACAACAATTGTCGTCTGCTGTTGCTTTTATATCTTGCCTTATTTCTCAATAAAAACATGGTTTGACAGCACTTCAGAATCATTTCCAATGGAAATGATTCTGAATTGCTGTCAAAGCATGTTGTTAATTATTCTAAAGTGCTGTCAAGGCATGTTTTTGATCATATAAATGGAAAATAAACAACAGACGATAACAAAAATTATGATAGCGGTCTAAGGGTTAAGGAACTTTTAAATGAACATAGTAAACAATGTTCAAGGAACAAAACATGTCAAACAACAAAGACTATACTGCTGTTTTAAATGAACATAGTAAACAATGTTCAAGGAACATAACATGTCAAAGAACAAAGACTATACTGTTGTTTTAAATGAACATAGTAAACAATGTTCAAGGAACATAACATGTCAAAGAACAAAGACTGTACTGCTGTTTTAAATGAACATAGTAAACAATGTTCAAGGAACATAACATGTCAAACAACAAAGACTATACTGCTGTTTTAAATGAACATAGTAAACAATGTTCAAGGAACATAACATGTCAAACAACAAAGACTGTACTGCTGTTTTAAATGAACATAGTAAACAATGTTCAAGGAACATAACATGTCAAACAACAAAGACTATACTGCTGTTTTAAATGAACATAGTAAACAATGTTCAAGGAACATAACATGTCAAACAACAAAGACTATACTGCTGTTTTAAATGAACATAGTAAACAATGTTCAAGGAACATAACATGTCAAACAACAAAGACTGTACTGCTGTTTTTAAAAATGAACATAGTAAACAATGTTCAAGGAACATAACATGTCAAACAACAAAGACTATACTGCTGTTTTAAATGAACATAGTAAACAATGTTCAAGGAACATAACATGTCAAAGAACAAAGACTTCAATATGAAGTGCATGTTTAACTAATAATTTGACCAAAAGGAGATCCTACAATCTCCAAATCCTGCAAAATGTACCATTCAAAACTATTTTATGCCCCTTTATTGTACAAGCTCACTTTCAAAAGTGTGTATAGCTTGATCAACTTTTGCCTGATTCACATAAAAAAGGCATGTTTTGAAAATAGTAAGTCTCCATGACAGTAATCGCCGGGTTTCACCAAGATTCAATTAAATTTGATACAGCTCATTAAATATACAGCGTATTTCCGTCTTTAGTACACTCGGGACATTTTAGTACATGTGACAGAACCAACATTACCGCTTTTTCCGTCGCTGTCCGCGTTGTCGTCCGAAATGTCAAAAAGTTTCCTTCAACATTTGGAGACTTGATACATGTGAGCATTTTGACGTTTTGGACGACGACAAAGATGGAAAAAGCGGCGACTATAGTCGCACCTTCTGCTAAACCAGACAATAATAGCATCATAGGAAAGATAGAACACTTACATATTACACAACACTCTCCTACTCCTAAGAATAGGAAAATAGTAAGATCACAGGAAGGATATATAGAGAATAGTAGGTTAGTGCCGTGAATGGAAAAAAATATCTGGCAAGGCTCAGGAAACGGGATGGGCGAGGCTCTGCCGAGCACATCCCGTTTCCGTGCCGCGCCAGATATTTTTTTCCATTCACGGCACTAACCTACTATTCTATTTATCCCGTCGACACATATACATGGCTTTAAAATGCAAGGAAATAATCCCAGCAACCGCACATATTCATACGCAGTGAGTAGGTCGTATTGACAGGATATCAAAAATGTTTCACGGCAACGTGTTTCACGGCACATACGCACTGTGTTGACGGGATAAAACACTTACATCAGCCTTCATGGTTTTCAGGTCCCATATGGTCAGCTTGCCCACCTTGTCCCCACTGCTGTGGCTGGTGTCGGCCCCTATAGACCCCGATCGGGCGCGGCCAGAGGTCGCCGAACACACGAAGGATGCACTCGCAGGATTAGAACATAGGCTGATCACTCTGTAATATGTGGCTGTGACTGGAGAAATGGGGCTTATGGGATGTGTGACCAGAGTAGCTCCTGATCAAGTAGCACACTCGGGTATACGGATAACAATCTACAGTGCAACCCCTCTAAACCAGACACCCTGGGAGGTCCCCAGGGTGTCCGGTTTAGATAGATTCCACTGTAAAACAGGCATATGACTATTTCAAGACAACCGTAGGTGCTTTCTGATCATGAACATGCATTTTCAATGTAGGTAACTGGCAATGAAACACATCAAGATTAAGTACAACTAACTTTTCTCGGTATCCGGTTTAGAAAGGTTCGACTGTATATTGCTTGTTAGATGCATCACGGGTGATTCATTGATGGAATTGCGAACAGTGCAGATCCTAATCAGACTGTACCGAGGAATTCCTACTGTTTCCGAGCCGAACACCAGCAAGGTATTCTATTTATCAGGTAACGTTTTACGCTACAGAATGAGCGATTATGACGTAGTTTTCATTGAAAATAATGCAGACTTGTTTATGTTGCGTCATTCGGTAGTGTCAAGTGACACTGTTCGACGAATGAAACGTCAGCGTTCAATTTGTTGTAACGTGGATATTTGTATCAGGTCAATGCCTGATATGACACTATGTTATCATTCAGTGCGTATTCGGCCAATACAAAGTTTGTTACCTGATAATGTAATTTATTATAGTCTGTTTCACTAAAGCTGCCCAAATTGTACGGCTATATAAACAATTCAAAAACAATATTTTTTTCGATAATATTAAATTAAAGGAAAATTTAAGAATATTGATTTTATTGCGAAAAAACAATTTCCCCATGTTAAATCCCCATAGGCATAGACTAGAGTGAAGATGTCTATGGGGATTTAACATGGGGAAATTTTTAGAATTTCAGAAATACTGGATTGATTTTCAAAATTTAGCTTTTGTTTTCTTAGTTAGATCATTTCCAAGCTACCTAGCTAGGTTTCTGAGTAAATTTCCAATTTTTTTCGCTTTTTGACTCCTCCCACACTTCTGCACCTCCTTTTCACCCATGTTAAATTCCCATAGACAAATTAATTTTTCGTAATAAAATCAATATTTGACCGAATTTCACGAAATAAAAAGAAGGCTCATTCTTAAATTTTGCATTAATTTAATATGTATTATCAAAAAAAATATTGTTTTTGCATTGTTTATATGGCCATAAAATTTGGGCAGCTTTTGTGAAACAGACAGTAGGTGACTTGCTATGCTTTGATCAACTAGACACGGACTGTAGACAAATTGTTGTATCCTGCATTGACAAGATACGCACATCCGAAGTTTCACTGGTCGAACCACAGGCGATCGGCATATTGATAGGATAGTGTATTATACTTGTTTAGACAGCAACACATTTGTTTGCAGAGCCCTGGAATTCCAATATGTTTCCTAAAAGACACATACAGTGGAACCTCTCTAAACCGGACACCAAGGCAACCTCTGTGATCTTCTTTTTGATGGGATTCTTCATCATTTATTTAAGACATTAATGTATGATTGCAAAGCACGCCAATACATTTCAGAATATGCCTGATTTACAGTGTAACCTTTCTAAACCGGACACCCGGGGACCTCCCGGGTGTCCGGTTTAGAGAGGTTTCACTGTACATGTACATGGTATTATCTACATGTATATATTAATAGTTAATGGGTAAGTAAAGATATAATGAATGATCAGATTGATTCATTTGATGGAGTTTAATGTCCTATGAACAGATAGGTTACACAAAGGATGCATTCGCAATACAGCAACATATACTGATCACTCTGTAACATAAACAGTGACTAAAAAGGGATTTGGCTGAAAACGTTAAACCCATCTTCTCAATTAATCAGTCAATCTGATCCTTTATCTGAATGTTTGCTTACCTTCACTATAATCATGATCATGTTCATATACAATATCACATTTTTAACCCAATCATAGTTGCAAATTTGACAAGCACATAGGGCAATGTTCTAGGAGAAGCATACCCTCGCATCCGCGCCCGTTAAGATAACTTTAAGGATGGATTCCTCGTTAAGATACACGTACCCTCAAACAAACCTCGCAACGTTAAAATAGAAATCCTTGTATTCCTCGTTAACCCTCTCAACACAACAGACCTCTATAGTGATGTTTGCAAACAGACTATATCCAGACGAGCTGTCTCTCGGGATCTGCACTTTTTGGAAGCATTTTTTCGAAATCATTTTGTGACGATTGGATTGGTCAGAAAATTGACATATCACAGTCCATTCCACTTACTTAGGGTTGAAAGGTTGAAAGGGTTGAAAGGGTTGAAAGATACGCATCCTCCCATCCTCCCAGTCGCTTACCTTGAGTAATGTGTGTCCCCTGTGGCCTCATAAAACGACTTCATTTCCCGGACATCGAACAGTCGTATATTCCCAGACCTGTTGCCTAGCAACAACTGAAATTGATGGATAGGCATTCTAGTCTAGTAAGGAAAATTCCAGAATGTACAATGTATTGTATAGTGGGAATGGAAGGCGCTATATGTATGGGTGGTGGGGTCGAAAAAAAGGATAAGATCTTAAAAGTTCATCAGAAAGTTAATTTAATTTCATTGATAGTGAATATGAACTAAAACAAACATGGAGCAAATATATGTACGTCCATGTGATTTTCACATTTGGTGAAATCTGTATGTGGCTGTGACTGGAGAAATGGGGCTTACATGATTTGTGACCAGTGTAAATCCAGATAAGACTGTGTATTTGCACAGTGCACAGTCTGATCAGGATCTGCACTCTTCGCCATTACATTAAAGAAACTCCTGTGATGCTTTTAACAAGCAATATAGATCGTTATCAGGCTACAGAGTGTGCTATATTATCAAGTGTTACACTGGTCACAAATCACATAAGCCCCATTTCTCCAGTTACAGCCACATATGGCCAGTGCGTATTTACCCATCTGTTAGATTGGCTTGCCCATTCCAGTGACAGGAATGCCGACTTACAACCCTGTATTGTTCCAGGTTCCATAAACGAATGATTGCCTATCATTTACACATTGTTTCAACACAATGTTGTCATTGGTTTAAGCGTGTCACAATCAAAATGATGTCAAACCGATGCATTGAAAGAAACAACAGTCATTTAAATGGTGGAGTGTCGGGTATCGTTTTGCGTCCATTAGTTTTTGTTTGTTTCGTTTGGGAACCTTCAACAAATTTTCGCTGTAGCCAGGCAGTCTCAACAAAAAATGAACATAAACGTACCATGTCTCAGATGGTGTCTCACATATTCAAATTTCAATATATGTTTTTTTCACTTCAAATACATGCAAAGCAAATGAATATCAATCAATCACACAATTTTATTTTATCAAAGTTCCCAAAAACATGGGCTATTTCAGAACAGTCGAGATAATTTAGTTTGCGTTAACATTTTCGCTATACAAGTACAGTCGAACCTCCCCGAACGGCCACCTCTCTACAACAGCCACCTCTCTGTAACAGCCGCTATTTTATATCCCAAATGGATGATTTCCTCTATATCTAACCCTTACACTGCTGAGCATGAACATTGTCGTTTGATGTTGATTTTGCATTCTTTCTCAATAAAAACATGTTTTGACAGCATTTTAGAATCATTTCCATTGGAAATGATTCTAAAATGCTGTCAAAACATGTTTTTATTGAGAATTATTGAAGAAAATAAATAAACATCAGACGATAAAATTGTATTCAGCATTAACCTCCCTACAACAGCCACCTCTCTATAACAGCCAATTTTGCCTCTTCCCATGGGTGGCTGTTGTAGAGAGGTTGCACTGTACTATACGAGCAAGGAAAACTTGCATTTGAGAAAGTAGTTCACCACAGCCCGCATGTCGCGCCAGCCAAGGCTTTGATAGTACATGTATACCAACAAACTTTAATAACAAACTTTAACCCGGACGCATGCAAGCACGTATGTACGTATGCCAATGTACTGATTATATCGCGCTGTCCACATGCGGGCATGACAAAAACTTGAGATATTGCATTGCTAAATAGTTATGTATATCGCGATGTCTGCAAGCCGTCGTGACAAAAATTAAAGTCGTAACCACTGATTACAGAAAACAAATAGCTTTTGCATCACTCGTTATTCATCAGTCTTATATAAACTTTTTGCTAAATATTTTTTCGAGGCGACTCATATGTACAAGTTGGTTCAGAAAAATGATGCAATACTGTAATTAACCTGTTCAACACTACAAAAATCTATAGCGGTGTTTGAAAACAGTGTAGATCCAGATGAGCAGGATCTGCACTTTTCGGAGAAATAAAAAATATATATCAATATTTGACATATCAATATCGATTCCAGTTATTTAGGGGGGAAAGGGTTAAACAATTTTTTAATAATTTGTTATCACTTTATGTAATAGTTATAATTCAGATCATGAGTTTTTCAAAAATTCAATATGTGAACTATAACTTATTGGTTGCCCAGCCCCATCGCGGGCACCTGTCTACTAGAATGGAGCGCTGCCCATAAACGTGTTTTCAATAATGATACTATTACGTGATTGGCGGTGTGACACTGAATGATCATACACATGGTAAGCGTCACAGGAAATTACGTCAAAATGGTGGTTCTAAATATAACTGCCGAGTTATTGCAAAATTTAATGATTAATTGAATAGATATTGGCGAAAGCGTCACAAAATACGACTAATTGAGACAAAATGCTCTGATTTTATTTGTCGAGAAACTAGGGCAAAGAATAAGCATATATCCGAGACGCAGTACCCGTAACATGTGTAATATATTTACCCATCTGTCAGATTTACTCGCCCATTCCAGCGACAAGAATGCCGACTTCGACATGACGGTGGCAGCAGTTGCTGGCTCTGGTCCCCAGCTCCATACTCTACAAAGAATGGAATTTGAGCCCAGTTCTGGAGAAAATTGTAGTCTTATATATGTGGCTGTGACTGGATAAATTGGACTTATGGGTTTTGTCGCCAGTGTAGCTCCTGATAAGGATCTTCATTGTTTGTTAGAAACATATTATAATACTTGAAACATATTATAATTCCAGCACAAAAATATTAACACAGTTCCCTAACATTTGATTGGCCTGTAGCAAGTCTCTGTCCAAAATTTATATCCCAGGAAACTCCCATGCCGAACTACTTTCCGTAACCGTGAGGCGCAGTTAAAATAATTCTTAAGAAAACGGAAAATAAACACATTTTCTTCATGAATTTATTTCAAATGCTGGAATTATAAGGAATCAATGGCCTTTTTGTGGACTTTATCGGGGATATAAACTTGGAAAAGTCGCGGGAATACTGGACGAGGCCTTCCGGTATTCCCAGTATTCCCGCGACTTTTCCAAGTTTATACCCCGATAAATTCCACAAAAAGGCCATTCATTCCTATAGTAGTGTTGTATTCAGTGCTAGACACACAGCTGGTCACTCATGTGATACTCTACCACGGTGCAACCTGTGCTAATGTGGCCAATATTTATCAATTTCTTATTTCAAAATACATGTTGTGCTTGAAATCAAGCAGCTTGATTGTCTGAGCCTGAGCTGTGGTACAGCTCAGGCTCAGACAATCAAAGCGCTTGATTGAGAGGTGGCATTCAGAAATGTTGATAATCTGGGCAACATAAATGCAGGCATTTGTGTATGTGATACGCAACCTTTGTTTAACATATTCGTCTTACACGACAATTATGGATTCATTTCACATTGTCGTGTAATGTTGCAGTCGGGACTTACTTGACCACTCCATCGACGTCGACACTTGCAACATAATGTCCACTGGTGCTGAACCTTGCATATGACACGGAAGACCTATGCTCGCAATACTCTTCCTGAAATAGGACAGATAACAGGCTCTGTATTGACCTAATACATACTGACTGATGACTTAGCCAACAGAGCTCCAGATAAGCTTTGTGTCTAAAGCATACTATAGCTCCTGATTTCAAAATCATTGTGTATTTTACTTTTACAAATGGATTATTGATTTTTTTCATTACTAAATAGGAAATAAATGATAAAAAAAATATAACAAATTTAAACATTCACTTAATTGAGCTGCAAAAAGCAAAGACTGTTTGCTGTTTGCAGCTCAACTAAGTGAATTTTCAACTTTATGACAGTATTCAATTTGAAAATCAATGCGTATTTTGTAATCCCACTTTTGATAATAAATGTATATTTAGCTGAAATAATTGCGTAAAATACGCCAAGACGCACATTATCTGGAGCTCAGAGCCAATACACAGCATACTTATGTATGCATTGACCTGATAACACGAACTGATGACTTAACCGATACACTCATAAGTATGATGTAGTAGGTAATCCATTATGCATTTTCCATTGTTATCATCAAATACATGCTTTGACATCACTTTAGAATAATTTACAACATGCTTTTTTTCCATTGGAAATGATTCTGAAGTGCTGTCAAACCATGTTTTTATTGAGAAACAAGGCAAGATATAAAAGCAACAGTAGACGACAATTGTTGTGAGTAGCGGTCTAAGGGTAAACTTTGTAATACCGATTCGTGGCTTAGGTGATACACAGCATACTTATGACATAGCAGGTAACGCATTGTGAGGCAGGGGGAAGGCAGCGGGAATGGGGGTAGGGGTTAGGTTACCAGAAAAACTAGAAATGTGGCCTATTGGCACACGAATGCCCCCACTGGCAGCCAAAGAAAACGAGGCACATTTGAAAACACAAAGGGCCAGAGAAGCGTAGATTTGGCACAGCATGAAAGCAGACCATCAATGTGTGTGCAAGGAAACAGAAATTATAAGACATTTACCGTAATTTTGTACGCACCAAGTATGTGACCTTTACCATGTGCTTAGTAGGGGTGGGATGATCGTGGACTTGGGCACACAGGGCAGTAGAGGACCATTAGAGCAATGCGTGGGTGAACTATTAAGCAGATCCATGCAAGGAAACTATATTATAAGACATTTACCTGAGCGTTAAGGTTTGGAACGCATTTATACCATTGTGCCCTTGACCTATGTGACCTTGACCCTCGGTTTGGCGGGGGCGGGAAGATTGTTGATTTGTCACAGGGCGGTGAGGACCATTAGATCAATGTGTGTGTGAAATATGTAGCAGCTAAATGAAAGGAAACGGAAATTATAAGACCTTCACCCGAGCAGTAAAGTTTTGAATGCACCAAGTATGTGACCTTGACCCTGGGCTTAGCAGGGATGGGACGAGAATGGATTTGTCACAGAGCGGTACAGGACCGATCGATTGACTGAAAGATTTTAGAGGAGTAATGCACACAAGCTTTGTAAGTTTTTCTTTCCGACGTCCGCCCTGCGGTAAAACATAATATGTACGCTTTATTAAAATGGTCGTATAAAAATGGTTGTCAAGGGGAGATAAGTAATTGGATAGCTTGAAAATAAATAGGGTTTTTCGACTTGCTATGATAAACATGTACACATAATTTGGGTACAATCCGTCAAGTAGAACTTGAGTGGACAAGGATACAGAATGCGAAAATTAACAATGGCCAATGTGGGGAGATAAGTCATCGCAAATTGGAAAATCGATAGGGTGCTTCGTCTTGCGTGATAAATATGTATACCAAATTTGATTACAATCTGTCAGGTAGAACTCTAGTTATTGTATGGACAAGCTTTGCCCGCCCGTTCATTTAAGGTGAATACATAATGCGTCATGTTTTTTTCAAACGGGCGTATAAAAACTGATGGTATTGTGAGATTTTCACAATAATTGTGACAAATTGTTTCAAAAGTCACCCATAAATTGTATATACAGTGGAACCTCAATAAACCGTTCACCAAGAAAACACCTGTGATCTTTTTTTTGATGAGTTTCTTGGTCATTCAGCTCCGGTGATACTATCTGTTCGTGATCACATAGCACACAACTATGGCTCAGAACTTCAGAAGTATCAAATGCCTGATTTGCAGTGAATCCTCTCTAAACCGGACACCCTGGGGACCTCCCAGGGTGTCCGGTTTAGAGAGGTTTCACTGTAGTCATAACAAAAAATGTCAATCAGAATCAGTATATCAAGTACATACCTGGCTAAGAAGCAGAAATGGTTTCTCTGATACTGAAATATTCAGACAAGGTTAATAGAATGGAGAAGGGTAGAACACGTTCACATCCTTCATTATGTTTCATATTTGTTGTTATGACCACAGGTGACAGGAAAAAAAAATCACATGACGGTGTATATATATATATAGATATTAACTTTTATACAAGTAACACCAGACTATATCAGATTAGTTGTTCCCATCACCTGTGGTTATGACTGGAGAATTGGGATTTATGGATTTTCAACCTATGTAGATCCAAATCAGTCTGTGCTTCTTGTTTCACTTACTGAATGCCAAACTGTGCAAACCACCATACGTGCCATTTCTTCAGTCACAGCCATGTAGTCGAGGTGCATGTGGACCGTAGAACGTTTGTGGCCAGTGAAAATTCTGATAATTTTTCCACTCTCGGTCATATACAGGGTTTTTGTCCATTACATAGCAACTAGCTAATTAGCCAATCACATCTCAATTGAGTATTTTTAATCAGTATGTATTTGGATGTAAAGCTGACATTTCAAACAAGGTGATTGCCACGAGTGTCTCACCCACTATGTGCACATATATAAGATCAAACAAATGTCCCAGGGTGGTTAGGTATCAATGTATGGAAGCTACTGATGAATAGTGGCGAACATATAACTAAAGTATCAGGAGATCTACGAAATTCGGATGTACGTCCATGTTTAAATGGACATGAGCTATATTCCGAGAAAACTAGGTCCAGATCATGCAAATGACACAGCTTGGTTAGGTATCAATGTAAGCAAGCCACCCACAAGTTTTGGCGAAGATCCGACTAATGTGCTGGGAGATATTCAAATTTTGGATGTACACAATCAAGTTTTGACGCATGTGACCTATATTTGAAGAAAAGTAGGTCACTGTTACCAGAATGACACATGGTGGTTAGGTGTTTACGTAAGGAAGCCACTGATGAAGATGGGCGAACATCCAACTAACGTATCAGTAGATATGCAAAATTTGGATGTACATCCATGTTTTGACGGACATGAGCTATATTTCAACAAAAGTAGGTCAAGGTCACCCACATGACCCAGGGTGTTTAGGTATCAGTGTAAGGAAATTGCTCATGAAGTTTGTGGAACATCTGACTAACATATCAGGGAATATTCAAAATTTGGATCTGTGTCAAATCTTTTCCAGACGAGACCTAAACCTCACGAAAAGTAGGTCAAGGTCACCCAAATATCCCATGAAGTAGTATTATAAGAAAATTACTGTTTGGCGAACATCCGACTAATGTATTAGGAGATATGCATAATTTGGACGTACATCCAAAATTGTTGATGACAGCTCCAGGGGCCGTTTCACTAAACTTTGTACGACTAAAATATTTGTAAGTGCAGATTTAGAATAGTCTGTAAATTTCAATTGATGGATTTACATTTATTGAGCATAGGCTGCATATGCAGCCTATGCTCAATAAATGTAAATCCAATAATTGTCTACAAGAACACATTGTTAATGTGAAATTTAGAGACGATCATAATATTGCACTTACGAACATTTTAGTCGTAAAAAGTTTAGTGAAACGCCCCCTGAATTGTGACCGCTATTGTCTCACTTTCAACTATTGTGAGTGAGACAAAATGATATTTTTCTCAAATTTGTTAAAAACACCACAAAAATTCCACATGTATGTGTCATGTACCCAAAATGATGAAACAGTGCGGATACTAACTTGAATCTAACGATTTCACATCTGCCTTTTGAGAAGTTCCGACAGTAGCTTTTAAACTGGACTCTTCTGTTACCATGGTTGCTTGTGATGTAGAAGGAGCGTCTGTGCGACCCAACACATCGGTTGTTGTATCTGTCAATACCAGGACCTTCTCAGTCCTCTGTTGGGAAGATAAACACCGTACACGTATAGTAACATATTTCCCGGTACGGAATGTCTTCCTGCGATTTCCTACCCTTAACCCGTTCACCCCTAAGTCACTGGAATGGATTTTGATTTTACAACCAACCCAATTGTCACAAAATGGTTTTCAGACTAGTCCATTTATGAAAAGGGGGTATTTTTGTTCTGAAAAATATGAAAATTACGTGTTCATGTACATTAAAAAAGTGCAGATCCTGATGAAACGGCTCGTTACGAGCCGGCTCATCTGGATCAGCACTGTTTGCATAAACCGCTATAGCGGGCTTTCGGATTCAAAGGATTAAATGTGGCTGTGAATGGAGAAATGGGGTTTATGGGATTTGTGACCAGTGTAGCTCCTGATAATACCACACTTCTGTAGCCTGATACTTATCTATATTGCTTAATTGTTAAAAGCATGATTGGTGTTTCATTGATGGAATGGCAAACAGTGCAGATCCTGATCAGGCTGATCTGGATCTACACTGGTCACAAAACCCATAAGCCCCATTTCTCCAGTCACAGCCACAGATAATAGCTTCACTAATAAAACATGAAATTTAAAGGGGTTAAAGGAACCATCTCAGATGATGCCTAACAGATTATTTGTTTGTTTGTTAGGGTTTAACGGCCTATCAACAGCTAAGGTCATTTAAGGCCGGGTCAATGGGTTTAGTACTAAATCTCATATATTACCTGTATAAAGTACATGTAAATATTGAAGTACATGTACAAATGAGCACCAGTACCTCGAACGTCAGTATCTCGATGGTATCCCCTATCTCGATGATTGGCTAAAGTCCCAAATTATATCCTTATTTCTTTAATGTAAATATCCTCGGCTATCTCGAACATGCCCTATCTTGAACATGTTCTCTATCTCGACTGTTCATTCTGTCCCCTTCGTATAAAAATACGTTAAATATCACTTCGCTATCTCGATCACATAAACGCTTGGGTAAATCACCTAAGCGCCTGGCTGCCAAGATCAATTTGGTTAACACTAATCTTCAAAACCTATTATCAAAGAAACAAAATAAATTCACACCTGCCTCGGGTTGTTTGCTTAATTGGTCCACCTCGATTTGTTTGAGTGTTTGACACGATTCATTAAGCATATCACGCTTGTCATTCAAGCAATTCACTGAGAGTTGTGATGCAATAGGAGAATGAACTAATTAGGTTAAACTCACCGCCTCATCGTCTCCTTCATTTAATGCACATATTTCGACTGTATCGCATATATTAGTAAATTCGGAAACAAATGGGCCAACGGCCATTGGCCTGATCATTTACGGGCACATGCCCGGGTATGGAAGGTCTTCGAGCCATTTCCCACCCTTAAATATAAGAATACAGTTGTGATGCCATATGTAATGTTGGGTAGTTTACTACTTTTAGTCATTAGTTAATTGGTGATTAAAATTTGTTAGTAAATTAATTAATAATTTTTTCTTGAAATAAATTCAGCGTGTATTAACTATTCAATCTGATGGTGATTAATAATAAAAGCAACACATGTTTTGTTTCATTATTCCTTTATTGTTTACTCGTGATGTGATGGGTAACATGATTTGATATTTTTTTGCCAAAACATTTGACCATGTCACTTCCTCGGTATCTCGAACCTAGTCCTATCTCGACTAAAATACGATCTCCCTTCGACTTCGAGATACTGGTGCTCGACTGTACTTTTATAATGGGCAATAACCAAATTCAACTCACAGGTAACAAAAGAGCCAAAGATCAAAACGTACCTGAGGGCCAAACCAGGCAAATTGTGATTCCTATTAGGAGAAACCCCTACCGTTAATTTACGCCTTCACGTTCGCCCGACCAACCGCCCACCCCTAACAGATTATAATACATTGTGGTATGTTGTATGACCATAGCAATCAAACTATTTGATTTGATCAAAATCCAAAAGGCTTGCACAATATTCAAGAATATACTAGCAGATACAAATATAAACGGGAGAGATAATTTGAGAATGCATTTTAGCTATACAAATAAGGAAACTTTTAGAAACATAATAGTTTGTGTTGTGAAATGATCATACTATACTATATTTAGAATAAAGTAGTAGACATTGGTTGGAGAAACTACTGGCATTTGCAACATGTTTACCAATACAAATGCTATTTTTTTGCAATGTGGCTGTGACTGGTTAAATGCGATAAATATATATTCAGATCCGCATGTGCATCTGCACTGCAGTCCGATCAGGATCTGCACTGTTCACCATTCCGTCATGCTTCTAACAAGCAATATAGATTGTTATCTGGCTACATGGGTGTGCTATTTGATCAGGAGCTACACTGATCACACATCTGATAAGCCCCATTTCTACAGTCACAGCCACATTTCACGGAAATAACATGTGAATTTGTTAAAATGTGAATAATTCTGAGGCCAAAATATAGAGCAGTACAGGGCTCCAGATAAGGAATTAGTAATTGAGTATTGCCACTCCATCATTTCTGAAGCAATTAGGTATTTCAAAATTTTAATTGGGTAAAATAAAATCACACTTACACATCAACAGACCACAATTATTGAATAGTTTGCTTCGTTTGTTTTTTTTGTACGCGATAATGATATTTTTGTTTAAATGCCTAGCTCTCCACTATTTAAACACCCGTCAGTTTGTTTAAACGTATGGCTTTGACATCGTTTTCATTGTTTTTAATTAGAAAACAATGTTTTTGTTGGTACGAAAACATAGTTTTCTAATTACAAAACCAACAATTAGACAATTGTTCGTTTGTGTATCCAGGAACAAATCTGGGCTGTACCTTGGTTTCTAGTACACTTTTGCTGTAGCCGCGTTTGTTATCACTTTCCTTCTTCCCAGCTCTGGACATCTCGGTTGCCGGCTCTGACACGGAACGGTTGTATTTCGACCCGCTATCATCTGCCTTCTGGAAACATCAATAGAGGCTATTGAGGTGCTGCTACAGCATAAAACAAGACTAGATGGCCGCGGCCTGCATGTCGCGCCTTGTGGCGAGGCATGGACACTAAAAAAAGAGATATAGTACAACGAAAAACTTTAACCAAAAAACTTAACCAAAAAACTTAACCAAAAACTTTAACCGGACACACGTACGTATGTACGTACGTCAAAGTGCCGACTATATCGCGCTTTCCGCAAGCGGGCGCGACAAAAACTTTAATCAAAAACTTCAAAGTAATTTGACCTTGACATTGGGCACAGGGGCAGCACGGGAGGGGGGTAGAATGAAAATATAAATGATGATAAACACCCATGTGAAGTTTCACGGTAATGGGCAAAGCAGTTGCAGAGATATAGTATAACGAAAAACTTTAACCAATTAACTTAACCAAAAACTTCAAAGTAATTTGACCTTGACATTGGGCACAGGGGCCGCACGGGAGGGGGGTAGAATGAAAATATAGATGATGATAAACACCCATGTGAAGTTTGAAGGTAATGGGCAAAGCAGTTGCAGAGATATAGTATAACGAAAAACTTTAACCAAAAAACTTAACCAAAAACTTCAAAGTAATTTGACCTTGACATTGGGCACAGGGGCTGCTCAGGAGGGGGGTAGAATGAAAACATAGATGATGATAAACACCCATGTGAAGTTTCAAGGTAATGGGCAAAGCAGTTGCAGAGATATAGTACAACGAAAAACTTTAACCAAATAACTTAACCAAAACCTTCAAAGTAATTTGACCTTGACATTGGGCACAGGGGCCGCACGGGAGGGGGGTAGAATGAAAATATAGATGATGATAAACACCCACGTGAAGTTTCAAGGTAATGGGCAAAGCAGTTGCAGAGATATAGTACAACAAAAAACTTTAACCAAAAAACTTACCCAACAAGAAATGTGTCTGTCGAACGCGGATGCCACCTGCAGCATATTTGAGAAACTGTAACAAATTGGTTAACCGAAAAGTGTGACGGACGGACAGACGGACGACGGACGGACAGACGGACAGACAGACGGACGGTCCAAACACTATATGCCACCCGTTTCTTCGAAACCCGGTGGCATAAAAAAGAATGACAATATAGATGATGATAAACACCTATGTGAAGTTTCAAGGTAATGGGCAAAGCAGTTGCAGAGATATAGTACAACAAAAAACTTTAACCAAAAAACTTAACCAACAAGAAATGCGTCTGTCGAACGCGGATGCCACCTGCAGCATATTTGAGAAACTGTGACAAATTGGTTAACCGAAAAGTGTGACGGACGGACGGACAGACGGACAGACAGACGTATGACGGATGACAGACGGACAGACGGACAGACAGACGGACGGTCCAAACACTATATGCCACCCGTTTCTTCGAAACCCGGTGGCATAAAAACTTCAAAGTAATTTGACCTTGACATTGGGCACAGGGGCTGCACGGGAGGGCGTTAGAATGACAATATAGATGATGATAAACACCTACATGTATGTGAAGTTTCAAGGTAATGGGCAAAGCAGTTGCAGAGATATAGTATAACGAAAAACTTTAACCAAAAAACTTAACCAAAATCTTTAACCAAAAAACTTAACCAAAAACATTAACCAAAAAAATTAACCAAAAAACTTAACAATTAACCAAAAAACTTAACCAAAAACTTTAACCGAAAACCTTAACCGGACACACGTACGTTTGTTTGTTTATTGGTGTTTAACGGCCTATCAACAGCTAAGGTCATGTAAGGCCGGGCAAACGGGTTCGACCCCGTTTTAACCTGCTGCAATGGGGAGAAAATTCCAAAATCAGAACTGAATATTTACATCGAGAAACAATATATTCAGCCCTGAAATTAGAATAACCTGACCTGGTGGCAGGTCCATACCACACCACTTGGCCCCTTCCCTTAAAATAGGATTACGAATAATCGTAATACTCACATAAGGGGTATAACCAGATTCAACTGTCACATACAAAATGCCAAAGACGTATGTGAGGGCCAAACCAGGTCTCCAGTCGGAATTCCGGTAAGGATGAACCCCGATCGTTAAATTACCCATCGCTTGCACCCACCTTCCACCCACGACACACGTACGTACGTACGCCAAAGTGCCGACTATATCGCGCTTTCCGCAAGCGGGCGCGACAAAAATGTGGTCTATCGACACACTTAGGACCCCTATAGGTTACTTGTAAACAAGTGAAAGTGAATGGGTTTAATGTCTCAGCAACAGCTAGGGTCATATAGAGACGGGACCACAGTTTAAAGTCTCATCCAACAGACCAGTGGGATGGAAATACTATGAAAGTATTTTTGATGTCTAAGGCGAGGTTTGAACCCACAACCTCCGGATTGGAAGTCAGATGTCATAATCCCTAGGCCACAACCCATTCCCTAGGTTATTTGAGAAAGTCTTACAAAAACTTCCAAAAAATAAACGGACAAACGGACGGACGTTCTCACGAATGGATACTTGTTGGGTTTTTACTGAATAAAAAAGTACCCAACACTACCCAAAAAATACCCAACACTACCCTAACCCTACCCAAGAAGATCCCTAAAACGCTTGCCCAACACACAGATGAGCATTTGTTGGGTACTTTTGTACCCAGCAAGTACCCATTCGTGTGTGTGGACGGACGGACAGACAGGGCAAAATATATAGGGCACAGCTGAATCTCTAGGTCTAACTAGGTCTACCTGCCTGAATAGTATATTAGTAATCAGTTCCTATGCTGACCACCACATACAGTATGAACAGATACTACAAACACATAGGGAGTATGGCCAATACAACTACTCATTAGAGCTCCAGTTAAGGTGCGTAATTTGGAGGTAAATTTCTTATTTCTCCATCAAAAATGGCAAGTTGGGAGTCCTTTAGAATCGTCTCATTGAGACGATTCTAAAGGACTCGCAACTTGCCATTTTTGATGAAGAAATAACAAAATTTCACCCCATGTTGGTCAAATTACGCACCTTAACTGGAGCTCTGCTCATAGTACAAGGCCTGCTCGTTACTTACGTTACAAACTCATATCAAGCCAAGGCCTGCTCGTTATTACATTACAAACTCATATCAAGCCAAGGCCTGCTCGTTATTACATTACAAACTCATATCAAGGCAAGGCCTGCTCGTTAATTACATTACAAACTCATATCAAGCCAAGGCCTGCTCGTTACTTACATTACAAACTCATATCAAGCCAAGGCCTGCTGTTACGTTACTTACATTACAAACTCATATCAAGCCAAGGCCTGCTGTTACTTACATTACAAACTCATATCAAGCCAAGGCCTGCTCGTTACTTACATTACAAACTCATATCAAGCCAAGGCCTGCTCGTTACTTACATTACAAACTCATATCAAGCCAAGGCCTGGCTCGTTTTACTTTACATTACAAAACTCATATCAGCCAAGGCCTGCCGTTACTTACATTACAAACTCATATCAAGCCAAGCCATGCTCGTTACTACATTACAAATCTCAATCAAGCCAAGGCCTGCTCGTTACTTACATTACAAACTCATATCAAGCCAAGGCCTGCTGTTACTTACATTACAAACTCATATCAAGCCAAGGCCTGCTGTTACTTACATTACAAACTCATATCAAGCCAAGGCCTGCTGTTACTTACATTACAAACTCATATCAAGCCAAGGAGAGGGCTAGCACATCAAGAACTAAACCGCCCACAAATGACATATTAAGCTAACATGTCCCAAAGTTATACAGAATTCCACCCAATTTTACATTTCGACAGCATCAACTGATATGTTTATATTACTGGCTATCAATACTAAGTAGCAGGGCTCCAGATAAGAAGTTAGTAATTGAGTATTGTCACTCCATCATTTCTGAAGCAATTGGGTATTTCACAATTGTAATTGGGTAACATAAAATCACACTACTTTTTACACATCAACAGACAGCAATTATTGAATAGTTTGCTTTGAAATGAAAATATATTGGCATTTCATTAGAATTGTCTCCTTGGAGACAATTCTAATGAAATGCCAATATGTGTTTTCATGGAAAATAAGAAAAATATGCTTTATTTGTGGTCTGTTTATTGTTTTTTGCAGCATGGTAAAGGTACCACAAAATTGTTATTGCTTTTTGATATTCGCTACTTCTGATTTCAATTGGGTATTTGGCAATTTTAATTGGGTATTTAAGCAAATACGCAGCTTATCTGGAGCTGGTAAGTAGTATCTATAGTCAGGCATGTTGAACCTGTTAAATGGCGGAATGGATCAATTTATTAGGGTTTTACATATAATAGCAAGCTCATATACAGTTTTGTTTGTTTGCTTATTGGTGTTTAACGGCCTATCAACAGCTATGGTCATTTAAGGCCGGACCAACGGGTAACCCAAGTTCAATCGCGTATTCAACCTGCTGAATGTGTGGGGGGGGGGGGGAGATTATACCCCCATTTTTCAACTCTCACATACAAGAAAGCCAAAGACGTACATGAGGGCCAAACCAGTAGCCCATTTCACCAACATTGCAAAGTATACTTATCTAGCAAAGTATACTTTGAGGGAGTAATCATTTATTTTTCCTAAAATGAATTATTTTGTATAGAACTAACCACTGCATATATTTGATGATTAAACGTATGCAGAATTATTATACTGAATTGATTACATTATCACAGCCATTTTAATGAATTGATTACATTATCACAGCCAAAATGGCTGTGATAATGTAATAAATTCAGTATAATCAAAATTAATAAATGTTTCCTTAAATTTCTCCCTCAAAGTATACTTTGCTAGATAAGTATACTTTGCAATGTTGATGAAATCGGCTACAGGTCTCCGGATGGGATTCCGGTAAGTTTGTTTGTTTGTTTATTGGTGTTTAACAGCCTATCAACAGCTAAGGTCATGTAAGGCCGGGCAAACTGGTTCGATCCCAAAATCAGAACGGAATATTTATGGCGAAAAAATATATTCAGCCCGAAATTAGAATAACTCACATAAGGGGTATTATAACCAGATTCAACTGTCACATACAAAATGACAAAGACGTATGTGAGGGCCAAACCAGGTCTCCAGTCGGGATTCCGGTAAGGAAGAATTAATTTACCCATGCTCCCACCTGCCAGCCATTTGGTAATTACAGTAAAAAACAGATACTGCAAATGCATAGGGCTTATGGCCAATCACATTATTCGTAGTGCAAAGCCAGTCTGCTACATACATTATAGACTCTTATTAAGTGGACAGTGCTAGCAGATCAAGGACTAGACTGGTCACAAATGACATTTCCTGCTACAGCTCAGGCTTAGACAATCAAATTGCTTGATTGCCAGTTGGTATTGCCAATAGATGTTTACAAACATTGATAATCAGGGTATGATTAACACAGGCGGTTGTGAAGTTACATTCACTGATATGAATCCTTAATGATGGAATCAAGTCTCAACCCATTTCAGTATTAAGGATACAATAAGTTTTGTTGAAAAAATCAAATTATCTTGTTTATTTCTCCATAAACATGATAAAGGTATATGCTGTTACCACTTATTTGAACCGTCTAGTCGAGACGGTACAAATGAGTGGTAACAACATATACTTTTGAGATGAAATAAAGAAAATAGGATTTTCCCTACTAAAAAGTTTCATACTACTATTATAATAATTGTATCCCGTCTTTAATGGGTTAAGACACACATATACCCTCCCTTCCTCCCGCATGGTGGAATCAAGTCTACCCTCCACACTCTATAAACATGATAAATACCTTATCTGTGTCCTTATGTCCTTCCAGAAGCTCCTTCCTTTCACCTTTAGCCTCTTCCAGTTTCTTCATCCTCTGATTGGCTGACACGGCTTCTGCTATTTTCTGATTCGTTATCATTTCAGATAGCGTATGCTGATTGGTCGACGAAGAATCAATTGAATGTGATTGGACAACTGGTACTGGTTTGGTTTTTCTCTGCCTGGTTATCACAGGCAGTAACTTGGACGTCTTTGTTCGAACATCTTTTGCAAGTGTCAACATTCTCAGGGCATCGTTTCCAGTTTCCTTCTTTTTCACAGAGGATTTATCTGACTTCTTGACAATATTCAACGGGGACGAAGGAAAAGAGAATTTCTTGGGCGATTTCTGTTCTGTTTCTGGAATGGCGGTATCCCTGTAATTTATACAACAATATTTACACCTTCCATAAAGTCTGATCACGATATACAATGTTCGCCATTCCATCAATGAAACACAAATCATGCATCTATCAAGCAATGTGGACAGTAATGGGGTTACAGATTGTGTAGTTTCATCATGAGCCAGGGCTCCAGATAAGCCTATTTCATCAACATTGCAAAGTATACTTTAGTAGCAAAGTATACTTTGAGGGAGAAATTTTCAATTTTATGATAAATTTATTAATTTTTATTATACTGAATTTATTACATTATCACAGCCAATTTGGCTGTGATAATGTAATAAATTCAGTATAATAATTCTGCACACTTTTAATCACGAAATATATGCATTTGTTAGTTCTATATGAAATAATGAATTTCAGGAAAAATAAATGATTACTCCCTCAAAGTATACTTTGCTAGTAAAGTATACTTTGCACTGTTGATGAAATCGGCTACTGATAAGGAATTAGAAATTGAGTATTTTCACTCCATCATTTCTGAAGAATTGGTTATTTCACTACAGTACATAATAAAAATAAATAAATTTCTCCTAAAATTGAAAATTTCTCCCTCAAAGTATACTTTGCTAGAAAAGTATACTTTGCAATGTTTGTGAAATAGGCCCCTGAGCATTAAGGTTTTGAACACACTAAGTAAGTAACCTTGACCTTGGGTTTAGCGGGGGCCAGAGGATCATGGATTTGTCACAGCATGATAGAGAACCATGAGAGGAAGGCACAGAGGCATCGCAGCTGGGGCCGCAGTCGCTGCCCATTATTGTGGCGGTGCGGCTAGAGTATTCTGGCGTGGCGCCCCCAATATTTTGGGTGGAGGTTGTGTGGCCCTAATATTGTATATTGTACCGGAAAATTAACCATTGACCATTTTTTACGAGGGGGCCTTGCATTATCAGCTGCCTTCCGACACGACGTAAAGAGGCGGGTACCACTATAGGCCCCACTCAACATTCCATGGCCGGGCATAAATATCATATTAAATCATCACTCTTGTAAGATCCACATTCCTTATGAAATCAGTGAACTACTGTCTGTTTTACGGCCATATAAACAATGCAAAAACAATATTTTTCGACAATATTAAATTTTATCAAAATTTAAGAATGAACCTTCTTATATTTCGTGAACAACAAATTGATTTCTCTATGGGAATTTAACATGGGGGAAAAAGAGCTGGAGAAGCTGTGGGAGGAGATAAACAAGAGCTGTAGGAGAACAGCATAGCTCGACTAGGATGGTTTTCGATGTACACATAGCTTGACAAACAAGGTGGCTGCGGCCTGCATAAAAACCTTAACCAAGGTTGACTAAAAACCTTAACCAAGGGAAATTAAGTAAGTAATTCAAGGTTAAATGTAGGTCAATGTCAGATATAGGTCAGTGGTTATTGATGTACATCACTAGGAGATAAAGTTTTCCAAGTATGGTTGCTGTAGGCCCAGGATTATTCCATATACAAGCTTGACTAAAAACCTTAACCAAGGGGAAATAACTAAGTAATCCAATAATAAAAGTAGGTCAAGGTCAAATATACATCAGGGATTATTGATGTACATCACTAGGAGATGAAGTTGTCCAAGTATGGTTGATGTAGGCCCAGGAGTATTCCATATACAAGCTTGACTATAAACATTAACCAAGTAATTCAAAGTTAAATGTAGGTGAAGGTAAAATATAGGTCAGGGGTTATTGATGTACATCCCTATGAGAAAAAGTTATCCAAGTATGGTGTCTGTATGCACAATAGTATTCCATCTACAAGCTTAAAACCTTAACCATGGTTGACTAAAAACCTTAACCAAGGGGAATTAACTAAGTAATTCAAGAGGAAATGTAGGTCAAGGTCAAATATAGATCAGGGGTTATTGATGTACATCACTAGGAGATGAAGTTGTCCAATTATGGTGGGTGTAGGGCCAGTAGTATTCCATATACAAGCTTGACTAAAAACCTTAACCAAGGCGTGACGGTGACGCCAACGCCGGGGTGACAACATAAGCTCTAACTATTCTTCGAATAGTCGAGCCAAAAACGAAAAAATTTGGAAATTGACTCCGAAACATGGCTAGATAGCTTGGAAATGATCTAAGAAAAAAAAAGTTAGCTTTTGTTAGCGTTAAAAAATAGGTCCTGGACCAGTATTTCTAAAATTCGAAAAATATCCCCATGTTAAATCCCCATAGACATCTTCACTCTGTGATTTAACATGGGGAACATTTTGCTTTGCAATAAAATCAACATTGGACCAAATTTCACGAAATAAAAAGAATGTTCATTCTTAAATTTTGCTTTAATTTAATATTAGCGAAAAAAATATTGTTTTTGGATTGTTTGTATAGTCGTAAAATTTGGGCAGGTTTCGTGAAACAGACAGTAGTTTAATAAACACCATATGAAATCATCACATGTGCAAAATCGGGTATATACGTACCCGCCCAGTGAAGAGAAATCGTACACGAGCTCCATAGAGTTATGCTCCGTGATTGTGTGATCCTGGTCACGGATCTGTGACCTTGTGTCAATGTCGGGCTTCTCGCCCAAAATCAGGAGCTACAAAGCAGGGAACGTTGGATAAAAAAAATATGAATTTAACATGTTTAACCCGTTACATTCATAATTTTTATCCAACGTTAACTTTATTTTGCACATCATTTTGCACAGAGTAAAGATTTTTTACAAGTTACAAGGCACGTTTCATGCCAAGTGCCATGTATTCCATGCATTTTTCGGTCGTTGTCTTATCGTTTCAAAATTTAAACGTTTTCAATCAAAAACAAGAAACGAGGCAAAGCCACGAAGGCCAGGTTTTTTCCAAGCATAGACACTTGGATAACATAATTATACCCACTTTTTGTAGACTAGATGGCCGTGGCCTGCATGTCGCGCCTTGGGGCGAGGCATGGACACTAAAAAAATAGATATAGTAGATGGAAAAACTTTAACCAAAAAACTTTAACCGGACACACGGACGAACGAACAGACGGACGTATGCCAAAATGCTGACGATATCGCGCTTTCCGCAAGCAGGTGTGACAATGATGATAAACACCCATGTGAAGTATCAAGGTATTGGGTGAAGCAGTTGCAGAGATATAGTACACGAAAAAACTTTAACAAAAAAATTCAAAGTAATTTGAACTTGACATAGGGCACAGGATCGCGCTTTCCGCAAGCAGGTGCGACAATGATGATAAACACCCATGTGAACTATCAAGGTTTTGGGTGAAGCAGTTGCAGAGATATAGTACACGAAAAAACTTTAACATAAAAATTCAAAGTAATTTGACCTTGACATTGGGCACAGGATCGCGCTTTCCGCAAGCAGGTGCGACAATGATGATAAACACCCATGTGAAGTATCAAGGTATTGGGTGAAGCAGTTGCAGAGACATAGTACACGAAAAAACTTTAACAAAAAAATTCAAAGTAATTTGACCTTGACATTGGGCACAGGATCGCGCTTTCCACAAGCAGGTGCGACAATGATGATAAACACCCATGTGAAGTATCAAGGTATTGGGTGAAGCAGTTGCAGAGATATAGTACACGAAAAAACTTTAACAAAAAATTCAAAGCAATTTGACCTTGACATTGGGCACAGGGGCCGCACGGTTGGGGGTTAGAATGAAAATATGGATGATGATAAACACCCATGTGAAGTTTCAAGGTAATGGGCGAAGCAGTTGCAGAGATATAGTATAACGAAAAAGTTTTAACCAAAAAACTCTAACCAGACGTACGTTAAGTTAACGTTGAAAATGGCTAAGTCAATTACGTAGAAATAATAGGTGAAGGTAAAAAAATGGTCACATGTTGGATAGTTGTATGTGGTAGGCATCCCTTGGTTATGAAGCTGTGAAAGTTTGGTGGTCCTAGGTGGTACAGTACCAAAGAAATGGACTTAAACACGAAAACTTAACATTGAAAATGGCTAAGTCGACTACGCGGAAAAAATGGGTCAAGTTAAAAAAAAAGTAACATGTTGGATAGTGATATGTGGTGGGCACCCCTTGATTATGAAGCTGCGAAAGTTTGGTGGTCCTAGGTGGTACAGTAACAAAGAAATGGACTCAAACACGAAAACTTAACATTGATTGTGGACGCCGCCCGCCCACCGCCCGCCCGCCCGGCTTTCGCCAATCCAATAGCCTGGATTTTTTTTCAAAAAACCTGGCTAATCATGTCTAAACATACTGTGACAGTGTCAATATGTTTGCTCCAAAATGCGGCAGAAAAATGGAAATGCGATGTACATTTCAAAAACATTTTGGTGGCAAATGCCCCCATACCCCCCTAGCGCTATCCTGAGCTCCGCTCGGTTGACTATTTTACAATACTTGACAATATAGTCAAGTATTGCAAAATAGTTACGCCCCCCAACCCGAAATCCTGGATCCGCGCCTGGTTACTCACAAACTCTTAACTGATTGATCACTCCAGATCATTTTTTTAGATTATCAAAATTAAATTTTGAACTTGAAAAAATTGTCCTAATTTGAGACAAGCCATGTGATATTGTACCTATTAAGAATAATAGTGATATCTCATGAAAAATATTTCCAAAATGTACGATATTTCCTGTACATGACGTCAGAAGTTGATGAAATGTTTAAAGTAAATGTGGAAAAATTGGATTATTTTTATTATGTCATCCACATTGTACACACAAAATGCACTTTTCCTGGGGAGCATGTTGCCCGTACCAATACTAACTAGAAAATGTGGTATGTCAACGCACTTTAATAGGGCCCCTAACATTTTTTTCAAAAATATTAAATACATGTACCGGTAAAGGATTTTCTTTTTTTTCGGGGAATTTGGTCAAATATTAATTTTTTTGCGAAAAAACAATTTCCACATGTTAAATCCCCATAGACATCTTCACACAGTGGAGATGTATATGGGGATTTAACAGGAGGGCATTTTTTAGAATTTCAGAAATACTGGACCGATTTTCAAAATTAACTTGTTTTCTTAGTTAGATCATTTCCAAGCTACCTTATCAATATTTGATGAAATTTCACGAAATAAAAAGAAGGATCATTCTTAGATTTTGATAAAATTTAATATTATCGAAAAAGTACTGTTTTTGCATTGTCTATATGGCCGTAAAATTTAAGCAGCTTTTATGAAACAGACAGTAGATACAAACATAATTTCAATGAAATACATGTAGTATAATCTGATCCCACTAGGACTATTCAACAGACACTGGTATCCTGTGACAGATTTTATAAAGTTGACGATCATGTGTGTCTCATTTACAATTTAGAGTCCCGACCCCTCGAAGTCCAACTCCTGGATCCACCCCACCCACAGGTTGAAGTAACTGACCGAGGTCTATAAATACATTAAATATACCTAAAAGCATTAATAAGCGAGAACAAAAATAAGCTAAACAAAATAATTTGATAAGCTTATTTTTTGTTCACTTAATGCTTTTAGGTATACATGTATTTAATGTATTTATAGACCTCGGTCCGTTACTTCAACCTGTGGCCCTACCCACCTACTGACTCGGCCCACCTGTTGTTTCAGTCTCTGGTTCTCATCCTGGAACTGCTTCAGTCGCCAATTGTCCGACTCGAAGTTCAGCAATACTGGTACGGGTACGCTCGTTAAGGAGAAATTAGAGAAACTTATTTGGCATTCAAAATCCATTCCATTTATTTAGGGGTGAAAGGGCATTACAAAAAAAAAGAAGGAAAATGAGAAAATGAGACGCTCATCTGGGCAAACACCATTATAGACGGATGTATTGTTGAAAGGGTTGACGTGTGCATAATTTTGCAAATGCAGTATTAACAAGAGCTGTAGGAGAACAGCATAGCTCGACTACGAGGGTTGACGATGTACACATAGCTTGACAAACAAGGTGGCCGCAGCCTGCATAAAAACCTTAACCAAGGTTGACTAAAAACCTTAACCAAGGGAAATTAAGTAAGTAATTCAAGGTTAAATGTAGGTCAATGTCAGATATAGGTCAGGGGTTATTGATGTACATCACTAGGAGATGAAGTTTTCCAAGTATGGTTGCTGTAGGCCCAGGAGTATTCCATATACAAGCTTGACTATAAACCTTAAAGGTACATGCCCACCCAGTAGGCACACAATGTTCTTTATAGGAATTAAATAAGTGTATAATTGTGTCACTTTTCCACCAGTTCTAAAAATTAAGAGTGTCCGCTATACGTATATAATCATTTAGTAATATTTATATCAGGCTATTTTCATATGCAAATGAGACATGATATTTTTTTAATTATTTTTACTAATTAAATGCATCACCTGAAAAAATAATACATTCGACAGATAATAAAGTATGATCATTGCACATCAAAAAATAAATACAGATACTGTAAACCAACTAAATTTCGCTGCTACTAAATTTCGCGATTTTCTTATCTGGCCATAATCACGAACATATTAGTCGCGGTATGACGACGTGCGCTATTAAGTTTCGCTATCAATTTTGGAAATAATATGTTTTCATGGCAATTTTTGACCCGGAAACAGAACTGCTGCATCAATTTCATCCGTTGATAAACTCGTCCACAAACCAACTCCAAACACTGGACGAGTTTGTCAGAGAACGAAATGGTATACACTTTACATTGGGCAGACCTCGCTGTGTCAATCATAATCCCCCAATTAAGTAAATCAACAATAGTTGCGAATGAGATATCTTCACCCTGTGTATATCAACTGCAAATTGGTCTTCTAGACTTCCCGCTGATGCAATATTTTGTGATTTATCAGGATAGCAGTCCGATTCAGAAAACACAAGCCGCTTGGTATGAAGCCATGTCATAAAAAAAGTTATGCGAGAATGACGTCAGCAATCGTGTGTATAATCTTTGAATTATCGGTGAATGACTTGGTGCCCAAAGCGTGGATTTACACTTGCTTCTAATTGGCACCGCGGTATCTCTTTGAACTCAACAACACAACAAGCTGACTTATTACAGGCGTGTCACTTTTGACCAATCAGTCTTGTAAACAGTAAAAGATAATGGTTTTGTAAATTTATCCCGAAGCTGTTTTTGTACGAGTTTTAAAAATGTTCATAGAGTATAGAATTATATTATGTCTACCGGAATACACGACACAGAACACGTATGAATATAGTTAATTCAAAACAACCAGGATTAGCTAGTGTGACCAAATGACACCGACATATATGGGAAAGGTAACTATAGTTAAAAAGAGGCCCGACATCTAATAGCAAAATAGTTTTAACAATCCGAGGTTAGGAAATGTGGAAACATTCACGGAGATTTATGTTCGCGAATTTGAATCCCTCGCGAAGAACGCGAAGGTATCTCGCGCGCGAATATTAGTTGGTTTACAGTAATAAATAGTAATGTCCGTTATCATGTTAAGGAAACACGGTTATCGCCCCTGATATCAGTGTGGACATGTATGTCTGATATAAACTGTATAATAATGCCAATCAATACGTGGGGTAATAATGAATGAATGTTTATTTTGCCAGACAATGTCTCAGATGATGTCTGATGTACAGAACATTTTGTGCCTACTGGGTGGGCATGTACCTTTAACCAAGTTTGAGTACAAACCTTAACCAAGGGGGAATAAGTAAGTAATTCAAGGTTAAATGTAGGTGAAGGTAAAATAAAGGTCAGGAATTATTGATGTACATCCCTATGAGAAAAAGTTATCCAAGTATGGTGTCTGTATGCACAATAGTATTCCATGTAGAAAGCTTGACTAAAAACCTTAACCAAGGTTGACTAAAAACCTTAACCAAGGTTGACTAAAAACCTTAACCAAGGGGAATTAACTAAGTAATTCAAGGTTAAATGTAGGTCAAGGTCAAATATAGGTCAGTGGTTGTTGATGTACATCACTAGGAGATGAAGTTTTCCAAGTATGGTGGGTGTAGGGCCAGGAGTATTCCATATACAAGCTTGACTAAAAACCTTAACCATGACGATGACGCCGACGCCGGGGTGACTACATAAGCTCTCACTATTCTTCGAATAGTCGAGCTAAAAATGTCACAAATGATTTCTAATAAAATATAGGTACTAAATATACCACAAAACAATGTGAGCCAAATAAGTCTCAAATCAAAATGCCACGTAAATTCAAAACAAGATGCAAATGATTTTCTTGCTACACCAGCAAATCTTGCGTGCTTTTAAACCATACTTACATGTACTTGTTTAGTTAAGGTGCATATTTATTTGTTCAACAACACTTTCATCTGAAATTCAAGTTACCAAAACAATTCCTTACTTTTATATTTCAGTAGTCAGACTATGCTTAAATGGTAAATTGCAGGTCTGTGAAAGAACGGTGAATTATAGAATTAAACATAGCTCGCTAGAAGTTCAAAATGAAGATTTTTCCCGCTTATTTTCAGATAAATTACAGAATTTCCGCTAGCTGGACATTTAACTTACACAGCTGGGGGCAGTTTCACTAAACTTTGTACGACTAAAATGTTCGTAAGTACAGATTTAGAACAGTCTGTAAATTTCAATTGATGAATTTACATTTATTGATCATAGACTGCATATGCAGCCTATGCTCAATAAATGTAAATCTAATAATTGTTTACAAGAACACATTGTTAATGTGAAATTTACAGACTATCATAATGTTGCACTTACGAACATTTTAGACGTACGAAGTACAGTGAAACGGACCCCAGCTGTTCGGACTTGTTCAACACAGCCGGACAATGGACTCCTGTACAGAATTATTCCCACTGAACATTTTAAATATGTTTCTATATTCTGTACATAAGTATATCTTGTGACCACTCATTTGAACCATGTCACCGATACGGTTCAAATGAGTGGTAACAACATATATATACTTTCATTGAGAAACAAAGAAATGTCTGATTTCCAAATGCTTGTATTTTGTACTTGAAATTGAGTAGTTACATTGGCTGAGAGTGAGCTGTGATATAACTCAGGCAATCAAATTGCTTTACATGTCATTGCCAATAAATATTCAGAAGATCTGTATCTTATTTCACCAACATTGCAAAGTATACTTCGAAGGAGAAATTTTCAAGTTAAGGATAAATTTATTAATTTTGATTATACTGAATTTATTACATTATCACAGCCATTTTGGCTATGATAATGTAATAAATTCAGTATAATAATTCTGCATACTTATCATCAAATATATGCAGTCGTTACTTCTCAAAGTATACTTCATGCTAGATAAGTATACATTGTACTTTGCAATTTAGACGAAATCGGCTACTGGTTAGAATGGTTGTGAATGGATATGCGTTCTCTATAGCTCTAGAGGTTATATGAAGACTTTATAATACTAGTGAAGGATATGCATGGACTGAAGGATCACACTAAGGAAGTTGTGTAGCGAGAGGAAGTATGTCTCCTGCCAATGCTTCGTGAAGTACATCTGGAAATTATGGTTCTCTTCCGGGTTCCTCACAAACGGGAATGCTGAAACATGAGAAACACAGGTTGAAGTAACAGACCGAGGTCTATAAATACATTAAATATGCCTAAAAGCATCAATAAATGAAAAAAAATAAGCTAAAATATTTTTGTTTACTCCCTCCATATACGGTAGACATAAGTCTATATGGAGAGAGTAAAAAAAATTGTTTAGCTTATTTTTTTCTTCATTTATTGCTGCTTTTAGGCCTATTTAATGTATTTATAGACCTCGGTCCGTTACTTCAACCTGTGGCTGAAACATGTGAAAGGGTTTAACAATCACAATGCTGAAATAGATTTTGTCGTCTGATGTTTATTTTTATGTTCCATTTTTCTCATAAAAAAACATGCTTTGACAACACTTTAGAATCATTTCCAATGGAAATGATTCTAAAGTGCTGTCAAATTATGTTTTTATTGAGAAATAAGCTTTTACACTTATGTGAATTCTTCTCCTGCAGGAGATCAGTTTTACAATATGGCTAAGGAACAAGTTGGTGAAATAACGTAACATTGTATGAACAAACCAAAAAACAAAATGTGTATATCAAAATGAATGCGTCACCATGATGGAAGCGTATGTGGTGTTTGAACGTCTCACTTACGCTAGACAGTACCGATCAGAAGGGACTTAGCTAAAACGCAGACCGCTTTATCATATTTCACCCATTCTAAGGATTAATGTCCCCAGATAAGGTGTTTTTGTCTATTTAACACATTTTATTATATCTGAACACGCATTGATTTTTAAAAGTGACTGTGCGTACAAAACAGTATGTACATGTACATCAAAATTCCAAGAAATTTCATCAAATATTAATTTTATTGCGAAAAACAAAACAAACATATTAGAAAACGACTCCAAAACCTGGCAAGATATTGTTGAAACGATGCAACTAAGAAAACAGTTAGATTTTGAAAATCAGTAAAAAAATCCCAGTTATTTTAACAACTCTATGTGTAACCCCCACGAATCCCATAGAAAAATTGTTCTTTCACAATAAAATCAACAGTAGTGGTTCAGACATACGAGTGCTCAGATCTCCAGTTAAGGTGCGTAGTATGTTCAATTTGTGGTGACATTTTCTTATTTCTTCACCAAAAATGGCAAGTTGGGAGTCCTTTAGAATCGTCTCATTGAGACGATTCTAAAGCACTCCCAACATGCCATTTTTTATAGAGAAATAAAAAATTTGTCCCCAAATTACGCACCTTAACTAGAACTCTGTGAGTGCTTTCAAATCAGGAAGAGACATTATCATCAGAGATCTAGAACATCTGTCCAAAACACATGGATGCCCCACCTACCACTTTTATAGTACGGTAAATGAGGCAAAATTGCAAAACTATATGTCCAAAAGGGGGAGATAATCCATGACCTGGAAGTATTTCGTGGTGAGCCTTAGAAATGACAGTGGAATAAACCAGTATTACATGTGAAAACACATTGATTTTCAAGATATCTAGTTTACATAGCTTGAACATGTCTGCTGTATACATTGTATACTCATTTGTAAAGTAGACATCAAGTGATATAAGAGACACGCTATGTACCTAAGATGATGTGCAGTATATGTAATGAACATAAATGTATTAACATAATAACAGACTTTCTATGCTATACAAGATCAGAAATGATCTTGTGGCAATTCCAGGCTGATCAATACTTTACACATAACCCCAGACCTCAACGGCACTCACACCCACTTCAATACAGACTCATATCAGCCAGTACCGACTACTATAAATACTCTTATTTCCCTCACACAGTATCTGTCTGGAACTCCCTACCAATAGGGATTCCAACATTACCAACAGTCAACCAGTTCAACCTTTCAACCAGCCAGCTTGAACATAAAACCGCTGCCTAAATCCCAGCCTGTTTTTACTTTTAACTACATAACACTCTTCTATACTGCCTCAGGCTTTTATCGTAACTTTTATTCCTACTAACACCCTTGTCAGTTAGATGTGCACATCTCTAAGTCCCCAATAGGATCGAGAAGATAGATAGATAGGAAACTGGTGGATTTTGCGACGTAAACATATTACGACGGTGCAGAGTTCATCACAATTACATACTCTTTGCATGCTAGCGGTGAAAATATCCGCCAAACGAATTAGCAGTTTATGTTTTATTTCTCTCTGTAAATATGTCTAGAAATTTCATTAGAATTGCGTCCTCTGGACGCAATTCTAATGAAATTCCAAGACATATTCATGATATTTATAGGGTGAAATAAAAGAAAATACAATGAATTGTCGTCTGTTATTTTTGAACTATTTATAGCCCACAAATTTCCCAGCATGCAAAGAGTTAATGGAACTTGATCTAGCATAGACCGCCCAGTTGGATCTGTCTAATGGCGGAATGGGAAAGTGGAAATGAATGAGTTTAACATCTAATCAACAACCAAGTTCATACATAGATGGAACTTCGGTTCAAAGTCTCATCCAAAAGGCGGGGACTGAACCCATGACCTACGGTATTGAAGTCCAATGCATATCAACCCATCCCTATGGAATGGCAAATCTACAGTACATAATAACTCCAATAATTAGTGTTATATAGCTTCAACTAATATTTAGAGCTAACGTTAAATATTTTGAGTTAGCATTCATTATTTGAGCTTAAGCAGATTTGGCATTCGCGAACACCAAACCTACATAAACTCAAATAATTATTGCTGTCTCTAAATAATTAGAGCTAGCGTTAAATATTTAGAGCTAGCTCCAAATAATTTAGAGAGCTCTTCAGATGATGTGGGGCTAGCTCTAAATACTTAATGCTAGCTCTAATTATTTAGAGCCAGCATTAATTATTTGACTTTATGTATATTTGGCGTTCCATACATCACTAACAGCAGAACGGAGGGAAGTTTTACTTTAACCCTTAGACTGCTACTCACAACAATTGTTGTCTGCTGTTGCTTTTATATCTTGCCTTATTTCTCAATAAAAACATGGTTTGACAGCATTTCAGAATCATTTTCAATGGAAATGATTCTGAAGTGCTGTCAAAGCATGTTGTAAATTATTCTAAATTGCTGTCAAAGCATGTTTTTGACGATACAAATGGAAATAGAAAATAAACAGCAGACAACAAAAAATGAAGATAGCGGGCTAAGGGTTAATCACATGTGTGTGACCTACCAAACCAATCCTTGAACTCTCCCTGTGTTTGAAGCAACTCTGTCATCCTTTCAAAGAAATCCAGGATCTTGTCCTGTTTGTTGTTGACAGAGGCGTGAACCAGATAGTACTTCAGCAGGCCCACCTATAGAAGCATTTCAGACATGAGTAAATTTTGCACTGTTTTACATCGAATTGTGTGCCGATTAAAAGCCTTTCAGAATAAGCATAAATGATTGATTTATTGGTGTTTAACGGCCTATCAACATACATGTAGGTCACTGAAGGCCGGGCCAACAGCTTTTATCTCGCAATTAACCTGCTGTACTGTACTGGCTGGATAATCCCTAAATCAGAACGGAATATTTACATCAAAATAATTATAACTAGAAAAAGTCGATGGCGCGCCATCGCAATATACCCACTTTCCCCAAATGCTAAGTCCGAAAGGGGGAGGTAATCCATGATGGAGGGTCGGATAAAAAATCCAAATTCACTTTGCACATGTGCACATGATAACGAAGCTACATAGCAAATATGAGGCGCGTAGGTATGAAGGTGAAAAAGTTTTTCGAGTTACAAGGAAAAAATGGGAAATTCTGAGTCGGAAAGGGGGAGGTAATCCATGATGGAGGGTCGGATAAAAAATGGGAATTCACTTTGCGCATCTGCACATGATAACGAAGGTATATACTAAATATGAGGCGCATAGGTATGAAGGTGAAAAAGTTTTTCGAGTTACAAGGAAAAAATGGGAAATTCTGAGTCCGAAAGGGGGAGATAATCCATGATGGAGGGTCGGATGAAAAATCCGAATTCACTTTGCGCATCTGCACATGATAACGAAGCTACATAGCAAATATGAGGCGCGTAGGTATGAAGGTGAAAAAGTTTTTTCGAGTTACAAGGAAAAAAATGGGAAATTCTGAGTCCGAAAGGGGGAGATAATCCATGATGGAGGGTCGGATCAAAAATCCGAATTCACTTTGCGCATCTGCACATGATAACGAAGCTACATAGCAAATATGAGGCGCGTAGGTATGAAGGTGAAAAAGTTTTTTGAGTTACAAGGAAAAAACGGGAAATTCTGAGTCCGAAAGGGGGAGATAATCCATGATGGAGGGTCGGATCAAAAATTCCGAATTCACTTTGCGCATCTGCACATGATAACGAAGCTACATACCAAATATCAGGCGCGTAGGTATGAAGGTGAAAAGAAAAAGTTTTTCGAGTTACAAGGAAAAAATGAGAAATTGTGAGTCCGAAAGGGGGACATAATCCATGATGGAGGGTCGGATCAAAAATCCGAATTCACTTTGCGCATCTGCACATGATAACGAAGCTACATACCAAATATCAGGCGCGTAGGTATGAAGGTGAAAAAGTTTTTCAAGTTACAAGAAACGTGACGGACGGACGGACGTTCTTACGAGAGCTACATTGTGAGGTTATTTCCTTTGATGTTTACACTGTGGGGTTAACCTCACAATGTAGCAACTTATTCCGTTATTTTCTTCCTTAACGATTCTCTTACGGAATAAATCGCATAATATGCAAATGAGCTAGCCATTAGTTAATTATATTTGAAAAACACTTATCCAAGTGTCTTAAATAGGGCGGTGGATGGGTTTCAGCACAACACAGCAACCTCACAATGTAGCTCTCGTAAGTACGGACGTACGGACGGACGGACGTTCTTACGAGAGCTACATTGTGAGGTTATTTCCTTTGATGTTTACACTGTGGGGTTAACCTCACAATGTAGCAACTTATTCCGTTATTTTCTTCCTTAACGATTCTCTTACGGAATAAATCGCATAATATGCAAATGAGCTAGCCATTAGTTAATTATATTTGAAAAAACACTTATGCCAAGTGTCTTAAATAGGGCGGTGGGTGGTTCAGCACAACACAGCAACCTCACAATGTAGCTCTCGTAAGTACGGACGTACCAACATTTTGGGTTTATGGGCTATTTGCTATATAAAAGATCAAAGGAAATACCCCGTAAGACACAATAGGCTTACGGGGTACGGAATAAGTTCCATTGTCTTCTATTGTCTTAGGCCACGCCCCCTACCCCATAAGTACCCTAATGTGTGCCCGTACGGACGTACGGACGGACGGACGGACGGACACCCGTGACGAAAACAATATACCGATTTTTTTTTACAAAAAAGTGGGTATAATAAACTGACCTGGTGCCAGGCCCATACCACACCAAAGTCACAAAGACCCTTCGCCTAAAAATACCGACAGGATTACTTATATATGGGGTATAACCATATTCAACCGTGACATACAAGAAAGCCAAAGACATACATGAGGGTCAAATCAGGTCTCCGGTCGGGATTGCGATAAATCCCGAACATTAAATTACCCGTCGCATGCTCGCAACCAACCACCCAAAACTATAAATGAATTGTTTACACTCTGCACAATATTCAATGGTGAACGTTTGTGGTCACTGTGGCATTATATTGGACACTTGGCCTGAGAAATAATAAAGATGTCAGGACAAAAATTACAAGATACTAGATGGCCGCAGTCCACATGTCGCGCCCGCCGAGGCTTTGACATGTATACTGAAAAACTCTATTAAAATTATTTTTTTTAACCCGGACGAACGTACGGACACACGCCAATGTGCCGACTATATCGCGCTGTCCGCAAGCGGGTGCGACAAAGAGAATGTGAAGGACAATTGAAGGTCATGGCAGTGGGTTCAACTTCTGTCACAGGTGATTCTAGCGTGTCTTGGATGGTCAATTATTTTTTGTATATACATGAAACACCTTTCTAAACAATGTACAAAACAATTCAAATGCCCCCGGTGGCATTTGAATTGTTTTGTACATTGTTTAGAAAGGTGTTTCATGTATATACAAACAATAATTGACCATCCAAGACACGCTAGAATCACCTGTGGGTTCTGTTACATACCGCTGGCCCATGATTATGTGCAAGCTAATATTAGTCCAGTGGAACCTCTCTAAACAGGACACCAATGAAATAAATGTGGTCTCATTTTGAGAGGTTTCTTGGTAACGTATCTCAGATAATAATGCATGTTCATGATTGCAAAAGACATATAAGTATGTCCCAGAATTGTCATATACCGGTACCCGATTTACAGTGGAACATCTCTAAACCAGACACCCTCCCCAGGGTGTCCGTTTTAGGGAGGTTTCACTTTAGTATTGATAATATGTAACGACAGCACGGCAGAATCTATTTCGAACTCCATTTCCAAAGCAGCATCGGAAATTATACCAAATAAATTAGTCACAATTAGGCCGAACGATATCCCCTGGTTCAACAACACTATCAGGAAAGCGATGAGGAAACGCAATAGAGCTCATAAAAAAGCGAAACGCATCAACACCGATTCCGTATGGGCCACTTTTCGAAAACTGAGAAACGAAGTAACTAAACTAATCCGAAAGTGCAAGTCTGAATACGATACTAACATTACTGAGAAAGTTAATGATCCAAATACTCCCATAAAGACATGGTTTAAACTCGCTAAGCAATTAAAATCTAACAATAAATCAACAACAATCCCAACATTGATAGACGACGGCATCGATGCCTCATCGGACGACGACAAAACAGAATTACTGAATAGGTTCTTCTCAAAACAATCGGCTATCAACGACAGTGGGCATATCCTGCCTCCTACCCCACCACATTCACCTCATAGCCTATCGACCATCTCAATTTCTCCAACAGACGTCATTGACGCCATAGCTTTAGTAAATCCATCAAAAGCTAGCGGTCCAGACCTTATTAGTCCACGACTCTTACGCGAAGGCGCCCGGGAACAATCTACTCCCCTTTCTAACTATTTCAATAAGCTGATAAAGAAATATTTCTTCCCTTCCCCATGGAAATTAGCCAATGTTACTCCAATCTTTAAGAAGTCGGACCCATCAAGTCCACATAACTACAGACCTATATCACTTCTCAGTTGCATAGGTAAGCTTATGGAGCGATGCATACACAAATACTTATATAACTTTATAACTACAAATAATAAACTTACATGCTACCAGTCTGGTTTTATAAGAGGAGATTCGACTGTAAATCAGTTGGCATTTCTATATAATGACATATGCAAAGCACTGGACGAAGGAAAGGAAGTCCGTGCTGTCTTTTGCGACATTTCCAAGGCCTTCGATAGAGTATGGCACCGAGGCCTCCTATATAAACTTTCGTCCATTGGCATCACTGGCCCCCTGATTGATTGGTTTTCTTCATATCTTTCCCAAAGACGCCAACGTGTAGTCTATGGCAACTCGTCATCCCGTTGGACATCTATAAATGCTGGCGTTCCACAAGGCTCGATTCTAGGCCCTCTCCTATTCTTAATATATATTAATGACATTGTAAGTGACATCCACTCCAATATTCGACTATTTGCTGACGACACTAGTCTTTACATAATCGTTGACGACCCGCTAGCCTCATCTGCAACATTAAACTACGATATAGAATCTATTCACCAGTGGTCTATAAAATGGTTAGTAAAATTCAACCCTTCAAAGACTGAGACCATGATCTTCTCTAGGAAGCTGAATAAACAACAACATCCTAACCTCTTGATGAATGGTCAAACTATTAATACATTTAAAGAGCATAATCATTTGGGTCTTACTCCACGGTAAGTGGAACTCACACATATCCTCATACATAAGCAAAGCTTGGCAGCGAATTGGTATGTTACGATCCTTTAAATTTATATTAAGTAGCTCGGCCCTTGAACGAATGTATGTCTCATTAATTCGTCCTCTGCTAGAATATGCAGATGTAGTATGGAGTAACTGTACGATCGAGTTAAAAAAACAGCTTGAATCTGTACAAGTCGAGGCTGCGCGCATCGTGAGTGGAGCCACAAAGCTATGCAACATTGACAAGCTATATCACGATCTTAAGTGGGAAACTCTTGACAACAGACGTAATAAACACAAATTAGTTCTCCTATACAAAATGAAAAACAACTTAACTCCCCAATATCTTAGTGAGCTAATCCCACAGCAAACTCAAGTTCGCTATAATCTCAGAAACGCGTGTGACATACCATTAATACCATGCCGTACCCTACTATATAGGAATTCATTTCTTCCGTCATCGATCCGAGAATGGAATTCTTTGTCTGAAGCGACTAGATCACGTCCTTTAAAGCACGCTTGAATAAAAACATATTAAAATCTTCGCCTTTATATAATATCGGGTCGAGACAGGGTCAAATACTCCATACACGCCTTCGCCTATCATGTAGTTCATTAAATTATGACCTTCATCGAAGGTCGATAGTTGACACACCCAACTGCACATGTGGTGCCATAGAAACAACCAGTCACTTCCTGTTACAGTGCAACAATTACCGGCACATACGACAACAATACCTAGAAAACCTCCCTTGTCCTCCAGTTGTCGATAACTACTTATTTGGTAACGAACGACTAAGCTTTGAAGAAAACAAACACATATTCACTCAGGTACAAACATACTTGCTAGCCACAAGACGATTCTCTTGACGTAAATATTTCGCATGTATGCGTGCATATGTATATATACGCGTGTACAAGTGTATGCATGCATGTGTATGTATGCATGTACATGTAACCTATTAGATAAAACATTGACCACACTTAATGCATAATTGTCCTCGCTAGCCTCATTTTATACATGTTCCTCATTTATATTGCTCATAATACATTTATTTTTATTTTTACCCTAATCATCTGACTGCCTACCACAATGAACATCAAATTGGACTATTACCTTCTTCATCTAAATTGCTTGGCCCTAAATGATACTCATTGTGTTGGTGGGTCACTAAGCACTATTACCTTGCATTCTTGCCTCTACGCAGTGTTCTGTGTGTTTTGTGCGATGTAGTCCGAGGACGGGGGCGACGTAGTTACATTCTTTTAGAGAAAAGACAGTTCGCATGTGTCTCAGAACATTCAGTATTTTTTTGTTTTCATATTTTAATTTCAATGTAAAACATTTAATGGAGATCAAGGTACATTCTCACATGGAGATCAAGGTAAATTCTCACCCGCCTGTATACGGATAGCAGGAGCCGGGCCCGAGTAACCATTCAGCGTTTAGTTAACTTTTCAACGAAGTTTTCATATTACCATGCTAAACATGAATGTATACGTTGGACAGTCACACTACCTCAGCATTCGCTCTGGCGGTGTTGAGCTTGCCTATATCTTCAATTTCTATTATAAATACCAATGTTGCGCACCATGATAAAGCGGTTTGCGTTTTAGCTAAGTCCCTTCTGATCGGTACTGTCCAGCGTAAGTGAGGCGTTCAAACACCACATACGCTTCCATCATGGTGCGACGCATTCATTTTGATATACACATTTTTTTTTTGGTTTGTTCATACAATGTAACCTTATTTCACCAACTTGTTCCTTAGCCATATTGTAAAACTGACCTTCTGCAGGAGAAGAATTCACATAAGTGTAAAAGCTTGTTTTCTAATCCTGTTCTCAATTGTATGTATATATATATCACTTGCCACAACTTGAAATAAATATTGTTTAAACTAATATGTAACGAATATATATACATTGTATACGAATAGTCGAGTTAAAAATGCTGTTCATGATTAATGTTTAACTATAAATTCATGTGTTTTTCCAAGTTTATACCCCGATAAATTCCACAAAAAGGCCATTCATTCTTATATTGAATTTAACATATTTTTGCATGCTAGTGTTTTTTATTGATCATCTGGCGAATTTACAGCACAATTTTATTTCTCCACGATGATAAAATGCTTGCCACGCAGGGATTTTTCTGGCCTTAACTGTAATTTATATACTGTATGTAATATGTGGATATGAATGGAGAAATGGTGCTCATGGGTTTTGCGACAAGTGTAGATCCAGATCAGCATGTGTATTCACAGTCTGAACAGGATCTGCACTGTCATGCTACTAACAAGCAATATAGACCGCTAACAAGAGTGTGCTGTTTGCTAAACCACTACACTGGTCACAAATTCCATAGGCCCCATTGCTCCAGTCACAGCCACATACATATCATTGTTTACCTCCAATTTCCGTACGCTACTCATGTATCTCTGCTCTAGCCGGGCAAATAGTCGAGCATTCAAGAAGTTCCAGTATTCCCGCATGTTTGGCAGGTCGTAGCCGGTGATGTATGCCTGTAACTGGTCCACCATCTTGTCTGCCTGTAAATATACAGTAGGTGGAGGTCAATTTCCCGAAAGTTCAATACATGCAAGCAGGGTTGGCCGGGAAATACCGGGGGCGGGAATTCCCGGCGGGAAATAGGAAATACCGGTATTTCCCGTCCCGGGAAATACTCCCCAAAGTGGGAAATACCGGGAAATATGATTTTTTTTGTTCTTATTTGATAATTGAAGTTATTTAAATTAAGTTTTAAGCTCAGTAATAGTTAATTAAACAGTCAACAACTTAATAATTAGATATAGGGGTTAATTACAATGTATAGATCTGTTTCATTCCCAACTAGGGGTACTCATCAGGTGGAATATTTGGCAACCATGACATTTATATTTTGGTTGTATTATTTTTTGGTAAATTACTTCTTAATTTTTTAGGAAGCATCTGAGTGTCTGCTAGATACAATTCACAAGGATAACGTCATCATGATCAGACTATGTTTTGACAACAGGCTGTTAATTGTCAACCTTCTCCCACACTAATATTCGGTATCAAGAAATGAGAATAAATGATCTTAGCATGCATGATGTGCATACACATAGTCTCTTACAAGTCTTATATGACTGACAATGTACTGTTGTTTTATGCTTTGTATTACTTATTTGCATTATTATAATGACATTTATTTAACGTGAAGACTATGGGCCACGATGGTACGTATGAGATACAGTACCTAAAATCGCAAATGCCTACTAATGTCTACTTATTTGCATGTACATTGATGAGACTTTAATAAACCATCAAACTATGACAACAATTGTCAGCCTTCTCTCACACCTTTAGTGTCGTACTGTATAATAAGAACCCAGGTGGTCTGTATATGGTCATGTCAAAATTCCAAAAGCAGCTTTTATTAGTGGCAGGTTACTATAGTAATGAGGGGTGTTCTCATATACAATAAAATAGACAGTTGGCAAATACTACATACCGGTAGACTTGTATATAGGGAAGAAAATTGTCTAGAAAATAATGATGTTTTTTTTCTCTAAATAAACTTATTATTTCTTTTTTTATTGCAGAATGTTTTACCTGTAGGCTTATCAGTCTACACAGATATAAACCATAGTAGATATAGGGGAATATAGAGACTCATCTTGACATTTTGGAATTAAAAAGACCACCAAGATTCATATTTCCCGGTATTTCCCAGTATATCCCGGTATTTCCCAGTATTTCCCGGTATTTCCCACCGTCCTGGGAAATACTCTTATTTCCCGGGAAATTGCCAACCCTGCATGCAAGTCTATGGGAGTTCAAGGGGTGGGAAACACTTCTGTCCAACATCTGTACGCAGCCGTGCTTGGAGAAATGGGGCTCATGGCATCTGTAACCTGCTTACCAAGTTACCAGTGTAGCTTCTGATCGAGCTACAGGGATCCTCCAGATTATCGGACAAAAATGGCATTTTGTTTACGATATTTTTCTTAAAATAGCAGCTATGGGCATAATATTTTCACAGAACAATCCTTGGTTCTTGCTGTCTCAAGGCATGTAAACTATTTAGCAAAATATGCCATCTTTCTCACTTAAAATTGGGTCAGATCATCAGTCGTAAGATTGCCCCAAAATTAACATCGACAATCAGTTATCCGGACAAACGTATAGACTAATCGTCTTATAACTTCTATTCTCTCATGTTGAAATCATAATTGTATCGCCTGTAAACCAGTGTAAACAACAGTGTGTATTTCTGCAGAAAAATCAGTTACCCTTCGTGTCTTGGAAACCGTCTTTATTATAGAATGTATTGTATTTACCGGTATATAGAACAATGACGTAATTGGGTGCACTCGAATGAGCCCCCGCATAACTTTTGTCGTTGTAATCAAATTGTGGACAGAGTTGGGAATGTGTTCAGCAAATTTTACTAGTATATTTACCATGCCGACAAAAGAATGCGCTTAATTAACAGGTATTTTCATTTGTCCAATAAACTGATTGTCCGGATAATTACTCTGACCCCTGTACTATCACACTCCTGCAGCCTGAGGTGTTTTCTTGCAGTGCACTGTTTGTGTGGTTCTTTGAAGCATGCTGGGCGTTTCATCATGAACAGTCCCAGCAAACATGCACATATGGGTCCCATATGGGCTATTTCTGGGCAAGCCCATATGGGTATGCCCATATTGGACCCATATGGGACCTTTGTGGGCAAGCCCATGTGGGTTTGCCCATAAGGGTCCCATATTACAGCAATTTTAGGAAAAACAAATATTTATTTCTTTATTTAAAACTCATTTACTTTGAGCTAGTATGTGACTACCTTGATCTAAACTGCTATTATTTTATCTAAAAATAGCAATTCAACACATACGCGTATATTTTACAACCCATGTGGGACCCATACGGGTCCCATTTGGGCCTCCCGATAAACGTACACACCCCTGAACAGGTGCGCGAAATTAATTTATTTTGTTTTTAATATAGGTTTTAACTTTTATGAATAAAATATATAATGTATCATTTAGACGTTGTTATTATCAAGAATTTAATCATTGCATGATTAAAAATAAATTTTGAGCATGCGCAGACGTGATTTCCGCTTCCGCCAAAATGCAGACGTGATTTATTTTGAAAACAATTTAAGCGCCTTTTGAAACGGTAAATTGTAAAATTGTACAAGTAGATAATATTTCTTTTGAATTCAGAACCACATTATCGACCTGCCATTTTAAATTCATGTAGATAATGTGTGTATAGGAAAGTTGTAAACGCATTTTATTTTTTGTTTTGCCTTTGCCATGCATGTATTTTCGCGGAAGTCAGTCGTCAATTTTCAAGTTTGTGACATTATCTATATAAACTTGCATGTTTGTATCTGATGTTTCTGACAAGTGGTTGTTTATTGAAAGTCCAGCAAACTTAAAATTGAAATGGATCTAGCCAAGAAATGCAAGATCTGCCCAAAATGGAAGTATCTGGGCTGCCCATGAGGGACCCATATTGAGTACAATTAGGGCTGCCCATGTGGGACCCATATAGGTCCCATATTGCGTGTTTATGGGGCAGCCCATATGGGACCCATGTGGAACCCGGTTGCACTCCCCATCTGGGTCCCGTATGGGCAGCCCATATGGGACCCATGTAGGTGCCGATATGGGTCCCATGACCCATGTAGGTGCCCATATGGGTCCCATATAGATTGCTAGCTGGGGTGCAGCCCCTGATGTGGATGCTCAAGTCGGTCTCGGCTTACATTGGTTGAAATGTCTATAAGCCCCATTTGTGCACAGTGAAAAAGTAAACACCTTAGCAGTTAGCAAGGATAGACCAGCCTGAAAAACTGTGCAGTCTGATCGCAGCTAGGCCTTTAATCGCAGGTTCGCTGTTGATATAACACATTTCATGCTGAGGATATGCCATAATATATATTCCTTGACAAAGTGCAGGTCTGTCAAATTAAACCATCACCTAAATGGATAAATGGAATGGATACTACTGAAACAAGGGTGTTCTAAGAATTTGTTTTTCTTTTTTTCAAAAAGTAAAAACTTGTTTGTTTACATTAGCAAAAATTATGGAAATAATTAGAACACAACAATATCATGCTATTTTCTAACGATTTAAAAGAAAAGCATTGAAAATGTTTCGAACTCTGAATCCTTTCTCTTTTTCATTCTTCAATTCGGTTTCTAGTGTCCGCAGCGTCGATGAAAGTCCTCTAAATATTAAGTAATCCTTCATGAAATCATCAACTCTTCCCGAAGCAGCTGCCATATTTCTGGATGACCTTTGCCCTCGTACCCGGAAGGAAAGTTCGTCCCCGATAACATTCGTACCCACTTCTGTTGACAATCTTGCAGTGTCGTAGGTGAACGGAGAACGACACTGTACGTTTTAGATGTCATTTATCTGCACGTATACACGCGTGTGCCATAAATATGGATACAAAGCCTGCTTCCCATAGACATGCATGCAAAACAATTGCAAGTGCTTGGTTTCAATCTAATTACAACTGATCGACTACTCAACACGTTCAGTTGAAGATCATGTCAAAGTGAATTATATTAAAAGTGATATTGTTTTAGATAGTCAACTTTGCTAAACTTACAAGATGGCACTTGTCAATTATTACAAAACAGCCATTTCAATATGTCAATTTCAGCACTGTTAACATTGGCCTCTATGGGAATTGTTGACTTTTCAAATTGATGTAAATTTAAAATTGTGACATTTCACTGTGTGATTTACAGACATAAAATCCAAACACATCACTGGCAATCTTATTCTATTACCATTTACAATTTTTATTTGCAGTAAATCAATGTCCATTTTCAATTAAAATCCATGGGAGTTGACGAATTATAAATAGTTATGGCATGTGGGTGTACATGCCTCAGATATTAGCATGTTTACACATGCATACAGTCTTGGAAACATTTCAGAAACCGGGCAAATAAAAGTTTTTCACGTGCGTAGTCCGTTCTCATGCTTAGAAATGGGGTTCAATGTGTATGCTTGGGACCTAATTGGTCGAAGCTGATGTTACTTCCAATACGAAATAGGAGAAAGTGCAACGAAGGCACTTAATTAATTAGTCAGAGCTATATATATATATATATATATAGGCACTGCATGATGCATATGATGAAACTTTCTTATCTCTACATGTGTCTTCAAGAGTATGTGGTGGGGTCGTTGTGGTATTTGTGACCAGTCTAGCCCCTGATCGCCCAACAAATTCATGAAACCTATTGGCAACAGCACCCCGTTGGTGCTTCACATACGGAATGTACATATAGCGAATAATTACAATGTGGTGCATGATAAGACTGCACATATGCTCATGTTGATCTGGCGCTACACAAATAGCAAATAAGCACAATATCCCACACTTTCACAGACACACACACAAATATATTATAGAAGAATAGTTTATTACATCGAGGCAACTGCCTCATGAGCATACATACATGACTATGGTATAATATACGTACAATGCAAGATGGCGTACATGGGTAAACTACTAAATATAATAAATTTAGAAACACCACAATCGTGGCAAATAGGCAAATAGATTTCATACCATGCCGCAACCACTAATACATATATCTGTACTTGTATCATACACTCATGTACATCGCACAGTCTCCGCTTACTGATCATAGTGTGTGCTAAGTGTTATATATAGCTCGTATTAATTTTAACAATACATGAGAAATACGTATTATATTATATGTATATATATACATACACAGTGCGAATGCACATGCTGATTGGGATCTACACTGGTTGCAAAACACATTTAATCTTCATTTCTCCAGTCACAGCCACATACACACTTTATTAACACTAAATATTAGTTAATATTTTCAATAATGCATAGTATTAAGACAATTGCGTCCTGTTTCTGACCCTGGGATGACTTGGTATTCTATTGTATAGAGTGTTGGCCAAGGGCTTCAATAGCGAAGGTTGTAAGTATATAATACCCGCCCTAGACATGGAAACATACTGTTATAATATTTCTACTTCCGAGATCGTTCGGATAATACCTGAACTATAATTAACGTCTCTATAAATGTGGATGTGACTGGAGAAATGGGGCGTATGGGTTTTGCGACCAGTGTAGATCCAGATCAGCCTGTGCATCCGCACAGTCTGATCATTATCCGCACTGTTCGCCATTCCATCAATATGTTTCTAACAAGCAACATAGATCGTTATCAGGCTACATGATCGAGTGTGCTATTGGACGAATATTTACGCTGGCCACAAATCCCCTAGCTCCGTCTCATCCACATATGATCTAAGCTGTTGCTGAGACGTTAAACCGTTTTACCTCAACCATGTGCACAACGCTACGACACGAACACACCATTCATAATAAGTTAATTGTGACGTACCGTAATACGCGGCCGCGGAAAGCTGATTAAAGTAGCATATTTATATTATTCCCTGAAATTCACAATGCTTATAAACTGGGACTAATGATTAGAAGAGCATGTACACGCGGTGACATGGTTCTCGATACAGGAAATTGTATGTACATGTATGGTCCTCTGTTGTAACATGTACGTTACCTATATGTGGTATATGTAACAGTATATATATATGTGTGTCCATGTAACAAAGGCGGCGGAAGCCGAACATTATTGGGGGGGGGCCCAATGTTGAGGGCCCGAAGGGCCCGATAACGGTAGGGGGGTCGGGGGCATGCCTCCCGGAAATTTTTGAAATCCAAGTGGTGTGAAACGCCATTTCCTGCATTCTCAGCAAAGTTCCCAGTACTCATGATTACACAAATATATTAGAATAAAAAATCCCAAATCCCAAATTTACAGAACTATTGGGGGGGGGGGGGGGGAGGGGGGGGGGGGGGGGGGGGGGGGGGGAGGGGGGGGGGGGGGGGGGGGGGGGGGGGGTTAAATCCACAACAAAATTATTGGGGGGGGGGCCTCCCCCCCACTTCCGCCGCCCCTGTGTAAAACTTGCAATCAGCTTCGCCCTAGATCAGTCTGATCACGCAGGCTGCACGGATGCGCATGCAAATCGGGCGCTATGTACGCAAATAAGCCCAATTTCCCGATGTTTTGCTAACACAGGGAAATAATTATATCGTTCCGATTCGACATCTTGTTGAACAATTTACGCATATACAGCGATCATCCCCGAAACACGTTGATTACGATCGTAAGTGGGGACGAGTTTTAATATCTCTGCACGAAATGAAATCAAGGGACACTACTCAGGTTTACTAACTTACGGTTACGTTTTGGGACATAGATTATTTTGTACACAAACATGTCGAGTTCATTTCGATTAGCTCTTGTACAGTTGGCAGTGACTGCCTCGAAGCAGGAAAACCTGAAGAATGCAGCTCGGATGATAAAGGAGGCGGCTTCGAACGGAGCTAAGGTCGTAGCTTTACCCGAGTGTTTCAACTCTCCTTACGGAACGTCGTATTTCCCGGAATATGCCGAACGGATTCCTGGCGATTCTTCACGAGTGCTCCAGGACTCGGCGAAAGAGAATCGGGTCTTTCTGATTGGTGGATCGATTCCTGAGGAAGATGGCGGGAAGCTTTACAACACGTGCACGGTATTCAATCCGGAAGGAAATATGGTTGCTAAACACAGGAAAATACATTTATTTGATATTGACGTGCCTGGGAAAATACGGTTTCAAGAATCGGAGACGCTGAGCCCAGGGGAGGATTTTAGCACGTTTGAAACCCCCATGTGCAAGGTCGGGATGGGGATATGCTATGATATCAGATTCCCGGAACTAGGTCAAATCTACGCCAAGAACGGCTGTAAGTTGCTGGTGTACCCGGGTGCGTTCAACATGACCACCGGTCCTGCGCACTGGGAGTTATTGCAGCGTGCCCGTGCTATTGACAATCAGCTGTTTGTCGCCACAATCTCTCCTGCACGTGACGAAACCGCGTCGTATGTGGCCTGGGGACACAGTACTGCCGTGAGTCCGTGGGGCGAGGTCATTGCCAAGGCCGACGAGAAAGAGACGATTGTTTATGTTGATATTGACCCTGACCTAGTCGACACAATCAGAGGTCAAATTCCAGTTGCAGTTCAAAAGAGGAATGATTTGTATGAATTGGTTGACAAAACGAAAAAGGCAGATGATAAAGATCAATGATGGGAACCAGAGTTTGTTTAGCAGTTTAATAAGATACATGTATGTATTACATGAGTTTACTGATTTCATAAGAAACGAGACTGCCGAGTTTCTATGAAATCAATGAACGAGTTTAATACATATATTAAATCAACACAAATGTTATATTATATTTATTGCATAAGCACAGCATAATACGTTGAAGCTGTAATGACCACCCAGCGTGTTTTCTGTAACGGCATCACTTGCATATGTATTACACTAGTGTATTATGATTGTTATTACACTGTGAAAGTCAATTTTATGAAGTAAAAGTAGTTGTGGTTCATGCATGGTTGTTTGCTGTCCATACATTTATAATATGTACAGTGGGGTCAGCGTGTAAGTGCACACACGAACGAACACGACAGGTTGGTTCCAACCTGTCATGTTCGTTTGTGTGTGTACTTACACGCTGACCCCACTGTATCTATAATCAGATAATATTTGTTTTGTATCCAATGTAGAATGTGATACTGGAGTGTTGCTGATTACAAACCTTGGGTTAATATGGAATTAGTTGAACATTGTAAATGCCTAATTACAATGATTATCTTGATTATATCCATAACAGAGGCACATACTCCTGATACAGTAATTTCAAAATATATTTGTATGCTAAAGTGTATGGTTACGGACTATTGTAGAACAGCGTTTGTTCACATTTATTCAGCACAGTTCAAATTAAATGTGGCTGTTCCTGGAGAAATGGGGATCATGACATTTGTGACCAGTGTGCATGTAGCTCCTGATAAAATTACATTCCTATAACCTGACTATATTGTTTGTTAGAACCATGATGTATGTTTAATTGATGGAACGGCGAACATATCAGATGCTGATCAGACTGCGGATGCACAGTCCGATCGGGATCTACACTGGTCGCAAAATCCATAAGCCTCATTTCTCCAGTCACACATTACCATAGACTACATGAGAGTACATGTCTTGAATGACTCAATTATTTTTTTTTTCATATGTACATGAGGTAATCTGCTCAATATAGTTCTCTCAGTATATGCTGTGTTAAGTATTTGTTCCTTAATCACGTTAGATACTCAATTTACTTATTAGTAGTTTTAGGTTTTTACCCTGTATCTGTTTCGTTTCGGCTTATATTTAAGGGTGGGAATTGACTCAAAGACCTTCCTTCGATACCTGGACCCCGAATATGCACAGTGTGCTTATGTATATATCACTTCTAATTACATATATGAGCTGCATTAGTCATACTTGTATTTTTTTCAATGACAATGGTGAGTTTCACACTATATGCTTTAAAGGTACATGCCCACTCAGTAGGCACAAAATGTTCAATATTCTTCAGAATTAAATAAGTGTACAACTGTGTCATTATTCCATCGGTTCTAAAAATTATGAGTGCCCGCTATCTATACAGATACAATCATTCACTAATGTTTATTTTACTGATAGCGACTCGCGGTGGTATCAGGATATTTTCCTATGCAAATGAGGCATGAATTGTTTTTAATTATTTATAGTAATAAAATGTCGCCTGAAAAAATTATATTTTCTACAGATTATAAAGTGTGATCATTGCACATCAAAACATAAATACAGAGAATAAATAGTAACGTCCGTTAATTAAGGAAACACGGTTATCGCCCCTGATATCGGTGTCTGATACAAAATGTATAATAACGCCAATTAATATGTGGGATAATGGTGAATGAATGTTTATTTTGCCAGAAAATGTCTCCGATGGCGTTTCTGATAAAAAGGAACATGTTTCAGTGGCGAAATTCAGTATGCACAAATGTGCTTCTAAACACCTGATTTGTAAACCATAGTCGTACGAACTTTAGTGAAACGGGCCCCAGGTTATCAGCATTACTATTTACGACACGCCATGTGATTTTGTACGTTAGAACACGTGCGATATCTTAAAAAATATTGACAAAATTTACGATATTTTCCTTAAATGACGTCGAAAGTTAAGTAAATGTTCATAAATCTATTCTGCATTTGCTATGAAACTTTTGTCATCTTTGGATGTGATTTACAGAAAAAAAATCGCACATGTTCTTAGGTACACGCGTACAATCACACGGCTGTCTCATTTATGACGTGATAAGCACAGCAGGTTCACAGCCCGTCATAAGTTATGTTTAATCACGCAATACTATGTACTGTTTGCATAAAGGCCCACGTTTTGGTCTGGTAATAACAATGGCGGTCTATTTCAGTCTTTGTCACATCCACAGATTGAAGTAACGGACCGAGGTCTATACATACATTAAATATACATAAAAGCATCAATATGTAAAACAAAAATAAAAATTAACTAAGACAGTTTCTTTACTCCCTCTTAGGAGTGAGTAAAGTAAATTTGATTAGCTAATGTTGTTCACTTATTGATGCTTTTAGGTATAGTTAATGTATTGATTAGCTAATGTTGTTCACTTATTGATGCTTTTAGGTATAGTTAATGTATTTATAGACATCGGTTCGTTACTTCAACCTATGATCTCACCCACGTTTACGTTGACGTTAGCGGAAAGTGAGACGTATCGGTCACAATTCCGGTGTAGCGGCGACGACGTCGTAGGCGTGAGTCACGTACGTCCAAATGTGAAACATCTCTAGATCCGTTATGCACCAGTCAATGGAAATCCCCGCCCCCCCCCCCTGGCCCGGGGAATAGCGGGGCTTATAATTTTGACTCAGTTAAAGCCCCGCTATGTCCCCGCAGTGCGGGGCAATCTGGCTGGTTAAACCCCGGGTAAATGGCCCCGCACCCCGGGGACATCAGTAAGGTTAAATCCCCGGTAAAGGCCCCGCAGTGCGGGGCATATTTCAAAGCTGATATTAAAAAAATTGAGAAGAGAATGCTTGTTCAATCAGTGTGTATATATGATGTACAAAACATTTAAAAATAACAATTCAATCACTGGGTACAACCCAGTCTAGAGGACAAAGATTGATTGATTGATTGAATATTGTTTAACGTCCGTTCAACAGCAAAGGTCATTGCAGACAGGTCGGCAGTTTCGAATCCCTGCTCAAAAAAGGAGGACAAAAGAATTCATCACTGACCTTTATACATTATCTTGTTCTGGGGCGATTTTACGACTGTTTGCACAATTTCCATTTTAGTGGACTCTCCCCACAAGCAGGGCCTACTGCAGACTACTTCTAACCTCACCAAAATCACTGGGCGCCAGTCTCCATTTACTCAGCTCTTAATATACAAGAATCAGGAAATACGGTTGATTTATTTTAGCAGTCAGAAGCAACAAACTGGTCCGGCCGACTCCATTGGTCTGAGGAGCCGCACATGGGTACGAGTACTGCAGATTATTAATAGCAGCTTTAGATTTACGCTACCATGATTTGGTGTCTGTCTGCTGTCAGATGGCTCTTCAGTCACACCAGTAAAGTAACTTAATCCCATTCTTATCCACCAGCCGGTGGTACAAAAAGCAATGGTGAATGCAACACCAAGTTTGAAATCAGAAAAGGACTATAGCTTTATATTCTGACATGTACTGCATGTTTAGATATCAATCAAGACAGTGAAAGAACTCAATATTGTCACATGTATACAATGTAGAAGACTTGACATAAATGCTGGGTTCCAGCTAGAACATGACCTCCAAAAAATATGTGTCTCATCATGGCCCTAGAACCACCAGACCTTGCCAATATTTTAATCGGCGTAAACCTGTCCGGTGGCAACTTTCGTAAAAGACCGGTGTCAACTTATTTGACAACGACATTTTATCAATTTTATCATTTTATCAAAAATATCGGAATGCTATGCGATGTAATTTTGAATATGAAACTTTCAGAAGAAACAAGTTTTACAATCCATCCGTAATTGATGAAGATATCACACTTACAACATGAAAAACAGGCAGATCTCAAGTTGTAAGTGTGATATCTTCACCAATTATGGATGGATTGTAACACTTTTTCTTCTGAATGTTCCATATTCATAATTACATCGCATAGCATTCCCATTTTTTAAGATCACAATATTGTGAAGGTCCGGTGGTTTCAGGGCCGTGCTCATGGCAGACAGTTGTATCATACAGTGATACATGTTGTCTGACGCCCTCATACAGTGATACATGTTGTCTGACGCCCTCATACAGTGATACATGTTGTCTGACGCCCTCATACATTGCCCTCATACAGTGATACATATATGTTGTCTGCTGTCCCCTGTGGTGTGGGGGAGGGATCAGCAGCATTCCTATGACAGATGAAATGGTGTTTTACGGCTCATCAACTTTTTAAGTCATTTATAGCCGGGAATACACCTGTATCAGGGAGAGAAATAGTAATTCAGATCTGAATTTACGAAATCTCAATTTGGTGCCAGGTTCTCTTACCACACCAAATCACTTGGCTCCCCGCCCCGCCCCCTTTCACCCGGCTTTTATGAGAAGCAGGGGATACTGTGATTTATTCCATCGTAGGAATCAGCAGCACCACTGCAGCTGATCCCCCCCACACCACAGGGGGTCCTATGATAGAATAAGCCACATTATCCCCTGCTTCTCGTAAAAGTCTAGTAAACGGAGGTCGAAAACCAAGTGATTTGGTGTGGTAAAGCCCCGGGGTTACGTCCCCGCATATTTTGGCGAAGTTAAATCCCCAGGGTTGTCCCCGCAGTGCGGGGCATCGTGACAGGTTAAAACCCCGGGGTATGCCCGGCTATGTCCCGGCTATTCCCCGGGCCTGGTGGGGGGGGGGGGTTCATTGACTGGTGCATTAGTGACTAAGTCTGATCAAATATGTTGCCAAACTTCATCAATAGCTACATAATCTTGATGGTTATCAACCCATTGTCATTTGGGCGACATTTAAGACCTTCGTATCAATACTTCTATACGTCCAAATGTTGAATCGTTACTCGGATCATTAATTACCAAACTGTATCAACAACTTTCTCACATTGATGGCTATCCACCCAGTGTCGCCCAGTGACCTTGACCTTTGTGGCAACAATTTTGGACGCCAGTCTTAATGTGCAATATCTCCTGTCCCGTTAATCATTACCAAACTTCATCAATAGCTTCCTCACATGTGACATTTACGTTGGTGACATTGACCTTCGTGGGTGAGGCACTTGCCGGCGATGACCTTAATTGTTGGATTGTTTGATTGATTGGGGTTCAACAGCAATGTCATATAGAGACAGCAATTTAATTTAATGCGTAGATTTGTTCCGAGTCCAAAACTCTAATTACATTTCATTACACTGCATTACATACCAGTTATGACGGAGTAGTCTTTCCAAATGTGCGTTTGAAGGTTCTCTGTTTACTTTATACTTCTTGGAGAGTGACATAAGCATTTTACCAATACTCATCTTATTAGGTAAGTATGTGGTAATATTTGTGTGACATATTGTACGTAGAATTGTCTCTCAATAGCAATAGCGAACTTTGAACGTCAACGCATTGCAGGGTTTTTCTATATTTTAGTGCGCGAAGTGTAAATGCTATTAGGCCTCCGCACATTTTTACTGTGCAGCGTGCACGGTGGTGTAGCGATATAGTGCAACGTGTTGCCTATACAGCGGAAAACGTGCAGCTATATATATATATGCGTAGACTAGCAAATATTGGCTAATTTGGGCAAGGCAAAGTCGCCTGATATCAATCAAGATCGTGTGGTGGGTGGGTGCAATTGAACTTGAATTTAAGTAACTGTTGCTGCAGATAAAGATCAGCCGGCGTATCATGCACATTATTGATAATTCACACACGTGTACACGGTGGAGCCTCTCTAAACCGGACACCCGGTTTAGATAGGATCCACTGTAATTATAAGCGATCTATGAAGTGTTTTTGTCATTTTCAATGATGTACATACTCGACAATGAAATCAATTACAGTGAAACCCATCTAAATTAAACATGGGGTTGCCAGGCTGTCCACTGTAGATCTATTCTTTTGACGTTCCCCTTATCATATTGTGTCAAATATATTTATGCCTACCAAGGTCACAGCCTGTGCTATATCTGACCGTCATGTATGTACATGAATGTTTATTATTGTTCGGCCTCCATGTGTACAACAGGTCAGATCTAATCTACAGCACGCCGTCAATCACTTGGCAACGTATATACTGAGACTGGAAACCCGCGATTTTAATAACGTCAATAAATAGTAAAGTCCTCTTTTAAACACGCGCCTCTCCACTCACACTGTGCCATTACGGTACGACATATGAAACACGTACCGTCTACGCCATGTGATTTTGTATCTTCAGACATCTGATTAATTTCGTTTAAATATTTTTCATAAATGAAGGCAAACGTTGAATACATTTTTAGAGTACATGCAACTTTTGACGCCATTTACGGAAAATATTGTACATTTTGTAAACGTATTTCATGAAATTACGCAGATGTCCGAAGTTACAAATTCACATGGCGTGTCTCACATGCGATCAGTATATTCACACCATGGCAGTCAGTATATGCTTACTGCCGTCACCGCCATGGTTAGGCCTATTATTTTAGTACATCCTACTCAAGAGCGTGGGTATGGGCAAAATGCACAGAATCTGATAGTGTTGCTTATTTCATAAGGTCCATTTTTGTTGCGTCTGCTTTAGCAGAGGCGCGACTATAGTCGGCGATTTTTCCGTCGTCGTCGTCGCTTTTTTTTTGTAAGGCAAATGCGTTAAAGTTATTGTTTTTTCACAATATCTATTTAACCCCTTGCCAGACTTTGATAATATTTCACATCAATGTTTGTCTAGGGATGATTCTTCATTACGCACATGTACCCCCACATCCACATTCTGAAGGTCAAGCTAGGTCATTTATTTACTTGTAATGTTCACCTGTTTTGTAACAGAAATGCGTTAAAGTTATTGTTTTTTCACAATATCTCTTTAACCCCTTGCCAGACTTTGATAATAGTTCACATCAATGTTTGTCTAGGGATGATGCTTCATTACGCACACCCCCACATCCAAATTCTCAAGGTCAAGGTCATTTATTTAATTGTAATGTTTACGGTCAAATGCCTCGGCAGGCGCGATACCGCTTCCGTGGCGGAATTCTTGTCTAACCTGGCCGCTCATAAATGTGACTGTGACTGGAGAAATGGGGCTTATTCGTTTTGCGAACAGTGTAGATCCAGATCAGCCTGTGCATCCGCACAGTCTGATCAGAATCTGCACTGTACGCTATTTGATCAGAAGCTACCCATGTCACACATCCCATAAGCCACATTTCTCCTGTTACAGCCACATACATGTATTTGTCGGAGTCTTTGTGTGTTGCGTGTGCACGTGTGTTAGCGCCAAATGAGCGTTGTTAGACAGTAGATCTACGTTCAGCAGCTCATGTCCGCACTCTGACTGGACAGCGATACAATTCATTTGGCAACGCCGACCGTCTCATACAATGGCCGATCAAAACTTGACTGCTATTTTGCACAAGCAAGGGGACATCAGATTGGTAAGTGTGTTGCGTACAATTTACGTTACATTGCATAATATGTAGGCCACGCGTGCGTACCAGGTTACTAAATATAACTAGCCTACACTGAAACTGGCAATATGTGCCGGACTTGAGTGTATTGATTCACTAGATTAACTTTACACACATCCCGTGTCTTGTTCCGACATGTCAGATAAATGCTACGCTCGCACAAATGCCTATCCATTGCGTCGCTCGTGGGCTATGCATTCAAGTTTGAATATCAATATATGGGAGTTCCGAAATATGTGCGGACTGAAAGTGTCATTGGGGGATTCACTCAAGTACTTGCAAAATAGCTACCGCTATAACGAGTATTCACTCACTTATCATGCTTATAAATGTCAACATTTTCTGATAAGTTTGTGAATTTGAAATGCATAGATTGATTTCTGATCAGTAGAGCAAGGTATTCCACGCTTAGAGAAGTAACATCTTGTATAGTAGCTGTTATAGTTTCATATTTATTTGACTAGCTGATCAGGTGTTACAATGTTTTGAGTTCCAACTGTGAACATGGTGAAAAAAAAACAATACATAAAATGGCTTTGTGACAATGAAATTGGTGTTTACATAGTAGTATATAATATTGGTTAATTGAATATATGCTTTGTTCGGCAATATGAAAGCAGCTACATATGTAATAGTGTAATATTATATATATGTTATGAAATGCATTTGTAGGTAATATTATGTAATAAAACCATTTACCATGATTACATCTATGATTGTTATTCTATCAACAGGAAGACTGTCCGATTCCAGAACCAGGACCAGGGCGTGAGTACTGACAAATGGTTCTACAGTGGAATTCATCTAAACCGGACACCAATACAATATCTCTGATCTTATTTTTGATGAAATTCTTGGTCATTTATCTCAGATGATATTGTCTGTTCGTGATCACATAACACATAACTATGTCTCATAATTATCAAATGCCTGATTTACAGTGAAACCTCTCTAAGCCAGACACCCTGGGGACCTCATAGGGTGTCCGGTTTAGAGAGGTTCCACTGTAGTTTATATTTGACCATTTGAAGTGAATGTAAGTCTTATTGAAATAATCAGATAGTTTATTTGTTCTGAGTAAAACCATTAACATGACCACTATAGCACTCGAGACCATGAGGTTTTAAACATTGGTCTAGCTATCATGACCCTGTACATAGTGGAATTATTGTAGGGTATGTTTCACATTAGTTGTTATAGAACCTGATTGTTATGACTTGTTCTGTTTGAGCAACTTAACATTGTATTTGATTATCTGATATTCATATTGTATATACATGTAATTTAACATGATCCTGATGAATTATACTAACTATTACGTAACTATATATTGATGGTCTTATAACATAAGGTCGTAACTGCTATGCTAAAGCATAGTACTTACGACCTTATGTTACTAGACCATCGATATCTATCACAACACACTTATTCTACCAGTCACCATGGTCATAAAGGTCATCCGTTTACCAAGTGATTATTAAATATGTACGATAGTGCTTTATGAAACATCATAAGCACACATGGAGACGTAGATCCGATTATATACATATACCTCCATCGTTTTATTTTATTCCAGAGGTTCAGTTGTGCATGCACCATGTGGGCATATGTGGCTCCGATGTTCACTACTGGCAACATGGTGCGATCGGCGACTTTGTTTTGCGGGCGCCTATGGTGCTGGGCCACGAGGCAGCGGGCGTTGTGAGCAAGCTGGGGCCAGGAGTCATGTCGCTCAAACTTGGTACGGCATGCGTGAGTGTGGGCAGCAGCTGGCAATATCATGAGACATTAGCAATGTGATTACAGTGATTACCATACTCGAGTTATGATCTACTGTGTCTGTTGTCCAAAAGTCATATTTTGTTGATTGGAAAGTAAACACTAAATCATATTCTGAAGTTAATCCACAACACTGTTAATCATCATTGTTTAAAGGTAGTTTGTCAGTTCGAGGCAACATACCTTATTGTCTGTTTCACGAAAGCTGCCCAAATTTTACGGCTATATAGACAATTCAAAAACAATATTTTTTTCGATAATATGAAATTAAAGGAAAATTTAAGAATGAGCCTTCTTTTTATTTCGTGAAATTTGGTCCAATATTGATTTTATTACGAAAAATTTATTTCTCTATGGGAATTTAATGGGGGAAAAAGAGGTAAGGGAGTGTGGGAGGAGTCAACAAACGAAAACATTTGGAAATTGACTCCGAAACATGACTAGATAGTTTGGATATGATCTAACTAAGAAAACAAAAGTTTTCGATAATATGAAATTAAAGGAAAATTTAAGAATGAGCCTTCTTTTTATTTCGTGAAATTTGGTCCAATATTGATTTTATTACGAAAAATTTATTTCTCTATGGGAATTTAATGGGGGAAAAAAGAGGTAAGGGAGTGTGGGAGGAGTCAACAAACGAAAACATTTGGAAATTGACTCCGAAACATGACTAGATAGAGGTGTACCGCTTTGAGCTGGCGCGTTATTGTTGTAAATATTATTGTAAACACGGTCTATTTTTAAATAGTTTACGTCATATGTTGTAGACCTGGTATTTGTATACCAGCGCAAACGCATTAACATTCGATATAATTGCTAATAATAGTAACATCGTTTAGTGCTCTAGTGGGTAGATATGCTGTTTGGTGATCGGACGGTCGTGAGTTCGAATCCTTCCAAAGGCATACATTTTTCTCTCGATTTTACTATTTTGGCGCCAGAGGTAACACACACATCCCGAAACAGTCGTGCATTTACTTTTACACAACATTATAAAACACTTCACTTTGAACCTAATCATTGTGAAATGCATTCTGCACATTCGTGTGTTATTGTAAAAGTCCACCTCGACTCACTACAAATGCAAATATGTTACGGAGAACACCATGTCGAAAAATAAACCTCTCACTTCAGATAATAAACAAATACATAAATAAACGTGGATGCATGTGGTTCAAATTACCATGTCAATTGTTGTTACATGTAATAAAGATGCATTAAAAAGAAAAAGAAAACACAAAAACAATATTTAAAAAAAAAAAAAAAATATATATATAATGGCCAAAGTAAGGATCGGACGCATGCAGTGCAAACTTAAAATCAAGTGCCACCGTTAGCCGCCAGTTTACCCACTGTTCCAGTATGAGAAACTGTTTTGTCAATCGCAATATATCGATCATGACTATAGCGACGCGCCATAATAAACAGGGAAATACCTACAGGAATTCCATGTTTATTTAAACACCAATGTTTATATAAACAAAGCATGTAAACAACGCCATGTCAGGCTGGTATACTTATAGTTTGGATATGATCTAACTAAGAAAACAAAAGTTTTCGATAATATGAAATTAAAGGAAAATTTAAGAATGAGCCTTCTTTTTATTTCGTGAAATTTGGTCCAATATTGATTTTATTACGAAAAATTTATTTCTCTATGGGAATTTAATGGGGGAAAAAGAGGTAAGGGAGTGTGGGAGGAGTCAACAAACGAAAACATTTGGAAATTGACTCCGAAACATGACTAGATAGCTTGGATATGATCTAACTAAGAAAACAAAAGTTAAATTTTAAAAATCGGTCCAGTATTTATGAAATTAAAAAAAAAATTTTTTGCAATAAAATCATTATTTGACCAAATTTCACGAAACAAAAAGAAGGCTCGTTCTTAAATTTTGCTTTAATTTAATGTTATCAAAAAAAAAATTGTTTTTGAATTGTTTATATAGCCGTAAGATTTGGGCAGCTTTCGTGAAACAGACAGTAGTAATCAGTTCTAGAAGTTATGTGGCATTGACTGGAGAAATGGGGCTTATGGGTTTTTGCGACCAGTGTAGATTCAGATCAGTCTGTGCATCTGCACAGTCTCCTCAGGATATGTACTGGTCATCATTCCACCAATGAAACAACCGTCATGCTTCAAACAAAGAATATATATCGTTATCAGGCTACAAAAGCTTGCTATTTGATCAGGAGCTACACTTGTCAGAAATCCCATAAGCCCCATTTCTCCCGCCACAGTCACATATATATGTATGACGTACATCATGTACATGTACATTGTATCCATCCATGTATTTTGCCTGGGTTGGCAGTGATCAAGTTTCTAGTAAGCTCTATATCAAACATGAATAACGGGGTAACTGTAAATAATGTACGGTAGTTCTTAACACTTGGTCATGTTCATGCATACAACTTGTACAACTAAACATACTTTAAAAATAGGTTACATTTACATGGATAATTCCTGTAACAGTGGCGGATCTGGAGGGGGGGGGGGGGTGGTCCCATAGATCACAGTTTACCACCAGTTGGAGTCTGAATTTAAATGCCGTAAAACACAGGAAAGTGCATTTCGAAGAGCTCGAAAATAGGACAACCCCCTAGTTGCGAACGGTAACTCTTGCAATTACTAGATTGCAAGAGTACCTTCGCAACTAGACAACCTCCCCCCCCCCCCACGTTCCCCAAATGCTGCACCCGCCCCTGTGTAGTAGCATGTACGACCGCATCGAGACTCTAGTCATCAAAACATGGATGTGGACATACAGCGAATATATGTTGAAGGTTGTTACAAAATGATGCAAACGATAATGAATGGAAAACGAGTGAAAATTATGTTTTCATTTAAATACCCGGCTTGAAACTAGTAACGCCTGTCGTTTATTTCAACGCATCGTTTTGACACTGTTTTCGTTGTTTTTAATTAGAAAATGATGTTTGTGTTGGTCACGTTTAAACCAACGAACACACCAACGAACACATCGTTTACTAATTATCAAGCCGAAAACGATGCGAAAACGATGTGTTTGTGGACCAGGAACAAATCCGGACTGTAGCCAACATGTTCATGTTTAGTTGAATTATAAAACGATGTATTCGTTGGTTTAAACGTGTCAGCGAACACCTCGTTTTCTAATTATCATGAGTATGAAGGGAAAACTGATATGTTTGTGGAATCAGGCACAAACCGGGACTGTAGAAAACATGTTCATGTTAGGTGACCGAGTTGACAATTATAAAACGATGTGTTTGTTGGTTTATAAACCAATGAGACGCATCGTTTTTTAATTATGAAAAAGGAAAAAGATGTGTTTGTGGAACCAGGAACAAATCCTGACTGTAGAAAAAATTTACATGTTTAGGTGACCAAGTCGCCAATTAGAAAACGATGTGTTTGTTGGTTTAAACGTGTCACGTTTGAAACTAGGAACACATCGTTATCTAATTTTAAAAACGAAAACGATGTGTTTGTGGAACGAGGAACAAATCCGGACTGTAGGAGACATTTACATGTTTAGGTGACCGAGTCGCCATAGAGCCGGGAGTCCCGTGTAGAAGCTGCCAACACTGTAAGAAGGGGCGATACAATCTCTGTCCAGAGATGAAGTTCTGTGCCACGCCGCCTATACACGGCAACCTGGCCAGATACTACGTTCATGATGCTGACTTTTGTTTCAAGTAAGTATAATAATCCCAGCTCCACATAAGGTGCGTATTGGCGTATTTTACGTACTTATTTTACCAGAATACGCATTGGTTATCAAATGTGAGAGTAAAAAATACTGCAACAAAGTGAAAATACTTATTGATTTTCAAATTGAGTATTGAAAATACAGTATTGAAGTTGAAAATTTACTTGGTTGAACTGCAAAAAGCAAACAATGTTTTCTTTTTTGTGCTGCTCAAATAAGTGCATTTTTAATTTTGTTTTATTTTTTAGCATTTGTTCCCTATTAATAAGGAAGAAAATCAATAATACATTTGTAAAAAGTAAAATACGCGTTCAATGTGAAATATGGGGGTATACTACTCTGTAGATACAAAACTTACCTGGAGCTCTGCAGTATTGTTTCAGCCATCAAAGTAATGGTGCGCGAGAGAGCATAGCATGGTATGTCCTATTATGTCGTGCATGTTATAACGGCCCATGCACTGACGAATATGATATATGATGTAATTTTACATAGTTTATATGATGTTTATGTATAACTAGAACATTATACACTTTATACGTGCTAACATCACTTGCTTGGCACAAGTGATTAAGGATGTAATTAATATACATGTATTGCAATTGAAACACTGGATACAACCATATATAAAGTTGCTTAGTATATTAAAAGTATAAAACTCCAATGTATAAACCCGTATTGCAAAAATAATTAATTTTATATATAAAAAAACCCATATATTTTTAGGACGTATGTGTACATGACATTTTCGGAAGCCTGCGAACATTGGCCGATGAGCAGTACCTACATATTGTAATGTGCATACATTAACACAATTAACAAAACAAAGCAGGCGTATTACGTTTGTAACCATTGGAGGCCAACAGATTCTGGCGATTTGACCAGTGGCATCATTAGTATCCATACCATACATTCAGCCAAACAACAATGTACATTTATTAAGTATGGCATTTTGTATGTGACAGTTGAATCTGGATATTCGTAATCCTATTTTAGGGGAAGGGGCCAAGTGACTTAGTGTGGTATGGACCCAGGCACCAGGTCGGGTTATTCTAATTTAAGGACTGAATATATTTGTTCTCGATGTAAATATTCCGTTCTGATTTTGGGATTTCATCCCCCCCCCCCCCCAATGCAGCAGGTAAACACGGGATCGAACCCGTTTGCCCGGCCTTACATGACCTTAGCTGTTGATAGGCTGTTAAACACCAATACACAAACGAACAAACCCTCAGCTCATGCAGGATTTACAGAAAGCACATTGTCATATGGTGTCGAATATGTAAAACCAAATGGGACACCCTTTGCACCTAAGAACATGTGCGATATTTTATGAAAAATATTTACAAGATTTGCGATAGTTTCCGTAAATGACAGAAAATATAACATGTTCTATAAATATATTTTATGAAAACTCGCACATGTTCTTAGGTACAAAATCACATGGCGTGTTTCATATTATGATTTACAGACTGCCAGATCACGTGAGCACAGAGGAGGGGGCGTTGCTGGAGCCTTTGTCTGTAGGTGTACATGCTTGTAAACGAGCGGGCGTCACCCTCGGTAGCAAGGTGCTTATATGTGGTGCAGGTTGGTATATTGGTAACGTTCTCAAATATCTGTACATGTACGAAAGATGTATTGACAACAAATACATTTGTATTGGAATCTAATTTAATATAATCTAAAATAATAGATAGTGGTAGAAATGAGCCAAGTCCATTGTGTACTTAACCCATGTCTTCCCCTGACTTTCCTTCAACACACAATGGGACACGCCATGTGATTTTGTATCTTCGGACACCTGCGTAATTTCATGAAATACGTTTACAAAATTTACAATATTTTCCTTAAATGGCGTCAAAAGTTGAAATTGCGGAATTATACTCTGACAATTTTCTCAACTTTAGTTAAGGAAAATATTGTAAATTTTGTCAACGTATTTCATGAAATTACGCAGATGTCGGAAGGTACAAAATCACATACCGTGTCTCACATGTAAGATTATTTTCCTATTTCAGGCCCAATCGGACTTGTGAATTTATTGACGGCCAAAACATGTGGGGCAGCCGCCGTTTGTATTACAGGTAAATCGCACATACTATATACAGCTATTGGTGTTTCAGTGATGGTACAGTATCATTATATGTACATGTGGTTTTTACGAACAGTGTAGATCCATCAATGATCCATCATTTCATGCCTCTAACGATCCATCATTTCATGCCTCTAACGAGCAATATAGATCGTTATAATTCTACAGGAGAGTGCTATTTGATCAGGAGCTACACTGGTCACAAATCCCATAAGCCCCATTTCTCCAGTCACATCCACATATATGTAGCTATAATGGCACAGTGTACATTTTGTACTTCGGTGTTACATGATGTATGTGACGATGTTCTTTCTATTTAAAACGAGATACACGTACATGTAGGCTCAACTCTGCACTGGCAATGCACTTTTACATTGTCATGATTGTAGGCCCTCTCATCGATTAATATAATTATATATCTTGCCTCTGGCATTAATTTTTATACTTATTGTTTTCTAAACGAAATATGGAAACGTGACATAGAAATCCATGCCAGATGTATGACCTACGCATACAAAATTGCCACACATGCAGTGTAACCAGTTCAACATGTTTACTATTGACGCTGGGCCTTTCCTATCTGCATACGGACAAGATTTGTTGTCGATTCCCAATTGAAAACGAATACAAACGCAATGAAAACTAGCGTTTTGTACAACAATATGCATAGAAACGACCATCGTTTGTTTGTGTTGTATAAACTATGTTTTCGTTTAAATACCTGGCTTTCCGCTATTTAAACGCCGCTGTGTCTTTAAGCACATCGTTTTGACACCGTTATCGTTTGTTTTCATTTGCATTGGTTTAAGCAGTGACGTAATTATAAAAACGATGTCAATGCGATGTGTAAATGAAAGGTAATCGTTCGTTTGTGGAACCAGGAACAAATCCGGGGCACAGGTATTACTGTAACCTACAGTGTTCCACTATTAGATGTATTTTCTATATAAAAAAATGTGTATTGCGCAGATCTCGACCAAACCAGACTGGATATGGCAAAGAAGTTGGGAGCAGACTTTCCGTTGAAAGTTACGTCAAAAGACCCCAAGGAAATGGCTGAAAAAGTTGAGGAACTGTTCGGTGAGATGCCGGAAATTACCATCGAATGCAGCGGAGCACCATCTAGTATTCAAACAGCGATATATGTAAGTTCATACATGTAAGAGGTTGTTTATTCATTCCAATCTATGTAAGGTTTTCCACACCTCATTTTCCTGAAACGATATACTACACTACCGCCTGCGCTAATCTTGCTAGTATTTGTCAATATCTGCATTTCCAAAGACTGCAATATTGTGCTTGAAACAAGCAGCTTGATTGGTTGAACCTGTAGGACAGCTCGGGCTCAACCAATCAAACTGCTTGATTGCGAGTCGAGATTGTAAATATATGTTCAGAAAAACGTTGATAACGTGGGCAAAATTAACACACTGTCCTACCAACATATTACAAACGTTTAGCATATAAAAGTGATAAATGATAACAGCTCTGTGTGACGAGCTGTTTTCTATTGTATTTGACAAAAACCGCCTTCCAGTATACATGCTTCAGTGTTGCCATACTTAACTGTCAACATGGTATAGTAAATATCACGATGACAATGAATTTCATTTTCATTTAGATTATAATTTTCCATTTTAGCAACACTCTAACGATAGGTTGGTTATTTTTTAAATCATTGCATATTTCATCTTCATCGTTTGGACACTCAGCGAAGATTTGTTGAAGGTTCCCTAACGAAGCAAACAAAAACGATGGAAAATGTAGTGAAAACAATCGTTTTGTAGAACGATGTATGCGTATAACAGATTATCGTTTTTATCTACGGAAAACGAATTTTCGTTAATATACCCGACTCTCCACTATTTAAACGCCTGTCATTTCTTTCAATGCATCAGTGACATGGTTTTCAGTGTTTTAATTCGAAAACAATGTCATTAGCTTCCAGTAATTTGTCAATAGTTCCACGCTACTGACTGCTGACGTCGCTGTTCTATGAATTCCGACAAGATGATTCTTACTTTTAACTCCATATTTGGCTATTTACATTTTTGAAACTATCAGAACCTGTAAATATAACTAATAAACCATCGGCTCTTGCCTTTACTTTAGTACGAAAATCATTTGATCCTTCGGACTCCACGCACTTTAAACAGACCAAATGTTTTTCACACTACAGTAAACGGAACAACCCATGAATTATTCCTTAAATATAATTAATTTTCATTGTACAGGCGACAAAATCTGGCGGTTGTGTGGTGCTAGTCGGGCTCGGGCCAGCGGATATCACGTTGCCTGTCGTTAACGCCGCCGTCCGGGAAGTTGACATCCGGGGTATATTCCGCTACGTCAACTGCTACCCCACCGCCCTTGCCATGATCGCCTCTGGAAAGGTGGACGTTAAGCCGCTAATCACGCATCGCTTCACACTCGAGGAGACACTCAAAGCTTTCGAGACGACACACAAGGGAGAAGGAATCAAAGTGATGATTAAGTGCATTAAGTAACTGCTGCTCATCTGTGGTGGTGTATAGTAGCACTTATTTTCTTATAGTTATACTTGCAATATTATATTGTACTTCAGGGCTCCAGATAAGCAAGTTGTAAATGAGTATTGTCACTCCATCATTTCTGAAGCAATTGGGTATTTCAAAATTTTAATTGGGTAAACTAAAATCACACGACTGTTTACACATCAACAGACAGCCATTATTGTATCGTGTATCATGTGTATAGTTCATATGTTAGTAGGTTACATTTGCCTTATACATGTACTATGTCAAAATCATTTGTAATATCATGTGTTTATTGCACTGGCGCCAGTGTCGACACAGCTCAGACAATCAAATTGCTTGATTGCAAGTTGGCATTACAAATAGATGTTCAGAAACATTGCTAATCCGGGAAAGATTAACGCAGGCAGTTGTGTATGTACCGCTCAATTCAATTCACTGATTCAATTCATGGATTACTGCGGTCACCCATTTGTCGTTATTGTCACAGTCAAATGGGTGGTTAGCATACCCCATGTCATTGTTTGTATAATCGATGTCATACATGTACTTGTACTTAGTGTACGTATATAATCAGGTATATAAATGGTAATGGTAAATGTGGAATTATTTGTTGTCTTTAGAGTGAACCAGTGTAGTAGCTCCTGATCAAATAACACACACCTACAGCCTGGTAATGCTATATATTGCTTGGTGGATTGATTTATTATAGGAACGAATGGCCTTTTTGTGGAATTTATCGGGGTATAAACTTGGAAAAGTCGCGAGAATACTGGACGAAGGCCGGAAGGCCTCGTCCAGTATTCCCGCGACTTTTCCAAGTTTATATCCCCGATAAATTCCACAAAAAGGCCATTCATTCCTTATAATTCCAGCATTTTAAATAAATTCATCAAGAAAATGTGTTTATTTTCCGTTTTCTCAAGAATTATTTTAACTGCGCCTCACGGTTACGGAAAATAGTTCGGCGTGGGAGTTTACTGGGATATGAATTTTGGACAGACTTGCTACGGGCCAATCAAATGTTATGGAATTGTGTAAATATTTTTGTGCTGGAATTATTGATTTTTAACGACCTATCAACAGCTAATGTCATTTAAGGCTGGGCCAACGGGTTGGACTATCGCATATTTACCATGTCCATAATGAGGGAAATTCCCAAAATAGGAACTCCATATTTACTGAAAAATATATATTCAGCCCTGAAATTAGAATATCCTGACCCGGTGCCAAGTCCATTCCACACCAGTCACTTAGCTCCAACCCCAAAACTAATATGATCAGCACTAATCTTATTACTTTTTAATGGGGTATAACATGATTTAGCTCTATCATGTCTATAGTAGCAAAAGGCCGAAAATGTACATGAGGGTCAAACCATGATATTGCTTGGTGGAAGCATGGCGGGTGAGCATTGATGGAATGGTGAACGGTGCAGATCCTGATCAGACTGTGTGGATGCACAGGCTGATCTGGATCTACACTGGTCGCATTTCTCCAGTCACAGTCACATATATGTAGAGAATTTACATGAGTGATGATTTATTTATTAAACGATGCAATTAGTCAATAAAGTTAATATATACCATACTAAATTATGCCGAATGATACATTCTAATTATTAGTGCATACTGACCAATTACTCAAGGTTACAATATACAGTGGAACCTCTCTATACCGATCACCGTGTGTGCCACCCATCATGTTCGGTATATCGAGTTTTCCACTGTACTGCAGATGTACCTCCAAGCCCAGCTCTTCAAACCGTTTCATGATGAGACTAACTGCCGGTGATTGATTGATTACAGTGGAACATCGATATACCGAACACCATTAATTACACCATTCCCATAGGTTATATCAAAGAGTCCAACAATCGAAACTGTTTGTAAACTTATATATACAATATGGTAGGTTAGTAAAAATGGCAAACTGAGTTGGTTGTAAGTGTTACGGACGGACACACAGGACAGACAGGCGGACATTCTAAACACTGTACATATATACATGTACATATACTTGTATATTATATATATATTATGTCTGTAGCTGGAGAAATGGAGCTTATGTTTTTGCGACTAGTGTAGATCCAGATCAGCCTGTGCATCCGCACAGCCTGATCAGGATCTGCACTGCGCCTTTCCATCGTGATAGTACCTGTTATGCTTCTCGCAAACAATATAGATCGTTATCAGGCTACAGCAGTGTGCTATTTGATCAAGAGCTACACTGATTGCAAAACCCATACTCCCCATTTCTCAAGTCACAGCCATATATGACGCCGGTTCTGGGAGCCTTGAATCGTAAAACACTGGACTTCAGTTTATTTTGTCAACTGCATAGATCAGCATCGGTGGTAGGATTCAAGGAAAATATTTCCGCAAAGCCGCTGCTTCTGTGTTCATCTGCTCTTCTGTCCGCAGCAGTCCCTTGTCTTTATCGCCTTCTATATCTTTGTCGTGTTTCTCTAACTGAAAGGTACATTGGAAATACTAGTTTATTATCCCCTCGCCGATATAGGGTTAGTCCAATGTACGTACATTGGTAACCCCATTCATTTTTCAATAACTTATTAACCGCTTCACCGATTTTGACAATATTTGGCCACAATGTGCGTCTAGGGATGTTCCTTTATTTTGCATACGACATACGTCTGACCGCCCAAGGCCAATGCCATTGAGGACTTACATGTATGTTCACCTTGGTTCACTTTGTATTATTATTATCAAGGCTGCCAGCGAGGGGATAAGCTTAGTGATAACGAGGCGCTTGTTACATTAGCGGTAATTACACACATGTCATGCCAAAGACAAAGCGCTAACCCATTTTTTCACCAAATGTGATGGCCAACTGATAGAAAACATAATTGTTATCGTTTCATACTCCCTCCTGGTAAAACACAAAATCAGTAACACTGATGAATGTACCCCTCAAAGACATTTACTAAAAATAAACTTTAACCCAGTCATTTGACCTTGACCTTGGATACATGGGTCGTATGCGTGGCCCAAAGATTGAAACTATGGAAGATTAATAATAAGCATATAAAGAGTCGAGCCAATCCTATTTACGGTTACAGAGATCGTAGGTACGCGAACCATTAAACACAAATTTCGGACGGACGTACGGCATGGACGGACTGACAGAGTAGCGACTATATCAAGGTGTATGATCACGTGGTTACATCAACAACAACAAGTACTGAAACTTCCAGAAGAACTCTGATTCAAAGTATGTATTCTTTTATTTTGTTATTATTTAACGGATGTTGATGAAATATGGCGAATCAAATGTTAAGCCGCATTTGGTGGTCTCGGTATTGTGGCCCAAACTTCTGTCGTTTTTGCGACATCGATTCTTCGCAAAAACTACATAAGTATGTGCCAAATTCCCGGAACCACCAAATACACCTCACGAAGACACGTTTGCTGCACCATATTTCATCAAAATCCGTTGCCTATTAAGGAAAATATCAAATAATACATACTTTTGAGTGGGCGCACTTTCAACACTTTCAGCCATTACTGTTGCAGTTGTAACCACGTGATCATGCACCGTGTATATGTACACCGACAAAAGTTTTCTGGGAACATAATGAACAGAACACGTGGATATAACTCGCGGTTGTTCACATAATGAAGTCCTTATGGTACAAACTAGTTTTGTGGGTGGTTGGTCGGGTGAAAGCGACGGCGTAAATTATAGGAATCACGATTTGCCTGGTTTGGCCCTCCAGTACGTTTCTATCTTTGGCTCTGTTGTTACCTGTGAGTTGAATTGGGTGATTGCCCATAATAAAAGTAGTAATATTAAAAATCCTACTGCTTTTGGGAGGGGGCCAAGTGATTCTGGTGTGGTGAGGACCTGGCATCGGATCAGGATTATTCTGATTTCAGGGCTGAATATATAGTTTTTTTTATTGTAAATATTCAGTTCTGCATTTGGGATTTCCCCCCCATTTGTACATGTACTTGTACAGGCAATACATGGGATTTAGTACTAAACCATTGATCCGGCCTTAAATGACCTTAGCTGTTGATAGGCGGTTAAACACCAACAAACAAAAACAAACTAGTTTTACGTTTGTCATTTACTTTCACCAGATGTAAGTTGTGGCTTCCAGATAGATGTACTTCATATTACCAAACGGGAACACATTCTAACAATTGCGGTAATTTTACTGTGTTACTGAGGTGTCTAATGATGTTTAACCCATGAAGATGTCACCGTGAAATTTATTGCTGTGTCACGCCAGTATGAACGTCATTTGAAATGTCTGCATTTTATTAATTTGACATAACCGTAGTGCATAATACGAATATGTAATTAGGGTATGCCAATGAAATCCGCTCCAGGTGTTATATGTGTGTCACATCGCATACACGTTTTCATGTGACAAGTTAACGTATTTTGCTTTACTATCACAACAACTACAGGTACTATTCATGAATTACTAATGTTATTGTTTTACATGTGAGACATGCTTCGAATATAAGGAAGGCGAAAGCAGCACTGCAACAGCATACAATTAAGTAACTTTACCTCCACATAAATATCATCATTCGCTGAGAAATCCCCGGATTTTCTTGGAAGTATATGCGTGTGTACATGCTGAAAATAAAAGATAAGATGTAGAAGAAGATATCAAACAACTTTCAACCTTTCACCCCTATTAAGTAACTGGAATGGATTTTGATATGTTCATTTTGCAACCAATCCAATCATCACAAGATGCTTTTCAGAGTAGTCCATTTATGAAAAGGTGGTGTTTATGAAAATTACTTGCAAAAAGTGAAGGTACTGATGAGACGGCTTGTTACGAGACGGCTCAGATGGATCTGCGGGCTTTCGGGTTCAAAGTGATAAATTTGATATGACATTTATGAAACGAGGCAGATATAAGTTATACAAAGAGCCTCTGGTGAGGTGTATGAAATAGCCGAGGAGTTCCATGAATCTCATATAAAATGTAAAATAATCTGAGGTTTTGCTTTATATCACATTACTTCACTTGTCAAAATCAGAAAACATAAAACTTGGAGACATCCAATAGTTATGCATCTACTTGAATATATAAGTTTTATTTCTAACAATATAACTAATATAACATGTTTATGAAATGGGTTTCAACATAGCATGTAGAGAATAGTAGGTTAGTGCCATGAATGCGAAAAAATATCTGGCAAGGCTTAGGAAACGGGATTGGCGAGGCTCTGCCGAGCACATCCCGTTTCCGTGCCGTGCCAGATATTTTTCCCATTCATGGCACTAACCTACTATTCTATTTATCCCGTCAACACCTACAAATGCCTTTAAATTGCAAAAAAATAACCCCAGCCACCGCAGATATTCATACGCAGTGATTAGGTCGTAATGACAGGATATCAAAAATGTTTCATGGCACATACGCACTGTGTTGACGGGATAAAGCGAGATATTGATGTAATAAGACAACGTATTTAATCTATTGCCAATGCTATATCATACATTACGTCAGCATTAGAATATAATTACTCGGCTAACTATCACATGGCAGAATTCCCTTCTCCCATTGACGTGCATGTAGTTTCACTGGTCGTGTGTAAAATCATCCAATGCACGTAACGACGATTTATATCCGTCAAATGGCATCATCAAATGAGATATGGACTTGACCACCACGCTAAGTAGTATTTACCTGAACGGTCTGTCCAGCGTCTGGACCATCCTGTAGACTGATGGTCACCGATGTGCCACCAAAATGCTGCTGTACCACATTGGAAACGGCCTGTGTTGTAGTGAAGAGATCAGACACCTCTGCCGGGCTGAGATCTGCAAATCTTGGCACGTTGCGGATAGGGGAAACTAACACGTGTACATATGGTTAAGGAAATATATAACTAGACAGTATGTTTGTCAAATATGGATATACCCCCGTAGCATACTGGCGTCTAACTGGAGAAACTCTTATTAATAATTACAACACAATATGCCCCCCTTGCTATCGCATACGGGGCATAATTAAGCAGTGCTAACATATAATACCGTTATATCTACAATGCGAGTGGACAAACCGACATGAGTTTGTTGTATGGTTTTCATTTTATTATTTGTTCTATTTTCAAAAGTATATGTTGCCTTTAGCATGTTCTGTCTGTTAACGCCGTTGTCCGAGTCAGTTTGCATGTATCTATGATATTCAATATATTTTAAGGATATTGTTTTTTATTTATTTTAATGTAACCAAATGTCCTGTTTGTTTACTTGCTGAATGAGGTGTGCCAAGATTGGCGGCAATCATTACGCCATATATGCGCAGGTAAAATACCATATACATGTATTATACTGAAAGGATAAAGAAACGCAGGGTAAACATTTGAGGTGATTTAAAGTGATGAGTTTGCTGTTATATACAATATTTTATATGAGTATTAAAAAAACATCTTTAATCAACACATTACCAAAATTGCATTAGGTTTTGACCGATAATTCATTAGTAATTGAATCACAATTGACGGTACCCCCAATATCGCACAGTGAAATCCACTGTTTTGTCAGTATCTCGTATGCCACCCTCGCGCATCTGTCACAGCCCTGATTCTCTTGTGCATGGAATTCATCAGTGCATTTATCCTTCTTATTGGGATATTGTTCCACTCTTCCAACACAGCAGTCCTTAGTTGGTCGAGATTAGAAGGGGTATTCCGACACCCCCTTATCCTCCTGTCAAGTTCGTCCCGCAGATGTTCGATTGGGGACAAATCGGGACTGTACGCTGGCCAGTCGAGTGGGTTAATGTTATGGTCAGCGAGAAAGTCTTGAAAACCTCTGGCTACATGGGGCCGGGCATTATCATGCTGGAAAATTAGTTGACGCTGTTGCACAAATGGAACAACCGGGCGGAGGATTTCATCCCTATATCTTACGGCGGTTAAATTCCCGGCTACCACAATCAATGGTGACTTTACCCCGTGAGATATCCCTCCCCAGACCATAACCGAGCCACCCCCAAACCTATCCCTCTCAAGAACGCAAGCGTCGGCGAAGTGTTCCCCACGACGTCGGTATACACGACGTCGACCGTCCGGACGAAAAAGAGTGAACCGGGACTCATCTGTGAAAAAGACTTGTCTCCATTGCCTCATTGGAAATCGTCTGGGAGCATGTGCCACCAACCAAGACATACGACGCACGCGACGTGCATTAGTGAGAGGCAGACCAACGTAGGGACGATGTGCTCGCAGACCAACCTCGCGCAATCGATTTCTTACAGTTTTGGGGTGAATGTGGTGATTATTATTGCCTACCGTGTTAATAGCGGTTTCAGTGGCAGCAATGTGGCGATTACATAGGTGGGCGAGACGAATAGCCCTGTCTTGACGTCGCGACGTGACGCGCGGACGTCCCGATCTCGGTCGGTCGGCAACCCTTCCGGTCTCAGACGACGGACAAGACGTTCTATGGTGCAAACATTCACACCAAACTGCATAGCAACCTGCTGTTGCGTTTGACCTTGCATTAGCAATGCAATAGCCTGACCCCTCTGAACTTCCGTCAGACGTACCATGATTGTGAGAGCTATAAATTCAGTGTAAATAGCGGAAAACGATGTGTATACCTCAAGCGTATCAAGTGGTATGACAAAATGTTTTGACAAACTTATCATCATGCTGCACGTGTTTTTGGCTTTTTATAACTTTCTCTAGGTGGTACGGTGCATTACACGGTTGAGTAACTTTAGGCACCGGTTTGTGTGCACAGTGACCAAGATAGTCGCCTGACCGGTTTTCATAATTTTAGGCCAAGTATTTAAATAATTATTGCGTATATTGTTACCCTGCGTTCCTTTCAGTATACCAATATGATGAAAACATAACCATTTATAATTCCAGCACAAAAATATTTACACAATTCCCTAACATTTGATTGGTCCGTAGCAAGTCTCTCTCCAAAATTTATATCCCAGCAAACTCCCATGCCAAACTACTTTCCGTAACCGTCAGGCGCAGTTAAAATAATTCTTATGAAAACGGAAAATAAACACATTTTCTTGACAAATTTATTTCAAATGCTGGAATTATAAGGAATGAATGGCCTTTTTGTGGAATTTATCGGGGATATAAACTTGGAAAAGTCGCGGGAATACTGGACGAGGCCTTCCGGCCTTCGTCCAGTATTCCCGCGACTTTTCCAAGTTTATACCCCGATAAATTCCACAAAAAGGCCATTCATTCCTATACACACACCATCGCCTGCGCTAATATTGCCAATCGTTTTCTTTCAAAATACTGGGATATTATGTTTGAAGTCAAACATATCGATTGGCAGAGCCTGAGGTGTACTACAGCTCAGGCTCAGCCCATCAACCTGTTTCATTGCGATTTGAGATTGCCAATAGATGTTTATAAACGTTGACATCTGGGAAAAATTAACGCAGGTGGTTGTGTATCGTTTTATAACAAAGGTGTACACGTATAGCACGTAAAGGATATGACCAGTAAGTACTGGCTTGATGTTCACAAATGCATAAGAAAGAGCAGTTCTGTAAAACACCTGCGAGCAGCCAATCCGATACTTGCCAAACTCATATTCTTGCTGGGAATCGCACGATGCTGTAATGAGTAACAAGTAAACATTTAGCGATAACATGAAGGCAATTTTAGTGCAGGGGACATGGCTTTTTTTTATTAATTAGTTCCCACGAAAAAACAATTTGTTCCCTAGAATTAACAATTCCTTCCAACGATTTAACAATTCTTTCCCTCGAATTAACACTTTGTTCCCACGAAATGACAATACGTTCCCTCAATTTAACAATTCGTTCCCTGGAATTAACAATTCGTTCCCATGATTCGTTCCCGTGGGGACAAATTGTTATTTCGTGGGAACGAATTATTAACTTGAGGGAACGAACTGTTAATTCGTGAGAACAAATTGTTAAATTGAGGGAACAAGTTGTTATTTTGTGGGAACGAACTAATAAAAAAAAGATATACGTCCCCTGCGTACGCGTACACATAACGTAAATATATTTAACATGGGCGTTCACACATAGCGATAACATAAACTCAATTTTAGTATTGCCTACACATAACATGAAGGTAATTTTACATGAGCGTACAAATAGCGATAACATGAAGGTTGTTTTACATGAGCGTACATATAGCAATAACATGAAGGTTGTTTTACATGAGCGTACATATAGCAATAACATGAAGGTTGTTTTACATGAGCGTACATATAGCAATAACATGAAGGTTGTTTTACATGAGCGTACATATAGCAATAACATGAAGGTTGTTTTACATGAGTGTACATATAGCGATAACATGAAGGTTGTTTTACATGAGTGTACATATAGCGATAACATGAAGGTTGTTTTACATGAGTGTACATATAGCGATAACATGAAGGTTGTTTTACATGAGTGTACATATAGCGATAACATGAAGGTTGTTTTACATGAGCGTACATATAGCGATAACATGAAGGTAATTTTACATGAGTGTACATATAGCAATAACATGAAGGGTTGTTTTTACATGAAGTGGTACATATAGCATAACAGGAAGGTTGTTTTTAACATGAGCGTAATGGGTTTTTTAACATATAGCAAATAAACATGAAGTTTGTTTTACATGGGTGTAACATATAGCGATAACAGAAAGGTAATTTTAACATGAAGTGTACCATAATTAGCAATTTTAACATAAGGATGGTTTTAAAATGAGGGTGTACATATAGCAATAACATAGGTAATTTTAAACATGAAAGCGGTACCATTATAGCAATTTAACATGAAGGTTTGGTTTTACATTGAGTGTACATATAGCAATCAACATGAAGTTGTTTTACAATGGGTTGTTACATATTTTAGCAATAACAAGAAGGTAATTTTACATGATGATACATATAAGCAAATAACATTAAGGTTTGTTTTTACCATGAAGTGGTACATATACAATAACATGAAGGTTGTTTTACCATGAGCGTAACATATAGCGATAACATGAAGGTTGTTTTAACATGAGCGTACATATAGCATAAACATGAAGGTTGTTTTACAATGAGTGTACATAAGCAATTTTAACATGAAGGTTGTTTTAACATGAGCGTACAATATAGCGATAAACATGGAAGGTTGTTTTACATGAAAGCGTACATATTAGCAATTTTATCATGAAGGTAATTTTACATTGAGCGAACATATAGCGATAACATGAGGTAATTTTAAACATGAGCGTACATATAAGGCAATAACATGAAGGTTTTTTAAACATGAGTGACATATAGCAATACATGAAGGTTTGTTTTACATGAGCGTACATATAAGCAATAAAATGAAAGGTTGTTTACATGAAAGCGGTACATAGCGATAACAATGAAGGTTGTTTTTACTGAGCGTACATATAGCGAATAACATGAAGGTTGTTTTACATAGTGTACATATAGCAATAACATGAAGGTTGTTTTTACATGAGTGTACATATAGCGAACATGAAGTTTTTTTTTAACAAAGAGGTAACATAAAGCAATAACAATGAAGGTTTGTTTTACATGAGCGAACATATAGCGGAATAAAACATGAAGGTAATTTTACATGAGAGTACATATAGCAATAACATAAGGTGTTTTAACATGAAGTTACATATTAAGCAATAACATGAAGGTTTTTTTACATGAGCGTTTAACATATCCATAACATGAAGGGTTGTTTTAACATGAGCGTACATTTAACATAACATGAGTTGTTTTACACAAATGGGTGTACATATAGCGATAACAGGAAGGTTGTTTTAACATGTGACATATAAAATAACATGAAAGGTTGTTTTACACATGAGAGTACATATAGCAATAACATGGAAGGTTGTTTTAACAATGGTGTAACATATTAACGGATAACATGAAGTAATTTTTACATGGGTGTACATATAGCGAATAACATGAAGGTTAATTTTTAACATCAGGTGTAACATATAGCGATAACATGAAGGTTGGTTTTTACATAGGTGTACATATAGCGAATAACATGAAGGTAATTTTTACATGAACGTGTAACAAATAGCAATAACATGAAGGGGTTAAATTTTACATGAGTGTAACATATAGCAAGAACATGAAGGTAAATTTTACATGGGTGTACATATAGCGATAACATAGGTATTTTACATGGGGTACATATAAGTGAAAACAAGAAGGTTGTTTTTCATGATGTTACATATAGGCAATAACCATAAAGGTTGTTTTACATGGGCTATAAAAAGCGATAACATGAAGTTAATTTCCAATGGGCATATAGCGAATAACATGAAGTTTTTTTAACAGAGTTACATATTTTAGCGATAACATGATGGTAACAGAGGTAACACATCTAGCGGAATAACATGAAGGTGTTTTACAAATAGCGTTTTACTGAAGCGTACACAATATAGCGATAACATTGAAGGTTATTTACATGAGGAACATTAATAGCGATACTGAAGGTAATTTTACATGGTGTACATATAAGCATAACACATAAGGGTTGTACATAAGCAATAACAATTTTATAGCGATAAACAATAAAGGTGAATTTTACATGGGCGTACAAATAGCGATAACATGAAGGTTGTTTTACAGGTGTACATATAGCGATAACATGAAGGTTGTTTTACATGTGTACATATAGCGTACATATAGCATATGATAACATGAAGTGGTTGTTTTACATGAGCGTAACATATGAGCGATAACATGAAGGTGTAGTGTTTTACATGGGTGTGCGACATATCACATCTTAACATGAAGGAAATGTCTACAATTGCACTAAGTTTCGAACTTGTAAAGACGTGGTTAGTTCTAAACATGTGAGTACTGTAATACTAATGCACTGGGCCACGAGTTGAATGTAGGAAATATCACATAACATGCAGTATTAGTATTGACAGTACTACGACCCGTACATCATTATTTAATGAATGTTAATAACCCCTGAACTAATGATGTGTTTGATTTAGGCACTTCGGACAACACATGGGCTAAGTAGACAGCCACCTATATTGGTATATCACACATAATATACAATAAATAGTTCAACCAACCAACTATCATGTACAATACTGCCATAGTAAGTACTTAAACTGCACGTGTTATACGTGTACTACATTTAATGTGTTCAAGTACTGTAACTCCTGACGAGTTTTGCTCGTAAACAGACGTCTCAACAGGCTCTTCAGTTTTAATGTTTTTACAAACAATACAATTTTCCGATCATGTTTCATAGGAAAATACAATGCAATGTAACAGCCAATGCCAGATAATCATGGGTAAACAACTAATTATTAATAATAATAACTGGTTACCTTTACTGTGTATCGATACATGCCCATATAGGTCATGCCTCTTGTGTTTGGCGACCGGCATCTGTGCCCGCACTCTGTGCAGATACTGCAGGTCCATCTCGGCCATGCACAGCCCCACTCCCTCCTGGCATTCTGCTATCACCGTGCCCCAGGGATCCACGACATGTTAAACAGTAAGATTCAGTTACATGAATATGGCCAGTATATACCAATACAATAAATGTTCACATGTATATGTATTGGCTGTGATATGATCAAATCAAAGTCACATACAAGTGAAAATCAAATATACAACCATGTACATATACACAACATTAAGTAAATCGACAGCATTACTAATATTGCATTGCTATTGGTGATCTTTGGTCTATATTTACAGAAAGGTCAATGTAATTACAATAACTGTACTAATATTCAAAAGGGTATTGCAATATACAAATATTCAATAAACTAGAAATCAACTGTTGTACACAAGCCAATGTCATGTGTATCACCCTCCCAGCCTACACGCAGTCAACACAACTGAAAGTGGAAAACTAATATGCTAGTAAGGTTATTCTTGTGCGTGACACACATTTACGTCGTGGTCTATGCATGTGTGAAGTTTCATGAAAACATTTCAAACGGTATTCAAGTTATGCTCTGGACACAAAACCAGTGCGTAAAAAAGCAAAGGGAGATAACTCGAAAATTAGTGAGGCAAGAGCTGCCATTCTTTCGAATAAAACATCTTTGGGTCATGGCTTATGCATGTGTGAAGCTTCATGAAAATATTTCCACGGTTATGCTCCGGACACGAAATTAGTACATGAAAAACAGCCTGTCAACGACAGATAAGTCGAACAGTTGTATGTCAAGAGGTGTCAGTCTTGCGCATTGCCACACCTTCTGGTCGTGGTCTATGCATGTGTGACGTTTCATGAAACATTTGAAAGGGTATCCGAGGTATACAAATTTATGCAATGATACCGCTCTGGGAGTATCAGGTTACCAGCTGGGGCTGACCACTGATGGTCAGATTAATACACTCGTGCCTAGAGGTTAGACGATTAAATATGTAGTTAGATCATACAATGATTGTTGTTCTAAATATCCAGGTGTACCTACATGTATAACATAACAGAGGTGACTGGCATATCGTCAGGAAACTGGAATATATTTCGACGTGAAACATTCAATGTATGTATAGAATGAAGCTGCTGACTCACCATGGTGTGCCCATAGGAAGAGCGTTTCTCGTTATGAAGCCCAGTCTGTGCGGCAGCCACGATGTAGCACTGACATTCGATGGCGCGATTCCGCAACAATACCTTGAATTGTATTTAAAGGTACATGCCCACTGAATTGGCACAAACTGTTCTTTATAGGAATTGAATAAGTGTATAATTGTGTCACTATTCCTCTAGTTCTAAAAATTACGAGTGCCTGTTAGACATATATATTCATTTAGTAATATTTATTTTACTGATAGTGACTCGCGATGGCATCAGGCTATTTTCATATGCAAATGAGGCATGATATTTTTTAATGATTTATACTAATTAAATGCGTCAACTGAAAAGATAATATTTTCGACAGATTATAAAGTATGATCATTGCACATCAAACAAATAAATACAGAGAATAGCTAGTAATGTCCGTTAACATTTTAAGGAAATATGGTTATCGCCCCTGGTATCAGTGTTGAAATTTACGTCTGATATAAAATGTATAATAATGTCAATCAATACGTAGTGTAATGGTGAAGGAATGTTTATTTTCCCAAAAATTTCTCAGATGATGTCTGATATAAAGAGCATTTTGTGCCTACTGAGTGGGAATGTACCTTTAAGATCCAATATCGTGACTCAACTGTAACTGATAGACTAAGTGTGTTTTTCTATACACTATCTGACTGTACCGACATAATTTGTAACATTCACCTGTCGTGTTTACGCCAGGTAAATGTTACAATTTATGTTGATACAGTAGGACATTCCATGTCATGTACATGTACATGTAAAACAGAGGAAAGTGAAACAATATTAGGGTAATATCAGCATTATCAAACTCAAATGTTGAAGAGAAAAACGTTTACCTGCCAGTGGGCCATTCCCGTGGGGACCGTGAAGGCGGATGGGTAGGTCAGTATCTCCGCCCCCAGCTGCGTGAGGGCTGTGGACATCTCCGGAAACCGTAGATCATAGCACTACATATAAAACGTTTAAACTTTATTTATTTTACAACAATTACAAACAAGCGTGAAAGCACATATACAAATGCTTTTGTTGGCACAGATGAAGACGTAAGGGTGGTCATTAATGTGGGAGGAAACTACAGTGGGGTCAGCGTGTAAGTGCACACACGAACGAACACGACAGGTTGGAACCAACCTGTCGTGTTCGTTCGTGTGTGCACTTACACGCTGACCACACTGTACATATAGAGAACACCAGGCTGGTGCTTGGTTTATCAGGCAATACTAGGAAATGTCTCGGAAATCCGTGGCTCGTCCATAATAAATACGACTTGTAATGTACATACTTATGCAGGTCCATGACTGAAGTCTGTCCCATCCGAACAATATTGGTATAGAATACAATACCATGACATTGGTTGACAGGAACGCGGACGTTGCGTCACTACGCTGTCGTCATTTGGTAATATCGGGTGACGAAGTTCGACCAATTGAACATTATTTGTGTGAAAATTCATTATGAAAAGATCATACATTTTATTATATAATACCACATTTATAGAACGGTTTGCATACGACAGGTATTGAGAGTAATGTTTATTATGAACAATGTCACTATAACAAAGATACATGTATACCCATCCAAGATTTCATCGGCGAATACGCGAGTCAAAGAATAGTATATAAATCTAAAGAACATAAATATGCGGTGAAATCGTACCAATTACTATAGATATAAAACAAATTACACATATTATTTATATTTTTTAGATGAAATGCATTGAACAATAAAGTTAGACAAATGGATCTGGAAACTGCCAGTGAACCTACATGTATGCTGTTGGAGATCGTCTACTACACTTAAAGGTACATGCCCACTCAGTAGGCACAACATGTTTTTTATAGGAATTAAATAAGTGTATAATTGTGTCACTATTCCAACCAGTTCTAAAGATTACGATTGGCCGCTATACAGGTATAATCATTTACTGTCTGTTTCACTTAAGCTGCCCAAATTTTACGGCTATATAAACAATTCAAAAACAAGATTTCTTTTGATAATATTAAATTAAAGAAAAATTAAGAATGAGCCTTCTTTTTATTTCGTGAAATTTGGTCAAATATTGATTTTATTGCGAAAACAAAAATTTCCCCATGTTAAATCCCCACCCCATAGACATCTTCACGGAGATTTAACATGGGGAAATTTTTTAGAATTTCAGAAATACTGGACCGATTTTTAAAATTTAACTTTTGTTTTCTTAGACATCTAGCCAGGTTTCGGAGTCAATTTCCAAAAATAATTGTTTTTTGACTCCTCCCACAACTCCTCTACCTCTTTTCCCCCCATGTTAAATTCCCATAGAGAAATCAATTTTTCGTTATAAAATCAATATTTGACCAAATTTCACGAAATAAAAAGAAGGCTCATCTTAAATTTTGCTTTAATTTAATATTATCGACAAAAATATTGTTTTTGCATTGTTTATATAGCCGTAAAATTATAAGTATAATCATTTAGTAATGTGTATTTCACTGATAGTGACGCACGTTGGTATCAGGCTATTTTCATATGCAAATGAGGCATGGTATATTTTAATTGTTTATACTAATAAAATGCGTCACATGAAAAAATTATATTTTCAACAGATTATGAAGTATGATAATTGCACATCAAAAAATAAATACAGAGTATAAGTAGTAGTGTCTGTTAACATTTTAAGGAAACGTGGTTATCGCCCCTGATATAAGTGTGGAAGGTTACGTTGGATATAAAATGTATAATAGTGTCAATCAATACGTGGGGTAATGGTGAATGAATGTAGTATTTTGCCAGAAAATATCTCAGATGATGTCTCTGATATCTTCTGCCTACTGAGTGGGCATGTACCTTTAACTAATTGTGAATTTTCTCTGGATTGATTTAAACATATTATATTTCATCAAGTAGATGAACATGCATACATACACAACACACGATAGTAGGACACATAAACAGGATTAGAAAAGAAGGTTTCTAAAAGCTTATATGAATTCTTCTCCAGAATCTGAATAACAGCAAGGATATGGAGTAGATGGCATGTAATGAAGGTATGGTATATTTTCACTGGATTGACAGTTGGAAGCATTTTCAAATGTCCACCACGATGGTACTCACTTTAACTTGCATAGATGACGGGAACAAATCCCACGACAGTGTTTTATAGTAACTGCATCATCAGGCGATTTGTTTATCTGTTATCTGTGCTCTAACGAAATAACGATACAGTCAGTGCTCCAGATAAGCTGCATATTTGCTTAAATACCCAATTAAAATTGCCAAAAACCCAATTGAAATCAGAAGTAGCGAGTATCAAAAAGCAATTACAATTTTGTGTTACATTTATCATGCTGCAGAAAACAATAAACAGACCACAAATATAGCATATTTTTCTTATTTTTCTTATTTTCCATGAAAACACATCTTGGTATTTCATTAGAATTGTCTCCAAGGAGACAATTCTAATGAGATGCCAATATATGTTTTCATTTCGAAGCAAACTATTCAATAATTGCTGTCTGTTGGTGTCTAAACAGCAGTGTGATTTTATTTTACCCGATTCAAATTTTGAAATACCAAATTGCTTCAGAAATGATGGAGTGAAAAAACTCAATTACTATCAGGAGCCCTGCTGTAACAGTATACATGTACTAGGTGAATGGCGTTACATGACGTTACCAAAATACCACTCTGAATGTTGTCATTTCTATTTAAAAAGTATGCTATTAAAGGTACATGCCCACTCAGTAGGCACAAAATGTTTTTTTATATCAGAGACATCATTGAGACATTTCCTGGCAAAATAAACATTTATTCACCATTTCTCCACATATTGATTGGCATTATTATATATTTTATATCAGACGCAAATTTCCACACTGCTATCAGGGGCGATAACCGTGTTTCCTTAAAATGTTAACGGACCTTACTATTTATTCTCTGTATTTATTTTTTGATGTACAATGATCATACTTTAAAATCTGTCGAAAATAATATTTTTTTTAGGTGACGCATTTAATTTGTATAAATAATTAAAAAATATCATGCCTCATTTGCATATGAAAATATCCTGATACCACCGCGCGTCACTATCAGTAAAATAAATATTACTAAATGTGGAAAAGTGGCACAATTATACACTTACCGGTATTTAATTCCAATAAAGAACATTGTGTGCCTACTGGGTGGGCATTTACCTTTAATATACGTTTCATACACATGGAAACTCAGGACCAGACATGTTCATTTCATAACATATTTAGGAGTAGATAAATAAAGTCCATATCTATTTTCAGCACCATAGCAATTTGTGACCATGTATCGACTAGTATTGACTTTACAACGGGATAGCATGTTGTGACCAGATGTCTAGAACACGGAGTAAAGAATAATTATACATCTTACACAACTGCCTGCGTCAATGGTGCCCAGATTAACTACGTTTGTACAGGCAATGCTAACTAGAAATCAAGCAATTTGATTGTCTGAGCCAGAGCTGTAGCATAGCTCAAGCTCAGCCAACCAAGCTGCTTGATTTCAAGCACAACATCCCAGCATTTTGAAATAAAGAAATTGACAAATATTGGCAAGAGCGGTGGCGTACTTACAATAGCCATCCCAACTTTGCCAACAGGTGTCGCCACTGGTGGTTTGATTGTCGTCCCTGGCAACACATAGTCACTCTCGCAGAGTCGGAGTTTCCCGGGTAGGTCAATGTCGAACAGATGAGTCTTGCTATAGGTGTCCTTTATCTCGCCGGTATCGTCTATGATCACATGTGTGTTGTGCACTCGCTGAGTGCCGGGTACCTTGACATCAATATTTATTTTTTAGTATGATAACATTTCTAGAGACTATTCCCTGTGGTTTAGCAAAACATAAATATGTAGTTGTACAACAAGATTTGTTGAAGGTTCCCAAATGAAGCAAACGAAAAGTAATGGAAAACGCAGAGAAAAATATTGTTTTATACAATGATATGCATAGAAATATAAGTATAAACGCTATTTTCGTTTAAATAACCGGCTTTCAGCAATTTGAACGCCTGTCGTTTCTTTCAATGCAACGAGTTGACATCTTTTTCATTTTATAAATCGGAAAACGATGTTGCGTTGGTTTTAAATAAAAGTGACACGTTTAAACCAACAAAAATATCGTTTTCTAATTACATGATTAAAAAAAAATTATGATGTGAAAACGATGTGTAAACAATAGGAAATAGTTTGTTTGTGGAACAAGGAACAAACCCGGCCCGTATTGTATGCAACTGTTCTTTACGCATACGACAATTATTCATACAAGTTACATGTATCAGGTAGCACGCTTTGTACATGCATTTTCCCAATACTGACTGATAACATATAATGTTGTGCAGTGGAACCTTTCCACACCGGACACCCTGGGAGGTCCCCAGAGTGTCTGGTTTGGATATGTTCCACTGTAAATCAGACATGTTAGTGTTTCGTGACATACTCTAGTGTTTTGCAATCATGAAAAGTCATTGCAATCAGAGATACATAACTAACAGCGAAGCACATCTAAGGTAAACATCCATATTTTTCAGAACGTCCGGTTTAGAGCGGTTCCACTGATTAGATATCGACTTGATACGAATATCCGGGTTACAACTGCTGTCTGCTCCACGTTTTTCTACCGACAAACTTTTGCTTTTTAACACATTAAATCTAAAAAATATTTAATACTTTTGCATCAATAACAAAAAAGTCACCCTCTCCAATTTTTTTAGTCGACTAAATTCCATCAAATATTGATTTTATCGTGAAAAAACAATGTCCTAGGGAAATTTAACACGGGGCAAAAAGGAGCTGGAGACCCACTTAGAGGGTCGAAAAAGGAAAAAAAATGGAAATCAACTTCGAAACCTTGCTAGATATCTAGCCCCCATGTTAATTTTTTTTGGGAGGGTGATTTTTGCAATTGATGAAAACGTACTTACATTTACATATTGTTTAGATTTAATGTCTTTAATAGCCAAAAGTTTGTCGGCAGCAAAACAATTATTGGATTTTAGTCGTACAAAGTTTAGTGAAATGGGCCCCAGGCCTGTAGCCAGCATAGTTTGACTTTTAAAAGTGTATACATGTATATATCCCAATAAATTCTCCAAACATACCGTTTATTCCTATAATATGTTAACGTGCATAACTTGTATCAAAACCGAAATGAATGTGTGTATTTAATATAATTTACCTTTTCATGAACTCCGCCTAATGATAACCAAACAGCTAAGGACTTCGCTAGTTGCCTATACTGGCTGATGATCTCCCCTTGCATATACTCCGCCATGTCCATACTGTGTTGTTTAGAGTCGGCTATGTAGTCGCATGCCTCGGGCAGGAAAACCATCTACAATAGAAGTATAAGTTATTGTTCACATATTGGATTTTTAAGGAATTAAATGCGAGGGAGCACTAGCGACCGCAGCATTTAGTTCCTGAAAAATCCAATATGTGAACAATAACTGACTTATAGTTCAGCCAAGTGTACAACGCAATGTCCCATCCAAGTAGTGATGTTCCATTTCCTGCCAAGCAGTTAATCATTAAGTCTGGTAATGCACAACGTATTGGGGTTAAACGTTGCAATATGTGAAATAAGTGAAGAACAATACTGTCCAATGATTGGCTAAGAAAGTAGGGTGAACTATAAGGAGAGTACTGGCTCAGGTCACACATATTAGTTCTTCTTCCTGCCATTATTTGTCAATTTATTCATTTCAAAATAATTGAAAATTGTGTTTGACATCAAGCAGCTTGATTGTCTGAGCCTGAGCTGTGCTACAGCTCAGGCTCAGACAATCAAATTGCTTGATTGCGAGTTGGCATTGTTCACCAACGGTGATAATATGGGAAATATTAACACAGGCGAGTGTGTATTTATGGTTATCGTGGTATTACATGTATGTAAACATACCTCAGCGCCTCTAGCCTTGGCCCTTTGAATCAAGGATTTAGCGGCCAGAAAATTGTCCTGTTTGTCAGCAGTACACGATAACTGACATACACCAATCAGGGGCTTAGGGGATTCCGGTGTTGACCCGTCTATAGTAGCCATAGTCCTTAATGTGCACTTGTACGTGCGTGACTTCGCACGGTAATGATCACCTGAAAATATAGTATGCAGATACATGCACAGCATCATGTTACTTGACACACACCTATCTACATATTCACGGTATGTTAAGCATGCTTTATGGCTAGCAACAGAACTTCGCCCTGGAGGGAGGGAGGGAAGAGAGAGAAAGAGAGAGAGAGGGGGAAGGAGAGAGGGAGGGAAGAGAGAGAGAGAGGGGAGAGATGGAAGAGGGAGAGAGAGGGAGGGAGAGAAGAGATAAATAGAGAGGGAGGGAGAGATAGAGAGAGAGGAGATAGGGAGAGAGAGAGAGAGAAGCGAGAGAGAGAGAGGGAGAGAGGGCGGGAAGAGAGAGAAAGAGAGAGAGATGGCTGGGTGGAAGTTTGGGGTGAGTCATAAACACTAACTACCCTGTTTCTTCAACTATATTCCAAATGACTGCCATGTTACATGGTATGTACATTGTATTACATCTACAACACACATGCCTTGGTTACATCATTACGCAGGTGCAAGATGTAGCTCCCATCTTTGATTTTGTCTGTAACTCAAACTGGAGCGAATCTAGAGACTATTGTCTGTTCCACCTTTTGCTGCCGACGAACACATTAAATCCAAAACATATTGAAATGTAAGTACTTTTTCACAAATAATAAGTCACCCTCCCCAATTTTTTTATTTTATGAAATTCCGTCAAATATTGATTTTATTGTGAAAAAAACTATTTTCCTATCGGAATTTAACACGAGGGCTAAAAATAGATTTTAAAAAATAATTTTTCAATTGTGGACCGATTTTCAAAATCTATCTTTTGTTTTCTTAGTTACATCATTTCCAAGCTATCTAGCCAGGTTTAGGAGTCAATTTCCAAAATGTTCCGTTTTTTTACTCCTCCCCCACCTCTTCCACCTCCTTTTTCCCCCATGTTAAATTCCCATAGGAAAATGTTGTTTTCGCTATTAAATCAATAGTTGATGGAATTTCATCAAAAACATGTTTTTGGGGAGGGTGACTTTTTTTGTTATTTGTGAAAAAGTACTTACATTTAAATAGTTTTTAGATTTAATGTGTTTAATAGCAAAATGTTTGTCGGCAGGAAAACGTGGAACAGACAGTAGTAGGTGAGGCAAGGCTAAGAAACGTGTAGGAATTCTGAGGCTTGCCGGGCAATTCCTACCGTTTCCAAGCCAAGCCGGATAAACTCTATATCAAACTACACTAGCATGATAAATTAAATATTATAAGTATCAGGTACCATTTTATCAACATTGCAAAGTATACTTTTCTAGCAAAGTATACTTTGAGGGAGAAATTTTCAATTTTAGGATAAATTTATGAATTTTTATTATACTGAATTTATTACATTATCACAGCCAATTTGGCTGTGATAATAAATTCGGTATAATAATTCTGCATACTGTTAATCATCAAATATGTGCAGTGCTTAGTTCTATATGAAATAATGCATTTTGGGAAAAATAAATGATTACTCCCTCAAAGTATACTTTGCTAGAAAAGTATACTTTGCAATGTTGGTGAAATAGGCTACTGGTACCATTTGATGCTAGTTGTTGGTCAAACGTAACATGATCTTCATTGAAGTTTAGCGCAGGCTTCTGTCATTACACTGACATCAATCGGTAAGGTCATGTGACACCGTTTCAATTCATTGTAACATGGGTATTCGTATGTAATCAATGCAGGGTATGACAGTTTGTTATCAGTCTGTGTGTATTCGGTCAATGCATAACGTGTTAAGGGATAACATGTAATGCCATACCTCTTAATAGAGAAATCGCCTTTGAAACTGGTCGATATCTTAACACGAATCGGAAAGGCATCAGTTGAGCTTCTTATCTCCTGGACTACACTAAGTCACCCCTACTGTTGACACACTTCTAGAACAAGCAAATCAGGTACTACACTACCGCTTGCATTAATGTTGCCAATTATTCACGATTCTGAACATCTATTGACAATGCAAACTCACAATCAAGCAATTTGGTTGACTGAGCCTGAGCTGTAGCACAGCTCAGAGAACCAAGCTGCTTCATTTCAAGCACACAATTTAAGTATTTTGAATAAAGAACAGGGCTCCTGATAAGGAATTAGTAATTGAGTATTGTCACTCCATCATTTCTGAAGCAATAGGGTATTTCAAAATTGTAATTGGGTAAAATAAAATCACACTACTGTTTACACATCAACAGACCGCAATTATTGAATAGTTTGCTTCGAAATGATAACATATCTTGGAATTTCATTAGAATTGTCTCCTTGGAGACAATTCTAATGAAATACCAAGATGTGTTGTCATGGAAAATAAGAAAACTATGCTATATTTGTGGTCTGTTTATTATTTTCTGCAGCATGATAAAGGTACCACAAAATTTGTATTGCTTTTTGACACTCTCTACTTCCAATTTTAATTGGGTTTTTGGCAATTTTAATTGGTATTTAAGCAGATACGCAGCTTATCTGGAGCGCTGAAAGAAAGTGTCAATATTGGAAAGATTAGTGCAGGCGGTAATGTACATGTAAAATTACATAAATCAATATGTTATCAACCTTGGCATTATTCATTATGAATACTTATATATGAAAACCAATATGAGAATATGGGAATTTAGGACATGTGTGGTCAGTGTATATTAAAAATGCAATATGTGAACTATAACTGTCTTAATGTTTTGCCCACCCCGTAACAGCGTTATGTGCACATGTTCGTTTTAATAAAAAACTGCCCCAAAAGGCGCTTTCAGATTATGATACTATTACATGATTTGTGGTTGTACACTGAATTAAATCACGCACACACGGTAACATGGTACACCTCGTGTGAAATAATGTAAACGAGGTGTGAGATTTGGTTTTAATAATAACTTTGTACGTATTGCAACATTAAATGATTAATTTAATATATATTGGCGAAAGTTTCACAATATTTGATTACTTGACACAAAATGCTGTCCTTTCATTTGTCGAGCAACTAGCATGACTAGGGCAAACAATAAATTGATTTAATCAACAGAACTTTCAACATATGATCACAATAACTAGAGTTGTCGTACCGCAGATAAATTTTGATTGGTCAGTTTGATGGGTAATATGAGTCCATATTACCTGCCAAGCCCGTCAATATGGCTCAAATCAAAATGGCAGAGGTTTGAGGCGGAGTTGAAAACATTTTTTTCGGACATTACCATGGAAACATAGTCATAGGGATTGGTAATGACCTAACTAAGAAAAGAAAAGTTAAATTTTGAAAATCGGTCCAGAAATTGCCAAGTTATTAACGAATTTCCAATTGTTTAATTCGTCAGGTAATATTTGTAAATGTCATGATGTCGTGCCGCTTGGCGCCATATTTCTATTAATTAAACATATACCTATACACTTATAAAACTAAATTCTGGAGAAATATGTAGAATCTGTAGACTCACAATTACTTATAACCATGATAATGTTACTGTGTCTGGAGAAATGGGGCTTATGGGTTTTGCAACCAGTTTAGATGCATAAACAGACTGTGTATCCGCACAGTCTGATCAGGATTAGTTCTGAGTACATACCTCTAGTTACATTTCATTACATTGCATTACATAAGAGTTATGACGGATTAGTCTTTCCAAATGTGAATTTGAAGCGTTCTTTGTCTACTTTCTACTTCGTGGAGAGTGACCTAAGAATTTTGCTAATACGCACTGTATTAGTTGAGTTTATCATCATGATCATAGACTACTATTGTTGTGTCATATTGTAGAATTGTCTCTCTCAATAACTATAGCAAAGTATGAACGTCAACACCCTTAAGGTTTCATCTATATTTTAGTGCACAAAGTGTAAATGCTATTACGCACATGTTTAATATGTAGGGGGGGGGGGACAAGGGGGTCCTTGTCTCCCACCTCCCTCCCATCAACCTCCCATCCCGTCTTTTCCCACCTTCCACCCCCTCGTCGAGCTCCCTACCTCACACCTCCCACTAAAAAAACACACACCAGTATGATCAGTATAAAAATACATCACCGTCTACGATTCCATTGGTTACCGTGTACCAGTACGCAACAGGCGCCGGAGCTGGGGCAGCAGGGGCGGCGACTGCCGCCCCAATATTTTGGCCAAAAAAAACCCAAAACAATCTACAAAAATGTGTATGAGATACCTATTAAAGTTGTATCTTAAATGCATCAGAATGCAGGAAATGGCATCTAGAATTAAACAAAATTCTGGGGGGGCATGCCCCCAGACACCCCTACCACTCCTTCGCTTCGCTCGGGTCGACATTCGCCTCCCCAATATGTATTTGCTTCCGGCACCCCTGCGCAATCACCGTTTACCGCCTCCCTCTTCACTGTTTCCTGCCCCCCTCTACACCGTATTCCTGTCCCCCACCTCATTGTGGTGTAGCGATATAGTGCAACCTGTTGCCTATAAAGCGAAAAACATGCAGCTAGATCAGGATGAGGATGTGCATTGTTGGCCCTGCCGTAATGAAATAACAGTCATGCTTCCAACAACAAATATAGATTGTTATCATTATCTGCCTGCATGTAACAAATGTGTGAAATGTACAGAACAGGAGCTATACTGGTCACAAATCTCATAGTCATGAGCACCATTTCTCCATCACAACCTTGACCATACCCGTGGGATAGCAAAACCCTGGTTAAGTGTTTTTGCCTATTAGGCTATTGGATTAACAAAATCATAGTTGCGAAGGTAACTCTTGCAATCTACTCACGTAACGGCCGTATTGTGTCATATTGTAGAATTGCTACGGACACTACGGGAGTAATTGCAAGAGTTACCGTTCGCAACTAACACAATCATTGATCAGTACATACCCGCTTACTTTTCAATGCTTTTCAGACCGGAACGAAACGAACCAGAGAGAACATGTATCCCGGGCCAACTACCCGATCACCTTCACAATATACACCGACAAGTCGGCCAGCAGTGAAAGTAAAGTAATACAATTATAACATGCCTAGTTTGTTGACAATTTTGCAAATGGAGAAAATTGTCTGCAAGGTAGATAACACACTGTAGGCTATACTTTTGTGACACCTCGGATGGTCTCCCTCCACTAGTTAACTATACGGTCAACAACTCGCACTGATAGCTTTATCATTGTTGTATCAGAATATAGGCATGCGGCTGAGAAAATATACCTTACGACGTTTGCGACCAGCGTAGACCCGGATCAGCTGACGTCTTTCTAAACAATGTACAAAACAATTCAAATGCGCCCGGTCTGAAGATTATATAATTATATAATATTCAGTCCCGGGCGCATTTGAATTGTTTTGTACATTGTTTATAAAGGTGTTTCATGTATATACTAACACTAATTGACCATCCAAGACACGCTAGAATCACCTGTGGTCTGATCAGGGTCTACACTGTTTGCCATTTAGCATAGTCACCGAATTACAATACTTTTTTCAGCAAATCCATTATATTTTAATCCAACGATGTGCCTGTGAATGTGCAATGTATCATTTATGAACCTAAATATAACTATAATGCGGAAATGTGTGTCACGTTTAAACCAACGAAAACATCGTGTTCTAATTAAAAACAATGAAAACGAGGTTTTTACCGATATATTGAAAGAAACGACATGCAAGCGTTTAAATAGTAGAGAGCCGGGTATTTAAACGAACATATCGTTTTCGCGTACAAAAACATGAAGAACGGATCATCCATTCTATGCTTATTATCCTCGTACAAAACGATGATGGATCGTTTTCACTGTATTTGCCATTCGTGTGTATTTGATTTGTTTTGGAACCTTCAACAAATGTATAAGCACGATATAATTATCTCAAACAAGAATGCTCACCCTGGTATATTTTTTTCAAAGGCTGTTAACTCCCTTTCCTTAGATTTTGTCTCAAATACCAATGATCTTTCCGCGATGACATAATTGTATTTTAATGTGTGCCGTCAACAGGAATCATCTATCGATGTTTATACATTGTGGCCTAATAATAATTCAATTGCCAGATATTTCTAGATTTCCCTAAGGCAGCTCGGGTGTGTGCATCAAGGGCCTGTGCATGTTCTTATCGCGTTCTCTCCACAAACTATCAGATAATTATTATTTTCATTCAGTTTACATCGAGTCGTAAATGATGCATGTGAGTCATACTATACAGTTACGCAGTGAAATGTCTTTATATTGGACACCCGGAAAACGTCGGTGTTTTCCATTTTGATCGGTTCCATTGGTATATACATGTATCTCATAGAAGAGAGTCATCCCGAATGCAGGTGCGCCTTTTGGATATGTGTACAGACAAATATCAAGGTGTATGATCACGTGGTACTAACAACAACAACAACAAGTACTGAAATTCAAAGTACGTATTCTTTTATATTGTCCTTCTTACGTAGCGGATTTTGATGACATATGGGGCATCATACGCGTATTGTTAAGCTGCATTTGGTGGTCTTTGTATTTTCGCCCAAATCGATTCTTCGCAAAAACGACATAAGCCCGAGCCGAACTCCCTGGACCACCAAATGCAGCCCATGAAGACGCATTTGCTGCGCCATATTTCATCAAAATCCGTTGCATATTAAGGAAAATATCAAATAATACTTACTTTGGAGTGGGTTACGTTGTTGTTGTTGTTGTAACCACGTTATCATGCACCTTGATATTGGACACCCGGAAAACGTCAGTGTTTTCCATTTTGATCGGTTCCACTGCTATATACATGTATCTCATAGAAGAAAATCATCCCGAATGCAGGTTCGCCTTTTGGATATGTGTACAGACAAATACTATACGATTAAGGCCTCGTTGATTATGACGTTTCGCAGGCGCGTACATCTCATGTACACCGACTCAAAAACAGTAATTATTATATTATATGAACCATATTTCAGAACGTATATGATACAACAACTCATGCTTTGGTTGCGTGATCAGTGAGTGACACACGCATGCTGCTATAATACCTGAATATCAGTATCGGACTCGTCTCGTTGCGCGAGAAGAGTCCGAGAGTGACGCGCAACGAGACGAGTCTGAGATTGATACCCAGATTAATATCATATATGTCCGCAATCATGTGACCCGAAATATGACAATCTCTTTTTTTGAAATTGTCAGTCATATCATAAAGGGCAATTTGGCCTCGAGTAAGGTATAGTTTGATTATAACTTTCTCATTATACGACCGATTTTAACTAAATAAATCGCACAAAAGTCGGGAAATCGTGTAGAATATGTGACGGCTGGTCGTTTCCTGATCTTTACATACAGTTTCCTAAACATTTCGGAACTGTTTTGAAGAAAATTTCAGGAAATGGCGTGATATTGTAATATAATATTTGTATTATCTATTTCCTACATCTGTGGATACGCTGTCTAATTCACGGGGCATCACTGCCGAACCCAACGGGTGGTGCTGATAGGCGCATAATAAATTAATACTAAACCACAAAACACAAGATCTGTTTTGTATATTATGTTAGTAATTCACGTTCACAGTTTATTATGCATGCTGTGCATTGTCCAATCATATTACATGCACATGTTTCACAGCACGGTAATGGCGTACAGCATAGATACTGGTCATTGAAGTCCGCAGATAAACTACCGCCTCCGCTAATCTTACTATTATTTGTCCATTTATTTATTTCAACATACTTGACTATTATCTGATTATGCTTGCAATCAAGCAGCTTCATTGACTTAGAAACAAAATTGCTACCCCGCTCCATACCTCTCGCTAGAAACAAAATTGCTACCCCGCTCCATACCTCTCTCTAGAAACAAAATTGCTACCCGGCTCCATACCTCTCGCTAGAAACAAAATTGCTACCCCACTCCACACCTCTCACTAGAAACAAAATTCTTACCCCACTTCATTAATGAGATGGGGTTAAATTGCTACCCTCGCGAGGGTAGTAATTTAACCCCATCTCTTTAATGTAGCACATGGAAGAGTGATTTTTGCAATCGGTTCTCAGGCGTGTTTGATATGTTAGCGATATAAGACTGTCAAAGCTGTATCAATACATTAGTAATAAAGAACATACACATGCAGCAATTGGATATTTTACCGTTTTAAGGCGTTTATCTGATATTTAAATGTATATATTGTAAATTTGAAAGCTTCATTTCGTTATTTTGAATGTTGAACAATAACAAGAGAAAATATGGCTTTCATGGGAAAATTATTTCCATGTTCCCTATTACTTTTGGCAATTTACTAGTTCTACATCAAATATTAGTTGTTTAAAGGCATAACATATACAGTTTACTAAATTTTGACCTACATGGAACAGGTTTGCGTATGCACTTCTGTTGCTCACATTTTTGAATGAGTAAAATTGTAGCCATAGATAATATAATTATGGGAGGCGAATTATTGTAGCTCTGATTGACTAAGCCTGAGTTACGAGTTGGTTTTGCCAACAGATGTTCAAAAACGTTGCGAATCTGGGCCAGCTTAACGCAGGTGGTTGTGTTCTTGTATAACGACGATCAGCGTAGCTACTGATCAGTGAACGGCGCATATAATGTGGCTACAGTGATCACAATCGTCGCAACGTCGGTTTCATCTGTCGGCGACATTTGAAAGATTCAGTCGTAGTGTTTAGCATGTGGGTGTCTGATATAACATAATTATCTCTAAATTCAATAGTCGTACGTGTGTCGTTGGCTCACAAAAGAAACGGACCTTATGAGGTTTAATATCAGCGTAGTCCCTGCTCAGATGATTCCGATGATTTAAGAGGGTGGACATTCGTTAACAGATACAGTCGAACCCCTCTAAACCGGACACAAATCAAAGATAGCTATACTTAATTGTAATCGGGTTCATTGCATTTATCTCCACTAAGTATATTTGTTCGGAATCGCAAACCACCCACGCGTGTCTTGCAGTAGTTGTCTGTCTGCTTTACGGTAAAACCTCTCTAAACCGGAAACCCTTCCCAGGGTATCCGGTTTAGAGAGGTTTCACTGTACAACCTTACTGTAGTTACGTTGATCATCAATAGGCCACACACGTATACGGTTGTTCATGTACCAGCATACAGAGGCCGAACCTCTGCAATGAGGGATCGTAGCTAGTTATGTCTCTTTGCAAATATATTTATAGAGATCCAGTCCTATGCTGTATTTCAAAGTTTATTTCTTACTATACACTGATTGCAATAACATTACTACGTGTGAAAATATGAATCTGATAAATAATGTAGTCACAGATCAGACTTCCATACGGCCATAAACTACACAATTTGGACCGGATTTATATAAATAAATGACATAATACGCGTAGAAACCGATCCGTCTGCACAGTCGGACAGTTGGATGGTAGTCATCAGCATGTACTTCATGATAGAATGGCGCTCAACGCATGACATGAATGCGCATTCTGATCTGGGGTTAGACTGGTACGAATTTCGCACTCTGTACGTTTCAGTTTGCCAGCACTCCGGCAGTTTTCAAGGTGTCGCTCGCTACCCCTGGGAGATACAATTCCTGAGACAGAAATACAACACTGAACACGAGGAACTCAACGGGAATTGGCTGTCCTAGGAGAGGAAAGAGTTAACAACAACAACAACGTCGCTGTCGTTGTCGTCGTCCAGCTCTGGCTCAGCCAATCGACATGTATAAACAATATAGCTGCTTGATCGTAAGCACAATATTAAAGTAGTTCCAAATACAAAATTACAAATACAGTGGAACCCCTCTAAACCGGACACAATGGGGTATCCCAGGCTGTCGGTTTAGAGTGGTTCCACTGTAATTAAGAACTAGGATATTTGCAACTGTTTTGTCATTTTCAGTCATGAGCAGACAGGACAATGAAATAAATTACATTGAAGTTAAGCATATTGTGGTCCCCAGGATGTCCGGTTTAGAGGGGTTCCACTGTACTTGAATACTGTGCTTCAAATCAAGCAGCTTGATTGACCGAGCCTGTGCTGTATTATAACTCATGCTCAACCAGTCAAATTGCTTGATTGCGAGTTGGAATTGCCAGTAGATGTTCAGAAACGTAGCGATCTGGGCAAGACTATACTTTGTTTTATATAACAAGTCCGCAGTCGATTATTTGCTACTTGTTTACAAACAAACCGGTCATAAACGAAACACAGAATAGGTGAGACAGGTAAATATACCCGAGCCTGCATTACTTTTCAATAGTGATTTTGTGAATAGTGAATCTGGTAGTATTTTTCTCGGCAATCATGTCACATTGAGGTCATACAGCAATAGTGATAACCCTCGCCGTTTCACACATTTTCCTCTCCACCAACCAGTCATAACAAGAATACAATACTACCGACAAAAGTACATGTAATGTGTTTTGTGAGGTTCGAACTCTCGACCAGATAGAATAACACAAGTTCTACAAAATTGTAGATATTCATCGACTTCGATACCACTGACTGCACTGAGCCACACACATGTCTATTTTGGAGCACCAAAATACACGATTATAATGTGTATTTATTATACTTGAAAACGAGGCTATGATATGATAATACACCTGGTTTACCTGTTTTTTTTTTTATCCATCGATTGACCTCCACCAACTTATTATCGTCTGTCAGTTATAACGCCCGTGGTTGACGGGTATAATATGACATTGCCAAACACCAAACAAATGCAATACTGAAATATGTTATCTCCACAAAAAATGATCCCTTGCGGAAATAGAGACTGAACGTTGAATATTTTCTCAATCATCATCCAGAGGCAAATGTACTGTGATGGTGCAAACCCATTCCCATCCATACGTTTTCTCTATAATAAATTACTGTTTGAAACTCCCAGACAATAATGTACGAAACGGGCGGCTAACTTGTCACTGCTACCAACTGTGAGAACGAAAAATAATAGCTACGCACGAAATGTCTATATTCGTATTTTCTAGAATTTAACTGATAAACTGAGCACAAAACTAAGAAAACTATACAGAATAGTATATGTAGAATTTTAGATACAAAGCACGCCATATGATAAGTTGGCACAGGGCACTATTTTCTCGGTCGTACTCGCCGTTTAGGCGTACCACGATCAAAGGCTGCCCCCATAGAAATTTGCGTGACATAATATGCTATCTCAAGGGAGATAACATATAAACAACAACAAATTATCGCTGGCGGTATAGTGTAATTCTACATGCATTCCATGCACTATTGTCCTTTAATAGCGTTCACTGATACTGCAGGTGCTGGCGCAGTGCGACATTGAACATCGTAGGCGGCTAGTGTGTGGCTGTGCTGGAGAAATGATGCTTATTACATGCAGCGCTCCAGTTAAGGTGCATACTTGGACCAATATTCCGGGTATTTTTCTTATTTCTTCACGAAAAATGGCAAGTTGGGATTGCTTTAGAATCGTCTCATCGAGACGATTCTAAAGCACTCCCAACTTGCCAATTTTGGCGAAGAAATAACGAAAGTCTCCCCAAACTCCTTAACTGGAGCTCTAACATGTATGGCTTGTACTTCCAGTGTAGATCCAAATCAGCCTGTGCATCCGCACAGTCTGATCAGGATCTGCACTGTTCGCATGAAGCAATACAGATCGGTATCATGCTACATGCGTGTGCAATTTGAGCATTGGCTACATGGGTCACAAATCCCATTTCTCCAGTCACAGCCACATTTCGATGCCTGACACATCCCCTGTATTGCGGACCCAACACGATAAATCCCCTAAGTATTGAGATGTTGTGGCTAATCAGATGACGAGCAATTGGGAATTATCGGCTCGCGAGAAAATACACGACATTACACCGAGCGTATTTGACACACACTGTTTTACACAACCGCCTGCGTTAATCTTGTCCAGATTTTCAACGTTTCCGAACGTCTATTGGCAATGCCAACTCGCAATCAAGCAATTTGATTGTCGGAGCCTGAGCTGTACCACAGCTGAAGCTCAGCAGTACACTATTCAAGTACATGTACTAGTATTTTGAAATAAAGAAATTGACAAATATTGCCAAGATTAGCGCGGGCGGTAGTATTCCAGCGGCTTGATTGGCTGAGCCTGAGCTGTCTTACAGCTCAGGCTCAGACAATCAAACCGCTTGGTTGCGAGCTGGCATTGCCAATACATATTATGTTATTTCGTGGGAACAAATTGTGAAATTGAGGTTAATTCGTCGGAACGAATTGTTAATTCGTGGGAACGAATTGTTATTTCGTGGGAACGAATTAATAATAAAAAAAATACATCCCCTGCGGGGCTCCGTATAATTCACTACTAAGCACTAGTATTTCCTTAGTCCCTTGGACTTTGAGTAAACGAGTGTCGATGCAATGTACATGCGTTTGGTTTTCTCCTACAATCCCGTGTTGGTAATTGCATTTGTACGTATCTGAAGTAATTTGGAGGGTTTCTCAGACGTGATTCTGGGTCGAGGGTAATTGTTTCGACTTGCGAGCTAATTCTCATGTACTCTTAATCAGTGGTGTCGGGCACGCATGGTCACGTACATGTAAGAGCGGACGTGAGGTCAATAGTAAATGGAAAATAGGACGTATGTTTCAACACGTGTATGTATTTGCACATGCCTCACATGTTAGACGGTATACATACTGCTTGCAACAGACAACAGCGAAGGTCATATAGAGGCAGAACCTCGATTAGAATAGTGTACTGAGTCTGAGAATCAAATTGCTTGATTGCTACATGTACTTGGCATTTGGTATAAACATATTTTATTAAATAGTAATTACATCATTTTTCGGTATACAAGCAGTGTAAAGAGGATTGAAACGAAAGATTGCTATCTTATAGAGTTCCTCTCCTTGAACAAGGTAATTAGGGTCCCAGGCGGACATAACTCTTGCAAATCTAAAACAGATCAATGGTCTCACATGTCAGCATGAGGCCCATTCGATGCAATAATAGCAGATACAATTCAAGTGTGTATTATGTTTACGAATTTTTGGTAATAATATAGAAAAAGGGGTTTGAGCTAAATTTAAGGTAAACAAAAATAAAAAAATAAAATGATGAGGATGAGAAAAATAAAACACCTAACTAAAACGATAGACAAAGAAAATGAACTTAGAAAAGAATATAAACATGAAAAGTAAATAACAATTGTAAAGGTATTGAAAATATATGCATTTTCTACAGGAAGGTCCACGTCGTCTGATCATGGGATTGTGAAATAGCCATATATACATGTACAATGATTTATAAAAAAACACATCAAACATAGCAATATATACGTACTTGATTCACAAACTATTTTACTTCGGAGGATATATGTTTGCACAGCGTGAAAGACTTTAACGTTATCTTCGTGGGATAAGCCATTTTGGCCAAACAGTAAGATGTCTAAGGTACCATGTATCAATAATTGAAGATTTACAACGGGTATTTGTGTAATGGTTAGAAATAAATCAGCTCTTAAATCATGATAGTATGGACAATTAAGGAGCTAATGTTGTACATTTTCTATACTACCACAATGGTATATCGGAGAATCTGAAATAGTTTTCTGGTTGAGATCATAATTAAGAGAGCTACAATTTGTGCGCTATCTGGTATGTAGAATTTGTGCTTTTCTTACCCTATGGTAGTAGGCGTTTTGGCACTATCCTTGAAGGACTATAAATAAATATTTTGACTTTCGCAAGTGACGATGCCTCTCGGACGTGTAGCGGTAAATTATTCCATTTTCTAATGACTGAAGGTAAGAAATAATTAGAGTACAGTGTAGTTCGTGCGTGAGGTGGATGGAAGTTGCTATTGTTCCGTAAATTATATCGAGTGGTGCTTCCAACAGCCTAAGGGACAAGTGATGACAGATACTCAGGTGTTAAACCATTTACCATTTTGTAATATAAAATTATTTTTTGTTTTCTGCGTTCTCCTAAGCTTTCCCACCCTACTTCCTGGTACAGATCAGTCAACGATACCAATGTCGTGGCACCTGTTACTATTCTTGCTGCTTCATGTTGTATTTTATCAAGTTCATGTTTTTCACTTGTTGAACGATTATCCCTAATACCGTTGCCGTATTCTAGAACAGGGCGTAAGAATGCAATATAAATGGTTTGCAATGTTTTCTCGTCTTGAGAGTTTGAACTTCAAGCTCCTCATAATATTAATTCTGGCCCAAGCTTTGTCTTTGATATATGAGATCTGGTGTTTCCAAGTACAAGAGTTTGTTAAAACTATAACAAGGTATTTATAACAAGCAACTTCATTTATTGGTTGATTAAACATATTCAATTGGGGATGTTGTGGCTTAATAATCTTGCGGGCTATGAGCAATGATTCAGTTTTTGCGGGGTTAAACGCAACAAGCCATTTTTTTTGCCCAATTAGTAATTGTATCTATATCGGTTTGCAATATTTTCCCTGCTTCATTAGGATCGTCTATACAAATGTACAGGCTGGTATCGTCCGCACACAAACGTACGCGTATATTCGAGTTTATGGTGTCTACAATATCATTAATATAGATAAGAAACAATAGTGGTCCAAGGATAGAGCCCCGGGGCACACATGCATTTATTATATTCCAATCAGATTTGGTACCCAGGATAACTATACGCTGACGTCTATTTTTAAGATAACTTTCAAACCAGTTGAGCATATTTCCCATTAACCCTATCGATCTTAATTTTGCTATTAGTCCTCTGTGTCAGACTCTATCAAACGCTTTACTAATATCAAAGAATAATACTTTTACCTCTTTACCATCATCGAGTGCGTGGCAGAATGCATTGTATAAATATGTTAGCTGATTTATTGTGGAGTCATTAGGTATAAATCCTGACAGGCTGGGTGTTAATATCTGATGAGTATGTAAAAAGTTATATAGATATTTGAATACGATTCTCTCGAATATCTTTTCAATAGTGTTTAGAAGGGCTATAGGACGATAATTATTGACTTGTGACGGATCTCCCTTCTTATACACGACACATACAGCCATGTGCTTCTTTCCATGATTCAGAAAATATTCCTAAGCGTAATGAATGATTGAACAAATTACATAGGGGAGATGCTAATTCATTTCTAGCTTCACGTAAAATGCGGTTATCAAAACCATTTGGCCCTGCAGCCTTTTCAATAGGCACAGACGTTAGCGTTATATTAACTTCATCAGGAGAGACTTGAATATCTGATATTTGTTCGTGTATATGAATGGACTGTAATTCATGTATTTCGCCGTTTGCACCTTCCAATATAGTTTGATCTCGGGAAAAAGTTGTTTAGGATATTTGCTTTATCAGAGTCTGTTTCAGAAATAGTAGAATTAGTATTTAGTGGAGGAATAGATATGTTGCCTGATGGAGACATGAACCATTTTAAAGTACTCCACCAGTTTTTAGAGGTTGTTTCATCATTATTTAGTTTATCTGACATATTATCATAATGTGTCTGTTTAGATTTACGTATTAGAGTTATGATTTCATTTCGAATTTTTCCCAATGACGGATTAACTGAGTACGCTTAGCTTTGTGATATGCCCGTTTCCTATCCTTTATTTTCTTTTTAACATTTTTTTTGGCCAATGTTGTTCTTTTGGTCGAATTGTAACAGTTTTATTTGGAATGTAGATTTTCATAAATTCGAGAAGTTTTTCAGTAAAGTTTGTGGCGAAACAGGAACTATTTACATCAAAACATGTTATCCAGTCTGTGGCAGTAATACTTTTTCTGAGTAAATCGTAATTTCCCTGCTCATACAACCATATTTCTCTATTATATGTTTATGTTTTAAATTTTGGTTTCCTGAATTTGAATAATGCGTAAATTGGACAATGGTAGCGATGTTCTTGCATCAAGAAAGGATCACCGACACCACTTGTGACAAGTGAATTCTTATCTGATACAAACAGGAGATCAATGATAGTAGAGGATGTCTCAGTAAAATGTGTATAGTCAGTTATTACTTGGTGAAGGCTATCAAATTCGTTATGTGATTTTGTCCATTTTTTGTGTGCTGATTGTGCAGCTAGGATGTTATAATTAAAATCGCCTGTAATTATAATATCTTTAATACCTGTATCAATGGCTAAATGTCTTCAAGTATGGTGTTATAATTTGTATCAGAATTCGGAGGTCTGTAAAATATACCAAGTAGGATTTTCTTTTTATTTAATAATAATTCTACCCATATATTTTCTAATGGCATTATTTCTAGGTCAGGTCGTCTGGTGTAATATATGGTATGTTTTATGAACAGCATCACTCCACCATGACTATCCGGTCTATCTTTACGTTCAGGTTCACAATATGAAGGTATCATTAGCTTGCTGTTATCCACTCTGTCGTTCAGCCATGTTTCAGTAAACGCTAGTATATCAACATTATATAATTCTGCTGCAATTAAATATATCTATTCTATTGGGAAGAATGCTCTGCACGTTATAGTGAATCAATGATACTTTATGTGATAAGGTCAATGAATATGGAAGTATGTATGAATTGATATGTTAATTTGGCAATCAATCCAATCGTCAGAATTTTTTTCTTCGCATTAGTCCATTTATTAACAGTGGATATTGTAGCGGGCTTTCGGGTTTAAATGGTTAACGCGAGCGGTTGTGTAGCTGTTGAAGAACAGGCGCAAAAACAACACATGCCGTGCCTCACTACGCAGTTGGCGTGATTACAATTAAAAATGTCAGTGGCGCGTAGGCAACATCCGGCCATGGAATCACAAATGACGAACAAGCAAACCCAGATCAGGCTGATATGGAGACACTGATGTTGTGTCAATGTTTAATATATAGATAATACCGGCGAGTGTCTTTTGATGGTAAGATATTCAGGCAATGCTAGGAACGTACATTTACACCACTGTAGCTCCTGATCAGCTGGTACACATGTACAGTTTGATTGGAATTATCTGGTTTAAGTGTCATTGCTCGTCAGTAGTAATATTGAAGATAGCGTCTATAGATATTTGCTAGGAAATATTAGTTCTTCATTTAGTTTAGCAATGTCTGGTTGTCAGATAGGGCTATGAGGTGGCACATGTATATACTTATGGGTGCCTGTATGTGATTTCAGGCCATCGATGTTACGCCAATAAAATCCAGTAGAACCGAACCTGTGTTAGTCCATATATGGAAAGGCTGACCCTGTGGAATAAACTTGATATCAAAATATACTGGCATAGTATTCTATTTATCAGGTAACTTTTATGCTACAGAATGAGGAAAGATAACGTGGATTTCATTGGAAAGAACGCGAACTTGTTAACATTGAGTTATTATACTAACGTTATTCGGTAACGTCATGTGACGCCGTTGGACCAATGAAACATCAGTGGTAACTAGAATATTCGTATCAGGCAATTTATGTTATCAGTCAGTACGTATTCGGCTAATGCAAAGCTAGTTTATTGATAAATAAACGATCGTACATGTACCGTATGTGCGTGAAGATTACTATGGTATTTTATAAACGAGTTTGATGGGGCCACTTTACGGAGCCCCGCAGGGGACATGGATTTTGTTTATTAATTCCTTCCCCCGAAATAACAATTCGTTCCCTGAATTTATTAATTCGTTCCCACGAAATAACAATTCGTTCCCACGATATAGAAAATTCGTTCCCTCGAATTAACAATTCGTTCCCACGAAATAGCAATTCGTGGGAACGAATTAATAACAAAAATAATTATACGTCCCCTGCGGGGCTCCGTACCATTTGGATGGAAAATACTGTGAAACTCACAACATTTGGTACTGAAGCATTCGACTACATCATCTCCTACAGAGCACGACAGGGCACGTAGAATTCTTTTTTATTAATTCGTTCCCATAAAAATAACAATTCGTTCCCTCAATTTAACAATTCCTTCCCCCTAATTAACAATTCGTTCCCACGAATTAACAATTCGCTCCCACGAAATAACAATTCGAATTGTTAATTCGAGGGAACGAATTGTTATATTGAAGAAAATAAGAAAACGATGTTAAAACGATGCTTCGAGAGAAACGACAGACGTTTAAATAATTGAAAGCCGGGTATTTAAACGAAAACATCGTGTTTGCGTACAAATAAAATACGATAATCGTTTCTATGTATATCGTTGAACAAAACGATAGTTTTACCTTCGTTTTACATTCTTTGTCGCTTTTGTCGTTTGGGAACCTTCAGCAAATCTTCGCTGTAAAGTGCCAATGCCATGTTGAGTCGATGGTGATGCTTCCAGTGCCTATTCCTGTAAAGAGATGAGCTTTAGCTAGCCTACGCTAATGGAATGACCTCGGGACAGAGCAGCGTATAGGAATAACGAAGCAAATTACAACGACGACCCACAGTCACGGGAAAGCACGCTGTGCAGCCAAGTACAGTCGTACTTTTGAAGAACTGGGGCCCGTTTTACTAAACTTCGTACGACTACAATGTTCGTAAGTGCAACATTTTGATAGTCTGTAAATATCACATTAGTACGGAGCCCCGCAGTGGACGTAGAATTCTTTTTTTTATTAATTCGTTCCCGCGAAATAACAATTCGTTCCCTCAATTTAACAATTCGTTCCCACGAAATAACAATTCGTTCCCACGGGAACGAATTGTTATTTCGTGGGAACGAATTGCTATATCGTGGGAACGAATTGTTAATTCCAGGGAACAAATTGTTCAATTGAGGGAACGATTTGTCATTTCGTGGGAACGAATTGTTAATTCGAAGGAACTAATTGTTATATCGTGGGAACGAGTTGTTAAATTGAGGGAACGACTTGTTATTTTCGTGGGAATGAATTAATAACAAAAAAATCCATGTCCCCTGCGGGGATCCGTACATTAACAATGTTTCCTTGTAAAAACGTATTGGATTTACATTCATTTATTGAGGTTGCAGCCTATGCTCAATAACTGTAAATCCATCAATTGAAATTTCCAGACGATCCTAAATTTGTACTTACGAACATTGTAGTCGTACGAAGTTTAATGAAACGGGCCGCTGAGGACACATTGGCAAGATAACAACCTGCGCTGCGGTACATGCACCAAATTTATGCTGATTGCAAGTCTGTGTATCACTGGACCCTGCTTTAAAAGTTTGTATCAGCGATAAACTCTTTAAAAATGTCGTTTAATTTGAAGTTAATGATGTAAAATTATATGTTTCATATGTCCCCTATAATTATATAACAAAAGTATACACCCGAAGTGGCGATTTGTTTTCGAAAATTGTAATTTGTTATCGCCAATTGCGAAAGTGGCGATCACCAGCGGAATCCCTGAGATCGTGTCACATTGAGGTCATATAACAATAGTGATAAATCTCGTCGTTTCGCTTATTCCCTTATCCATCAAGCAATCATAAAAAGAACAGAATGATATCGACAAAAGTAATGCGTTTTGTGAGGTTCGAACTCTCGACCAGATAAAATGACAAAAAGTTCTGCAAACTTATGGATATTCTCCCGCCTCGATACCACTGACCCGCACTCCATATCAATTTTGTGCACCAAAATACACTATTATATCGGCATGCATGCACGTGCACTTTATCATGTAGTTATAATTTATACACGAGAACGAGGCTATTATATGATAATACACTTGGTGTACCTATATTTGAACTCATCGATTGACCTCCAGCAACTTATTATCGTCTGTCATTTATACCTTGTGTGCATTCTATCTCTGATACGCATACAGTAGCGCTTTTCTGCTCCTTACCTATTTGTATACACTAATATCGTATAAATATCGTAATCGTATAGTATTGGTATATTTAATGAGCATATCGTATGATCATATAATATTGGTATGTTTGTACCGTATCATCGTATAGTACAAACGTACTATACGAATATTATACAAATATACGATATCCGTTCGTATATGCGATATAGCCGTACGGATATGGTATGAATATACCACACCCGAAGTGTGGCTTTTCATTCTACTGAAAACACCTCTTATTTTAAAGAAATTCATTGAGGACTCCAAAGAGGACCAAATATTAGGGGCGGACCAAATATTAGGGCAAATAGTACACGGCAACACCGTTAATATATCGTATACATTTACGGTATTCTGGTACATTTATACCGTACACAAATCTGGTATGTTTGTACGATACAAACGTACCAGAATTATACACATGTATACAAATCGTATAAACGTACGATTTGAATGGTATATCTATACGATATTGGTTGGTATGTACGGTACAAACATACCGTACGTTTATATTATATGCATATCGTATAGAAAACATATCGTATTGGTATAGTATACGTATAGTATTGGTATAGTACGTATAGTTGACCTGCAGAAAAGCGCTACTGTACGTATGACACGTGTTTGTTTTGTCTTCATACGGTGATTATGTTGGTGATGAAGCACGTGCATGTTGTCCGTGATGTTATTTGACCACGCTTGCAATTGGTTGCTGGAACATTCACCAAACTGGGTGCAACCAGAATAGTCATAGATCAGCATAATTATGAGCATACCATCGTATATACAATCAGGATTTGTTCCTGGGGCCCGTTTCACTAAACTTCGTACGATTACAATGTTCGTAAGTGCAAAATTATGATAGTCTGTACATTTCACATCAACATTCTTCTTGTAACCAATTATTGGATTTACATTTATTGACCATAGGCATTTCCAGAAGATCCTACATTTACATTTACGAACATTTTAGTCGTGCGAAATTTAAATGAAACGGGCCCCTGGCTACACAATCGAACTATTGCCTTTACACATCATATCATTTTCACATCGTTTCCTTTCTTTGTACATTAGAAAACGATGTGTTCGTTGGTTTAAACGTGGTGACACGTTTAAACTAATGAACACATCATTTTGAATTTCTAATTAAACAAACGAAATCGATGTCAAAATGATGTGCATGCGATGAAAGAAGCAATAGGCGTTTACATGTAAATAGTTTGGAGCCGGGTTAAATACATGTATCGTTTTCGCGTACAGAAACAAAATAATTCACGTGTCGATGCATACACAACGATCTTTTTCATTTCGTTTTCCATTCGTTTACGTTTGTTTCAATTTTTAACCTTCAACAAATCTTCGTAGTACAACCAGTCCCTCTTTGTGTGGGGGTCGGGGGAATGTGTGAAAGGGGGCGTGGAAGAGCGATCGACTGATAGGACAACAGTACATAATATTTACGAATAACAGTTAAATCTGGGGGCCCACAAGCCATGTTATACTATAGGGAGACTGATAGTTTTGCATATGATGTAGATGCATGTACATGTATGCCAGTTTCTGGCAAAATAAACATTCACTCACCATTACCACGTATTGATTGGTATTATTATACATATGCATTTTATATCAGACGCAAATTTACACACTGATATCAGGGGCGATAACCGTGTTTCCTTAAAATGTTAACGGACATTACTATTATTATTTATTGTTTGATGTGCAATGATCATACTTTATAATATGTAGAAACTATATTTTTTCAGGTGACGTATTTAATTAGTATAAATAATAAAAAAAATATCATGCCAATGATGTCACTATTCCACCAGTTCTAAAATTACAAGTGCCCGCTATACAGATATAATCAGTAATATTTGTTTTACTGATAGTGACTCGCGGTGGTATCAGGCTATTTTCATATGCAAATGAGGCATGATATTTTTTAACTACATGTATTTATACTAATTAAATCCGTCACCTGAAACAATAATATTTTCGACAGATTAGAAAGTATGATTATTGCACATAGAAAATTAAATACAGAGAATAAATAGTAATGTCCGTTAACATTTTAAGGAAACATGGTTATCGCCCCTGATATCAGTGTGGAAAATACGTCTGATATAAATATATAATATTGCCAATATATACATGGGGTAATGTTGATTGAAAGTTTATTTTGCCAGAAAATGTCTCAGATGATGTCTCTGATATAAAAAACAGTTTGTGCCTATTGAATTGGCATGTACCTTTAAACCCGAAAGCCCGCTATATCAGCGTTTGCAAACAGCGCAGATCCAGATGAGCCGGTTCGTAACAAGCCGTCTCATCAGGATCTGCACCGTTTGCAAGTAATTATCATACACATCCCTTTTCATAAATTGACTAGTCTGAAAATCATGCTGTGACGGTTGGATTGGTTGCAAAATTAACATATCAAGATTCCTTCCAGTTACTTAGGGGTGAAAGTGTTAATCTTTGTTAAGTGACTGCATGCAGTCTCAGCGGATTTCTCAGATGCTTGATTTGTAGATCTATTTATAGACTTAAAGACTGAAAATAACATACGAGACAAGCCATCCGATAATTGAGACACGCCATGCGATTTTGTACCTAAGAACATGTGCGATATCTCATTAAAGATATTTACAAAATTTAAGATATTTTCAGTAAATTACGTCGGAAGTTGACACAATTGTCATAGCAAATGCGGAATACCTTTCCGCATTTGCTATGAAACTTTCGTCATCTTTCGATGTCATTTGCAGAAAATATCACATTTTCTGTACATTTGTTTCATGAAAAATCGCACATGTTCTTGGGTACAAAATCGCATGGCGTGTCTCAATTATGGGCAGGGCTTATCAATGCTCCTTTTTGTTTCAATCACAGACATAATTATATTGCAACAGTGATTCCCATCAAGTGCACTGTCCAGTTATCTGTGTCCTGTTTAGATAGGTTAAACTGCCAGTGTATATTTACTCTTCCTCGTGACTAAAATGGTTGTCTGTTGAGTACAAACACAGGTTGAAGTAACGGACCCAGGTCTATAAATACATTAAATATGCATAAAAGCATCAATACAAGCAAAACATTTTTTTTGTACATAGAGTGAGTAAAACATACTTTTTAGCTTATTTTTTTCTTCATTTATTGACACTTTTAGGCATATTTAATGTATTTATAGACCTCCGTCCGTTACGTCAACCTGTGAGTACAAATTGCCAATATAAATCAATGTTCCGCTCAATTATCGTAATGTCAATTTCTCCTTTCAGTGTTGCTAAAAGACTTAACAGCTCTTTTGATGTACTGCGCCGCTGATAGACGTTTTGTATTGGTTTAGAATGACTTGACCTTGCTTGACCTTTATCACGTGCTAGGATCGTCTGTGCTGCGAACCGGAAATGCGCGCATTTGTCGTCAGAATCGCTCAGGCGCTGTAATGATTATTCGGCAGCGTCTCGGAACGCGGAGCGGATTATTGTTTTAGCATTACTTTTAACACTGTATGGAACTTTAATTTTGTCGTCTGCTGTTGTTTTTGTATTTCCTTTATTTATCCATACAGCGAGATTTTGTGTGACATTCGAATCACTCCATCCGGGATGTTATGTACAGCTGAAGTTGTTAAAGTTAGAGATCAAAAAATATTTAAAAAGAAAAAAGAACAGTCAGCATAAACGTAAATGTCATCGTTATCTGCTGTTTTTTTGTTATATTTCATCGCCATAAAACAACACAATGTTTACCTTACATTATTTTAATTTTAAAATAAAGTAACTAAAACAGCAGACAACAATATAGTTACTTTACCAGAATGTTCACCCTTAAAATGCGGACATCAAAATTGTCGTGTGCTGTTGTTTCTTGTGTTGTCTTTTCTCCCAATGAAAGCATAGTTTTGCAGCAGTTTAGAATCATTTCCATTGGAAATGATTCTTAATTAAGTGCTGTCAAAACATGTTTATATAAATCAACAGCAGACGACACTTTTCGTTTGCCTCATTCTAAGTGTTAATTCGATTATTATTTTAAAACAAAGTAACAAAGACGGCAGACAACACAATAGTCATTTTGCCATATTTAGGCATTTTAAACGTGTAGTATACTGCCACATCGTGGTGATGGACTGCAACCCCTAGTGGCCGGAGATTGGACCAAGCCCTAACCATGAACGGGGCCCTTGGATATAGCCTACCACTGTTCATAACCCTCAGTTCCGGTAAGTTATTAATATATTTTTTTTCACATGAAAACATTGTTACATGTATTAGTCATATAATAACCCATTTCATAAATGTGATATGACACACGTGTAATAACACATAGAGCGAATTTTATTTGGTGGCTGCATCACCCTAATTATATATTTGTATTTTGCGCCAATGTTATGCCAAATGAATAAAATGGAGACTTTCCAAATTAATCGCGTAATGGCACGACACAGCAATTATGTTTTGACGTCGACGTCATCATGTTTGAAACGTCATTAGAAGTATCGATGACCCGTTAAAACTACTGAAATTGTTCTAATGTGCTCCCGTTCGGTAATATGAAGTGTTTACAACGAACAGGAAACTATTATATGACATATTTATAATAATTTTCTTGCAGGGACTAAAACTATTTTTCTCAGTGGATATTTCAACTACATGCGAAAATAGTCAATGGCGTCGGCTCGTGTAAACGTATTGGATATCCCCACTTGGCTGTCTCAACCTCGTTTCCGTCTGATATGATATGATATTTATGAAACTCGTCCGCAATGTATGCACCTCGCCCGAGGCTCGGTGCATAAACTGTGCGTGACTAGTGTCATAAATCTCATATTAAATGGAAACTAGTTTGAGATCCTCTATATACCATAGGTCATACAAACTAGTGTATAGCTTATTATACATATTTTCCGAAAATAATTTACATACATGTAATTATTTCATCACTCGTGTCTGTCCATCTGCATATCCGTCCGTATAACCGGGTTAACAATGTTGGGGCCATCTGCAAAGGCGGATACAGTATTTAGCTCTAGAGATGGCGTCGATTCGCAACAATGTGTCATTAAATGTACGATTCTACTGACTGGTAACAAAACATACACTTTGGGTGAGAAATACGAATTTCAAATCTCATCAACAATATTATGTTGTTACCACTCAGCTGAACCGTCTCGACGAGACGGTTCAACTTAGTGGTAACAGCATACACGTTGGGTGAAAAATATAAAAGATTTTACTATGTAAACATGGGTTAACAATTCAGAAATGTTTAGAGTGGATCCGGGGTGCCGTTTCAGTAAACTTCCTACGACTAAATGTTCGTAAGTGCAAATTTCAGATAGTCTGGAAATTTCAATTGATGGAGTTATATTTATCGAACATAGCCTATGTTGAATAAATGTAAATCCAATACAAGAAAACGTTGTTAATGTGAACTTTACAGACTATCATAATTTTGCACTTATGAACATTTTAGTCGTACGAAGTTTAGTGAAACGGGCTCCTGGCCCGAATTGTCACACAGAGGATGGATTTGATAAAGTTGAGGCGTATAAGGATTAGACACTTATCCGTCCAAATGTTATTTCGTGTGGCTAAACGTTGCGTTTATGTGTTAACCCTTAGACCGCTACTCACAACAATTGTCGTCTGCTGTTGCTTTTATATCTTGCCTTATTTCTCAATAAAAACATGGTTGACAGCACTTCAGAATCATTTCCAATGGAAATGATTCTGAAGTGCGGTCAAAGCATGTTGTAAATTATTATAAAGAGCTATCAAAGCATGTTTTTGATGATACACATGGAAAATATAAAATATAAAATAAACAGCAGACGACAACAAAATAAGATAGCGGTGTAAGGGTTAACTTTAAACAGAATAATAGTCACATTAGCACTCCCGGGTCATGGATTACCTCCCCATTTTTGAATTTCGCAAAGTTGCCTTGTAAGAGTGTTTAGGCCTATACAAAACTTGTGGTGCGGGCAACGGTCCAAAAAAAAAAAGACTAAGTAGGGAGGGCCGGCTTTTTAAAAAAAAAATATAACTAGAATACTATAATGTGCTAATATGGTGGAATATATTTTCACTATCTGGGGGCCGTTTCACTAAGCTTCGTACGACTAAACTGTTCGTAAGTGCAAACTTATTACAGTCTATAAATTTCACATTAACAGTGTTTTCTTGTAAACGATTATTGGATTAACATTTATTGAGCATATGCTGCATATGCAGTCTATGCTCAATAAATGTAAATCCATCAATTGGAATTTCTAGACGATCCTAAATTTGCACTTACGGACATTTTAGTTGTACGAAGTTTAGTGAAACGGCCCCCTGGTACTTATTGTTGTTGTTATTACTGCAGGCATATGGAAGAGAAGCGCCTAAAGTACGCAAAGGAAGCATTAAGCACACGAAGGATCGAAAATTATTTATTTATTAATTTTTTCAAACGGTCAAAAACTACCAGATTCGACGGAATATTCACTGATATGGACGGGTTGCCCGTACCACAAGGCTTGTTGGTTTAGGTATTAACCAGTTCCTAATTGACTCAATTAGCACCGTGCACAGCGTTAGTACGTCGGGGTATGGACTATGGTTACTATAAACAAGTACACGTACTTGGTTACATGTAGTGCACGGGCAACGAAAACACGAGTCGTGATCTCACAAAACCGGGCTTTCTATATAATTACGAGCAAGTGCATTCCAAATTAGCTGTCACAAGCATGTGGCAACCTAAAATTAGATGCACTGTGTGTACCGCCAAGACAGCGCAAATGAGTGGTGACAAGATATATATATATACATATGTATGTACTTTCACGACGAAATTACGGAGCCCCGTAGGGGACGTGGATATGTTTTTATTATTGCGTTCCCTTCTATCCCAAGATATAAACATTCCTTCCCTCAAATTAACAATTCGTTCCCACAAAATGACAATTCGTTCCCTCAATTTAACGATTCGTTCCCTCAAATTAACAATTCGTTCCCACGATACAACAATTCGTTCCTACGAATTTACAATTCGTTCCCGTGGGAACGAATTGTTAACTCGTTGGAACGAATTGTTAATTTGAGGGAACGAATTGTTAATTCGTTGGAACGAATTGTTAATTCGTGGGAATGATTTGTTATTTCGTGGGAACGAATTAATAAAAAAAAGGAATTATACGTCCCCTGCGGGGCTTCGTAAGAAATGAAGAAAACCGAAGAAATATTTTAAAATTCTGCTACTTGAGAAGCCATATGAAATAGGTTAACTAGTATGTGTTACATGTACCACGAAATACGAGACAATGCAGCTGCATCCGTATCTGAAGAGTCAGTCATAATTGAGTTGAAGTACAATACATGCTCAAGTGCTTGTACGGAAGTAAGCAGCGTTTTATCTAGCACGTAAGTTATACGGTGCACGCACAGGTTGAAGTAACGGACCGAGGTCTATAATTACATTAAATATGCCTAAAAGCATATTTTGGCCGCGCTCTATGAAAACCAGCCTTAATGACAACGTCATGAAAGCCTGAAAATTACGTCGCAAAGTTACGCTTAAAATCAACGTTACGTCGGATTTTGACACTTGAAATCGTTGCTTCATTGCAATAAGTTGTCCTATTTATAGCCGTACGCTTTACTAATTGCGGCTCACACATATTTTAATGTTGGATACGCGTGGCAGAATTGTACAGTTGTTTTTATAATAGTCCAGATAGTTGTCTGTAGTGATTTTGTCGATTATTGGTTTAACCCTTTCAACCCTAAGGAACTGGAATGGACTGTGATATGCTAATGTTCCGACCAATCCAATGGTCACACAATAATTTTCAAATTCGTCCATTTATGAAAAGGGGGTGTTTTTGTTCTAAGAAATATGAAAATTACTTGCAAAAAGTGCAGATCCTGATGAGACGGCTCGTTACGAGCCGGCTCATCTGGATCTGCACTTTTTGCATAAACCGCTATAGCGGGATTTCGGGTTCAAAAGGTTAAAATGGGCATATTGCAAATGAATTTATAATGTATTAAATGGACGATGTGTGACCTGAAATGTGTAACTAAGTAAACAAACGACCGGTATTTTAGATAACACATCACAAAGTTATATAAATGGAAAACAATAAGCTAAACAAACCTTTGTGACTCCCTCTATGGCACTTATAAGTATAAGTGTTATAGAGGGAGTAACACATTTTTTAAGCTTATTTTTTTTCATTTATATATGCTTTAAGGCATATTTAATGTATTTATAGACCTCGGTCCGTTACTTCAACCTGTGGGTGCACGCAGATGCTTGCCTTCGAAGGTGCAACTTTGACGGTTATTCACTCGGTTCATACGAGACACGCCATGCGATTTTGTACCTTCGGACATCTGCGTAATTTCAGGAAATACGTTTACAAAATTTACAATAGTTTCCGTCAATGATGTCAAAAGTTGACACAATTTTCAGAGTATATACGGAAAATCTTGTCAACTTTTGATTTTACTTATGAAAAATATTGTGAATTTTGTAAATGTATTTGATGAAATTACGCAGATGTCCGAAGGTACAAAATCCCATGACGTGTCTCATATGTGACTGCGACTTCAGTAACCGTGACGGGACTATATGGGGTTTGCGACCAGTGTAGATCCGTGGCACAGTCTGATCAGGGTTTGCACTGTTCGCGATTCCGTGATGGTTCGAACAAGCAATACAGATCGTTATCAGGCTACAGGAGCGTGGTATTAGATCAGGAGCTACACTGGTCACAAATCACAACATAAATCCCATTTTCCAGTCACGGCTACATATAGACGTGACACAATGAGGTATATATACCATCCAGCATTAAACTATACATTTAATTAAATATAAAAAAAAACAGCTATAAATTGGCCTGCTAGATCTGCTAAGCACATGTTGTTGAATTTGTTCGATTCGATTCGGTGCAATTCCCACCCTTAAATATAAATCGCCGCTACTGATGCAGACTTTCTACAGGTAAAGTGGCCGCAAAAGTTGGATATGTTGCATAACCCGGAGAGTTGTTGAAATAGCAGTTCTTGTTTTATACTGTCACATTGATGTGTGTGCGATGCCTCATATATGTAGCCTATTTCACGAACATTGCAAAGTATACTTATCTAGCAAAGTATACTTTGAGGGAGAAATTTCCAATTTAAGCATAAATTTATTAATTTTTATTATACTGAATGTATTACATTATCACAGCCATTTTGGCTGTGATAATGTAATAAATTCAGTATAATGATTCTGCATATTTTTAATCATCAAATATATGCAGTCGTTAGGTCTATATGAAATAATGCATTTAGGGGAAAATAAATGATTACTCCCTCAAAGTATACTTTGCTAGATAAGTATACTTTGCAATCTCAATGCTCCAATTTGGTGTATGTATGTCTCAGACGGTGTAATTAATGCAACCCACACAGGGGCCCGTTTCACTAAACTTCGTACGAATAAAATGTTCGTAAGTGCACACTTATGATAGTCTGTAAATTTCACATTAACAATGTTTTCTTGTAAATAATTATTCGATTTACATTTATTAAGCATGGACTGCCTATGCTCAATACATGTACATCCATCAATTGAAATTTACAGACGATCCTAAATGTGCACTTACGAACATTTTAGTCGTACGAAGTTTAGTGAAACGGGCCCCTGATCAATATTGTTATAAAGGCTGCCAATGGGGGCATCAACATCAGTGTGGGGTGGGCCATGCACACTTTCCTACTTTTTGTTTCTGGCGATACAATTTCAGTTCTTTCAGTACTTTGATTGATCAAATGTTCCGTAAAATGATTATGTAGCCATTGAAAGAACCTCGGAACCGTTTTCTCCACGATTTGAAACTTGATGAGTTGCGGCGATAGAATCTGAGTGTTTTCCGATGCGTAACGCGGGTTGACATTGCGTCAACATTAAGGAATAACGAATCAACAATAATGTTTGCTTATCTATAGAGTAATTACGTCGGCCCTTTGTCTCTCATGTCTGGTACCGCCAACGGGGAGATGACTGGGAAAACGGACATGTGGATGTTTGCAACCAGCGTAGGACCTGATCAACCTGCGCATTCGCGCAGGCTGATCAGGGCATACGCTGTTCGGTATTCGCTCACTAACGCATGGCTCTCGCCTTCGAAAACATGATTTGACGCCTTTGCGGCAATTTGAAGTGTCACGGGTGATCAGTACTTGTTTCTATTACAAAATTCATAAGGTCCGTTTTCTCAGTCGCCTACCCACGTACACGGCCATCAAGAGACCTACTTTGTCTGGGTTGTGACAAGAATAGTGATAACATATATTTATATATGTTGGGTCAGTTTCACTAAGCTGTTAACGACTAAGAAATTCGAAAGTCCAACATTTTAGAATAACATTTCTACTGAAAGCCAATGTTTAAACATATTTAGTGGATGTGTTCACTTGTACGGATATGTGCAAGTTGGTGACAAATGGTAACATTTGTATCGTAAGAAGTGTAGTGAAGCGGGCCTCTGGAGCATACATTTCAATACACGAGGGTAGACTATATCCTACTGTTTGTTTGGTCATTTAAGGCCGGACCAACGGGTTCGATCCCGTTCGTAACCTGCTGCATTGGGGGGGGGGGGGGGGGGTGGGGGTGGGGGTGGGAGAACGGAATATTTACATTTAAACAAAATATATTCAGCCCTGAAATCAGAATAACCTGACCTGGTGCCAAGTCCATACCACACCAAAGTCATTTGGCCCCTTCCCCTAAAATAGGATTACGAATAATCATATTACTCACATAAGGGGTATAAGCAGATTCAACGGTCACATACAAAATACCAAAGACGTATGTGAGGGCCAAACCAGGGGGCCGTTTCACTAAACTTCTTACGACTAAAATGTTCGTAAGTTCAAATTCAAGATCGTCTGTAAATTTCAATTTATTGATTTACATTTATTGAGCATAGGCTGCATATGCAGCCTATGCTCAATAAATGTAAATACAACAATTGTTTGCAAGAAAACATTGTTAATGTAAAATTTACAGGCTATCATAATTTTGCACTTACGAACATTTTAGTCGTAGGAAGTTTAGTGAAACGGCCCCCAGGTCTCCAGTCGGGATTCCGGTAAGGATGAACACCGATCGTTAAATTACGCATCCCATGCTCCCACCTGCCACCCACATATATCAAACTGACTGTCTGTATTTATATCTCAGACGAAGAAGGCAGTTGCAACCAATTATAGGTTTCTATAAATACTGTACAATACAGTGAGTGAAACCCCCGTGAACCGAACCTCAAGAACAAATTTGTTTCCTAATTTGATTGGTTTCAGTGACATCTATATCTGATATCAGCGTATTTTCATTATTGAAAAGCACATACACATGTCTTGGAGTTCTTGTATTCCAGGATTACAGTGAAACATGTCTAAACCGGACACCATGGGAGACCCCAGGGTGTCCGGTTTAGACAGATTCCACTGTATATCAATATGCACGTACATGTGGAATTGTGTTTATATCGAAAGTCGCTCTACAATGTCATCCGAGCAGACCGTGGCCTAAGGGTAACACCGTCGGACAGCCACTTTGGTGACCCGGGTTCGATTCTCGGCCAGGGCATCAGTATATCTGAGATAATTTGTATTTACTGGTATTCTAGTCCTTTCGGATGGGGACTTTAAAAGTCGGTCCCGTGTATCAGATTTGATGGACACGTTGAGGAAACAGAGGGGACTATTCGAATAAGAGCCCCTGGGGCGGTTTACTCTGTATCAACCTCGGTCCTTTCTCCCCTTCTTGGGAGACGACATGCAAGGTCATCGAGCCAGTGCCGTCGTTGAATCCAAGCATTTACATATTTTTACAACGGTATGCCTTTGCAGGGAAGACATTGGTGACTGCATACATGTAATTACAGTATCTCCTATTGCCACAAATTACTGACACCTCCTTCAATTATTGTCACCATATATGAACATTGTATTCATACAATCAACAACAATGGAAATATAGGTTTAATTATTATGGTGTTTAACGGCCCATTATATACGAATTAATAAAACAAATTGTAAGTTTCAGTAATTGTTGTTGTTGTAACCACGTGATCATCTCTTTAATCAAATCCATATCCCCTGCGGGGCTCCGTAGGGAACAGCCACATTTATCGTTAAACCTTGCACATTTCCACCGTCAAATACAGTGGAAGCTCTCTAACCCGAAAACCCTTACGACATCCATGTGTTAAATTAGGCGGTACAACTAAATTGTCGTCTTCTTTTGTTTCATTATTTTCTTCTTTCTCAATAAAAATATGGTTTTGCAGCACTTTAGAATCATTTACATTGTTGTCAAAACTTGCTTTAATGAAGAAATTTGAAAAAAAATTAATAAACAGCAGACGACAATATTTACGGGAAAGAAAACAACTAAATGTTAATTTTATTAATTTTCATTTATATTAACAACATGATGGGTGTACCCGTGGGTCTCACAGCAACCTTTCTAAAAACGGATATAGCAGAGAACAGCCACAGTGGTCGTAAAATATAGGAAGAATCAATTATCGTGGTCCACCTACAATGCTGATACAAATGCAGAAAGACCTGTCATACATGATCATATGCTAAACAAGACAATTATTGGCAAAACGTGTAGATCCAGATGAGCCGGCTCGTGACGAGCCGTCTCATCAGGATCTACACTTTTTGCAAGTAATTGCCACAATGGTCGTAAAATATAGGAATAATCAATTATGGTGGTCCACCTACAATGCTGATACAAATTCAGAAAGACCTGTCATACATGATCATATGCTAAACAAGACAATTATTGGCAAAACGTGTAGATTCAGATGAGCCGGCTCGTGACGAGCCGTCTCATCAGGATCTGCACTTTTTGCAAGTAATTGCCGTAGTGGTCGTAGAATATAGGAAGATCATATGCTAAACGAGACAATTATTGGCAAAACGTGTAGATCCAGATGAGCCGGCTCGTGACGAGCCGTCTCATCAGGATCTGCACTTTTTGCAAGTAATTGCCGTAGTGACTATAGGAAGAATAGACTACATTGTATAGGAATAATCAATTATCGTGGTCCACCTACAATGCTGATACAAATGCAGAAAAACCTGTCATACATTTTCATATGCGAAACAATACAATAAGGCAATGCGGACAATAGATATTGGTAGAGGCATTAATTATACAGCGTGAATACAACTAAACTGCACTTAGTCTAATAAACCCATCGGCATGCGTTCGGAAACGCTTTCTTTTATTCGCGGTGCCATTTAATGCAAATCGATGCCAATAACCTGAGCTATTCTATGGTTATGAAGGAATCTGTTAATCAAAACCGGAAACTGATCAGAATTTAAACGATGAAGCTAAGTGAAGTAGAACAGCCATGAAGGATAATGTCCATTTGCGCCGATTATCAAACTATGCATTAACTCCGATTGACCAGTGCATGACTCGATTAATCGCTGAAGATACATGATTATAATTGTAGATGAGGTTGATGCGGCGACTACAGCCTAGAACGCGGGAAACAAGAATGTCGTCTGCTGTTGTATACTATTTTGTTTTTATTCACAATAAAAACATGGGTTGGCAGCACTTTAGAATCATTTCCATTGGAATTGATTATAAAGTCTTGTCAAACCATGTTTTTGATGAGGAAACTGGAAAATAAAACATAAACGGCAGACGACAAAATTTAACTCAACAGTGTAAGGGTTAACATGGAATATAAAATGGCTGAACATCATTCCCTATCACTTTCCATACTGGGAAATATCATGAAAATGTAGGCGATTCTACACACAAACGGTGCATCCGGCGGTTTTTGGTTTCTATTTAATACCCACAGTTTAACCCTTAATACACTGCTGAATTAAATTGTGTAGTCTGCTGTTTATGTTTTATTTTCGATTTTTCTCATCGAAAACATGCTTTGACAGAATGTTAGAATCATTTCCAATGGAAATGATTTTCAAGTGCTGTCAAACCATGTTTTTATTGAGAAACAAGGCAAAATATAAAGCAACAGCAGATGACAATTTTCGCGCTCAGCAGGCTAAGGGTTCAATTCAATTCAATTCAATTATACAGGAACCGAACGATGTCTCTCCATTTTCTGTTTTCAAAAGTATATTTTGAAAATACATTTTTATTTGTAATTGTAAACGTCAGTACAGTTTTTGTTGGTGATGTAATATTTGTATTTGCATAGTAATTACATGATCTTATTTATTTCAACAATGCAATATCATTTTTCGTTTGAAGCGGTTACCTTACATGGTACCTGTTTAGTCTCATTTGAGTTTGCAATTCAAATAACTAATCATATAAATACGTCTTACACAAACGCAAAAAAAAGAGATAAAAGTAACGTTCAGCAAGATGGGACAAGCAATAGCAGACACTGTGTATGCTCTTTATTATATGTAGACATGCGTAAATATTTCCGACTTTGCTTAGTATACATGTATATATATAAATATGTAATACGTAGTACGGGCACAGGTGGAAGACTCGGACCTATGACACCAAATAAATGCCTATTAAAAATATTCCATTACCCCACCCACTTGGTCTCGTACAGTACCATCTTCTATATAGAAAGGTGATAAAGAATATGGCTATTACAGAAAGAGCCCTCTCTTTTCCGACTCGCACAAACACAATACACATCGATTAAATGTATGACTTCTGTCTCTGGCAATCGATAAAGGTATTAGGTGTGTGAATATACTCACTTCAAATCGCTGTTCAGTTCCAGAATTTATTCAGTTATTCATTTATTCACAATTGGACGAACTTTGTATGGTTGGAGTTTCTAATGTATATGGTCATGGTGCACGTCATTAGTTTGAGCTGGCGACCAGCTATCGGCCAAATATGACTGATAATCCACACCGGACGGCCTCCGATTCTGCGTGAGATTATTTCGTACACGAAAATTTCGCCTAGGATGGGGTATGCAAAATGCGAATAACTGAATAAATGCTGGAAACAGCGATTTGAAGTGAGTATATTCACACACCTAATACCTTTATCGATTGCCAGAGACAGAAGTCATACATTTAATCGATGTTTATTGTGTTTCTACGAGTCAGAAAAGAGAGGGCTCTTTCTATAATAGCCATATTCTTTATCACCTTTCTATAACAGAAGATGGTGCTGTTCGAGACCAAGTGGGCGGGGTAATGGTATTTTTTAATAGGCATTATTTTTGGTGTCATAGGTCCGAGTCTTCCACCTGTGAGTACGGCGGGCCATGACACGCCGAACATAACATGTACATTTGTAATACACAAAAAGACATGTTCTCATATTTAATACTTTAATATTGGTAATAAGTTTAATACATAACGCCAGAAATGGGCTAAGGAAGCAATCAAGTGTATTGGAAAAATCGGAGAACTGATTGATGAACGTATTGTTTCATACTTTATTTATTAGATAAAATGCCATTTCACAGATGTAAAATACAGATAAAGTGAAATTGATGAACTGGTGGTACATGTAAATGTCACACGGCTGACATGGACAAACATTGCTTGTTGCTGAATACTGTGATGGTGTAATATCCCCAATATCACACTTGAATGGGTCGGTGGAAGAAAGAAACATAACACATGTCGTATTTTATCGCAACTTGTATACCAAGGTACATGATCACGTGGTTACAACAACAACACCAATGGATGATTGTGTTGAAAGCGCCCCCTGTTATGAGTTGCATGTGATGGTCTCGTGAGTTCGGCACATACTTATGTCGTTTTTGCGAAGAATCGATTTCCGTGTCAGTAAACACGGAAATCGATTGTTCGCAACTGAAAACGACAGAAGGTTTTCAGGCTAGTCAATTTATGACAAGGGGTTATTTTTTGTTCTCAAAAATATGAAAATTACTTTCAAAAAGTGCGGATCCTGATGAGACGGCTCGTTACGAGCCGGCTCATCTGGATATGCGCTGTTTGCATAAACCGCTATACTAGCCGGCTTTCGGGTTTAAACCTGTTAAAGGGTTAAGTCTTAAACGATCACAGTTGGGGTATCACCTAGTATATTGCTTTGGTTGTGCGTAACGGTAATGAGTTGTGGGGTAAATCTTTTGTTTTACATGTATCAATACGATCGAGATTTATTTCTTTTAATGATGACCATGTTCCAGTTGTTGACACTACGAGTCCGACAGCACCACATTTAGCAGCATGACTTCTGTAGTTAGTCTGAACATTTTCTCGAGAAATTTCGGATAAAACCGACGATTCCTCCGCTGAAGGATTTAGTGACGTTAACCCTTTGAACCCCGAAAGTCCGCTATAGCGGGGTTTGCAAACAGTGCAGATCCAGACGAGTCGGCTCGTAACGAGCCGTCTCATCAGGATCTGCACTTTTTGCAAGTAATTTTCATATTTTCAGAACAAAAAAACCCATTTTTCACAAATTGACTAGTCTGAAAATCAGTTTGTGACGATTGGATTGGTCGGACAATTGGCATATCACAGTCCATTCCAGTTACTCAGGGTTGAAAGGGTTAAAGGCCGCATGTCTAATTACTGTACATATAAAGTAAATTCGTGTCTAATTACCGTCGGCGGGAGTAGCATTTCTGTATAGAATCGACTGGACGTATCGACTTGTGTATCATTGTGGGTGTAATATCTTCACCATCGTTTATTGTATTGCCGTCTAATTCCCGTCCATATTGAGTATATGTCGTCTAAATCCCAGCGACCAGAGCAACCACCTATCCGCGACGGTGAGGATTTGGTATGTGCATATTGATTATTGTGTTGTGAGAAATGTATATGGACATGGCGCACATTTCCACGACAATGCAACCTGATAATCTTAACAGACGTTTGTAGCCATGAGAATAAAAGTAATTTAAAGATGTGTGACGTGCCACGACAAAATGAGAGTGTTGCGGTTCGTTGGACTGCAATACCACTCTACCGTCTTCGATAATCTTGCCAATATCTATAGGATATTTGATTTGTATGTAGATATATGCCACTCGTTCCGCTGCGGAACGACTGGCATATATCTAAATACAAATCAAATAGCATTTTAATTATACGTATATTATTCGCAATTTGTATGCTCTTCACAAATATATAAAATTGCTTTGTGTTTCAATGGGAAACGAGAAAGTACGTATATAATTCTTGAAGATATCTTTATTTCAAAACAATTGGATATTTTGCTTCAAATCAAGCACCTTGATTGGATATGCAGTTCACGCTCAGACAAATACATTGATTGACTTCGAGTCGACATTGTCAATGTAAACGATTGTAGGAAAATTTGGGCAAGATTAACGCATGTGGTTATATATTTATGTATTCTGAGGGAGTCAGTGCCTTTTGTCGACCAGTAGCCTATTTCACCAACATTGCCAAGTATACTTTTCTAGCAAAATGTTTTCAATTTTAGGATAAATTTATTAATTTTTATTATACTGAATTTATTACATTATCACAGCCATTTTGGCTGTGATAATGTAATAAATTCAGTGTAATAATTCTGCATACTTTTAATCATCAAATATATGCAGTCGTTCGTTCTATATGAAATAATGCATTTCGGGAAAAATGAATGATTACTCCCTCAAAGAATACTTTGCTAGAAAAGCATACTTTGCAATGTTTGTGAAATCGGCTACAGGTAAGCACGAAACCGGCTTCATCCCTACGATGGGCGATATCGTAAAACATGTTATAACGATGCCCTAGACTCGCTAAGTGATTAGTTTCCTCCGCGATGACCTTTGCTGATGTCCAGTGATCTCATTAGTTACATCCTGTATCACATTTCTTAAAGACACCGTGACTCCGATGATGTCTTAGATATTGAATATCAAGTTTCCGCTGTATGAAATGCAACTGACCTACTTCAATCAAAGGAGATTGTGTTTTAGATCAATTTGGTCGTTGATTTTAATGCGTTTCACACTTATTGTACTCTACTGTACTCGTAACCCGATTTTTTCTGTCTGTAACGCAGTGCGACATGTAAGTCGCCCTGCGTTACAGAGAGCACATTCGGGTTAGTGTGCTCTCTGAATATATATTGGAAATGCCAACTCGGAATCAAGCAATTTGATTGTCTGAGCCTGAGCTGTGATACAGCTCAAACTCAGTGAATCAAGCTGCTTGATTCCAAGTATAATCTTCAGGTATTTTGAAATTGACAAATGTTTATGTGTAATATTAGCAGAGGCGGTAAATGTAATACTGCAGTCCATGGAATCGCAAAGCAAATATACAGCGGTTAAGTTGTGACTCGGAACTACACTTGCCAGAAATGACACACGCCCCATTGCTCCAGGCACATCCACAAACCAGGAAACACAAAACACAGAAGCCATGTTTCTACAATCACAGGCACGGATCAGGACCTTGTCTGATCACATTTGCCTTAGGTTCCACTTTACTAGTCATAGTCACAAACTCGCGTCCATTACGGAATCCATTTGAAGCCAAACATGTGAGTAATGCAACGAAATTACACAGACATACATCAGATAATGTATGGTTCAGTTTCATACAACTACATGTACATGTATCTACTGTCTGTTCCACGTTTGCTGCCGACGAAATGTTGGCTATTAAACACATTAAATCTGAAACATATTTAAAAGTAAGTACGTTTTTTATCAATAACAAAGAAGTCACCCTCCCCAAATTATGTGATGAAATTCCATAAAAATATTTATTTTATTGCGAAAAAACGATTTTTCTATGGGAATTTAACATGGGGGCTAAAACATAGTTTTTTTTAATTATTTTTTTATATGTGGACCGATTTTAAAAATCTAACTTGTTTTCTTAGTTACATCATTTTCAAGCTATCTCGCCAGGTTTCGGAGTCAATTTCCAAAACATTTTGTTTTTCGATCCTTCAGGATCGAAAAACGAAAACTTTGGAAATTGACTCCCAATGAAAATGGTTTTTACGCAATAAAATCAAATAATTTCATAAAATAATTTTTTTTTGGGAGGGTGACTTTTTTGTTATTGGTGAAACAGTACTTACTTTTAAATATTTTTTAGAATAATGTGTTTAATGGCCAAGAGTTCGTCGGCAGCAAAACGTGGAACAGACAGTAAGTACGGTGTGTGTGTGTTTATAAATCATTGGTAGTAGCTACGTTTACAGCACAGAAAGTGTTGTTGAATGTTCCTAACGGCAGAAATGAAGTTTAAATTAAATCAAATCTAACAGTCGTTCTAGAGTCGTAAAGTAAGGGTCGTTGAATGTTCCCAAGAACGGAAATGAAAAGTAAATTGAATGTAAGTGTCGCTGAAATTAAAAGAAAGGGTTTTTCAAATTGAATGTTCTGAAAAATGGCGCATATGTAATAGATAGCATACAAATTCAACACTTATATTTTAGCCTTTCCATTTAACCACATATATATAATATAAATACTAGGAAGAAAAATACATTAATTTCTATAACAGCAACATGATATCAATGATTTATGGTATGTTCCACAAATCTGTACATCTACGTTTTGTAACAAACACGAACATGTAATACATACACGAAGGCCCTCGCATATGCATCTAGCAGCATTAAGAGGGACTTTGAGATGTCTACGAATAATCCAATAGGAAACTCAGTTACAAACCGAATAAGCCAATGTCGAGTTACATAGTCGAACGTCTGACTGGACTCGTTGACTGAGGTTCACTGATCCATGTGCAAACAATTACATGCGCACCAAAGCATGGTCTTTATACAGAGAAAGCTCTCTAAACCTGACACGCTTGGAACCCCATTGTGATTTACTGTCCTTCCTGTTCACAATTGAAAATGACAAACACATATTAATTAAGTACTTAAGTTCAGTGGAACCTCTCTAAACCGGACACCCTGGGCAATCCCAGGGTGTCCGGTTTAGAGAGGTTTCACTGGGCACATACTTGTATTGAAGGGACTCACTCGCTGACTGAGGGCTCGCTGTTTCATGTACAACTTGCATGTGAATCAACTCATGACTGTTATGCATGCGACGCAATTGAACGGGTAAATGAAAGAAGGGTTTAAAATAGTTTTCGGATTCAACATGTTTAATGGCCAAAAGCAGGAAAATGTAGAACACATATATCGCTTTATCCGATATTGGCCCAGATATAGCATTGCACACTTGTCAACAAGTTGTATTAAATGGCACGGATACATCTCATAAATTGTATTAGCCTTTGTACTTTCAACAATGATATGTCGAGATTCTGAAAAACTGCGGAAATAAATGAATCACGCTAAAATGCGCTGCTCTGACAACGATATCGATGTGCCACAATATGTATTTGTATGTGCAACACTAAGTGGTATGTAATGTAATGATTTGACAAATGATGCATTGAAATAATAAATGAACACTGCGAATGTTGCTACCAGTGTAGTTCCAGAACAGACTGTGTATAATTCAGTCAAAGAACATTTATTATTTTTCAAAAATGTTACTTGCGCTGATGCGACTACATAATCGACTGCGTTAGTATTGTCCAGATTATCAACATGTCTGAACATCTATTGACAATGACAACTCGGCATCAATCAATTTGATTGTCTGAGCCTGGGTTGTAGCACATCTCAGGCTCAGCTAATCAAGCTGTTTGTAAATGTATTATGAAATAAAGAAATTGAAAAGGTTTGGCAAGATTAGTGGGGGCGGTAGTGTACATGTAGTTAGATTAATCAGAATCTACCTTTGTTGCCAATTTCATAATGTTGGCATAATCCGATGCTTCAACATTATTTACTATTTATCCCGTCAACACAGTGCGTATGTGCCGTGAAACACGGTGCCGTGAAACATTTTTGATATCCAGTCAATACTATTTTTGCATTTTACAGCCATTTGAAGGTGTTGACGGGATAAATAGAATAGTAGGTTAGTGCCGTGAATGGGAAAAAATATCTGGCGCGGCACAGAAACGGGATGTGCTCGGCAGAGCCTCGCCCATCCCGTTTCCTGAGCCTTGCCAGATATTTTTCCCATTCACGGCACTAACCTACTATTCTCTATTTATTATGCTGATCAGTGCATGCTATTGCACACAAATGACTTTCGTACCTGTACTACCACACTGCATTACATTTATATACATGTACACATACATTAATGGAAATGAGACCGCTAAAACGTGTTTGCTGATCAAAGGTGTCCACGCATGTTGATATGTTTACAATTAAACATGTGTGTATTGTTTTCGTTAATGAACTCATTGAATGAGTTCATAAGAAACTTTACATGTCCTAGATTTGCATAGCTGGTGGTGAATCTTAACTCTGTAATCTCGTTAAATAAATATAAATTGGTTCGATATTTCGTGACAAAGTATGTTTATCAACCTGATGTGAACTGTTGTTTAATACTGAATCTACTCTACAACTGCTGCACCAAAACATTAGAAACATGTGTTTAAAGAGATTGTGCAAACAATGAAAAGACAATAACACCATTCATTTCAAAAACTGCAGTAAAGAGTGCACAATTTCCTAGTCAATATTGATATCCCGAGCATAAAACGGATCGCCTACAGCGATCACAATGATGTATTGTCTAAACAGAAATATAATGCACGGGCAAACTGATATTGAATGAGAGGCATTATCACGGGAATGTCGAAGCGCAGTGTTGAACAACGCTGTGGTCACCTTTTGTCTATATTGCAAGACTTACGCAACCGAATCGAACCAGGGCTCTCGGGATGCTACAAGCATAACTGCCTAGGTATATGCAGCCACGGGTTACAACCCGAAGGCATATATCTATAGATCAGGGTTAAGCATACCGGCAATCATTTTGTGACAGCTACACACACATCCCGAAGAACGATTGGCGGGCACAACCGTGTTATTAGCGGTAAAACAGTGAGGCGTCGTCTCAAGGAGGTATGCCTGGAAGCGAGACGTCCTTATAAAGGATCCACTCTGACAGCAAGACACCGTCAAGCACGTTTTCAATGGGCCAGGGCTCATAGGCGTTGGATACACCGCCAGTGGGCAACATTATTGTTTTCAGATGAAAGCAAATTTAATGTATCGGAAGCAGACGGTCGTAAACGGGTGTATCGCAGACGCAGATAGCGGTACGCGGATTGCTGTGTGTTACAGCCAGACTATGGGATGGGGCAGCGTGATGGTGTGGGCAGGGATAAGTGCATAAAACACCGCTTCATCTTATAATTGGACGACTGCATGCTGTGACGTACCGCGACACTATTTTGAATCCGATATCTTTGCCTTTTCTGTTAAGCGCACTGCAGTATTTCCAACATGATAATACCAATTCCCATTCAGCTCGTTTAACAACCAAATTTCTACTTGGTAGGAACGTCAATGTCATGTCCTGGCCATCTCTCAGCACATACATCAATCCTATAGAGCATGTCTGGGATGGGCTGGGACACAGAGTTCGGTCACAACCAAATCCACTTGATAATGTTAGACAGCTTGAAGTAGCTCTTCATGAAGAATGGGAAGCAATTCCTCAACGTGTCATTCGGTCATGTGTACATTCAATGCGCATACGTTGCCAAACATTGATGAACGCCCAAGGTGGGCACACTAGGTACTGAATACGGTAAATTCATAATTGTTATCACTATAGGCGATCCATTTTATGTTCTGGATATTGATATTGACTAAGAAAGTTTCCAAATTGTGTTCTCTTTTACTGCAGTTTTTTAAATGAAGGGTTTTGCCGTTTTTATTTCATTATTTTTATCATCTCATTAAACACATGCATCTATTGTATTGGTGCAGTTGCAGATTATATTCAGCATTCAAAAACAGTTTTTAAACCTCCTGGTTCACGAAATATTGAACCACTTCTATACTTTAAAGTTTCGTTTGTCCTGACGTAGGCACCATGCCTGAAATAGGCGTATACAGTTAGCTGCACATCGTAGCTACAGTGGGGTCAGCGTGTAAGTGCACACACGAACGAACACGACAGGTTGGTTCCAACCTGTCGTGTTCGTTCGTGTATGCACTTATACGCTGATCCCACTGTAGATCAACACAGACATGGAATCTAATACTGATATAATGCTTCATAAAGTAGCTTACAGTGTCTACCCTGATCAGACCTCGTGATGGGGTATCATACCCCATCACGAGGTCTGATAAGGGTAGACACTGATGCAAGCTACTTTACCGTATGCGACTACATTGGTCACTAAATGTGTGTCCGCGACCTTGCAGTGTCGGAGCATGCTGCCACGATCATTGAATTATGCATGTACAGTCACATATATGGTCACACATGCAGGAAGATACGCAATGTATTTGATATGCGAGACGTGAAAGTATTGGATTGATTTATTAGCGTTTTACGGCCGTTCAAAAAGGTAAAAAAACGATGGGAATGCCTGCACATGCATGGGAGATTGTCATACATTAATCATTGAATTGCTTCAACTTCAACCACTGAACACCGGTGTCCTGATTCTGTGTCATTACTCTTACTACTTATACCCAGTAGCCTATTTCACCAAAATTGCAAAGTATGCTTATTTGGCTAAGTACACTTTGAGGGAGAAATTTTCAATTTAACGATAAATTTATTAATTTTTATTATACTGAACTTATTATCACAGCAATTGTGGCTGTGATAATGTAATAAATTCAGTATAATAATTATGTATATTTTTAATCATCAAATATATGAAGTCGTAATTCTATATGAAATAATGCATTTCGAGAAAAAAATAATGATTTCTCCCTCAAAGTACACTTTGCTAGATAATTATGGTTTGCATTTTTTGTGAAATAGGCTAAAGGTATGAATACCGGTAAAATCATCCGAAAATGTAGAATAAACAAATATCTATTGCAATGACACAAGCATAAAAATCATGATGATTTATTGTCTATGGTTGCTCCACCCCAGCAGGGCTATCTGAATGTGTATGCATATTTTAGAATGTAATTTATCAACTGCACTAGAGTTTATGTGCAGTCATTAGTCGAGGCTGGTAGGGGGTCTTACTGTGGGTATGGGGCTGATTACCAGACCAGTCCAGCTCCTCATCTGCTCCCTCGTTCATGTCATTGTGATTATCCCGCATCACCATTATTCCCGAGTTTCGCACTCGGCATATTAGGATCGAATGAATGAATTAGGAAAATTACATCGGTCATGGTACGGGTATGTGGGTTGGATACATTACTTAGAGAACGGTTGTCCGCCTGTGCCGCTAACGCTCGCGGATCATCTGCTCGTACATACACTACGGCAGCTTAAAAATGAAATGCGCTCAATTTGTTTCCACGACATAGCATCTCTTTGCCATGATTTAGCATCTCGTTCCCACGAGATAGAATCTCGTTACCACGACTTAGCTATGTCGTTCTCACGACATAACATCTCGTTCCCTCGATATAGCATCTCGTTCCCACGACATAACATATCGTTCCCTCGAGATAGCATCTGGTTCCCACGACATAGCATCTTGTTCCCTCGAGATAGTATCTCGTTCCCACGACATAGAATCTCGTTCTCTCGAGATAGCATCTCGTTCTCACGACATAGCATCTCGTTCCCTCGAGATAGCATCTCGTTCCCACGACATTGCATCTTGTTCCCTCGAGATAGCATCTCGCTCCCTCGACATACTCGTTCCCTCGATAGCACTCTTCTCAGACTACATCGTTCCCTCGAGATAGCATCTGTTCCCACGACAGTCTTGTTTCCCTCGATAGCATCTCGTCCCTCGACATAGAATCTCGTTCCCTCGAGATAGACATAGATCTCGTTCTCAGACATAGCACTCGTCTCGAGATGTCTTCCCACCACAGCATCCGTTCCCTCGACATAGAATCTCGTTCCCTCGAGATAGCATCTCGTTCTCACGACATAGCATCTCGTTCCCTCGAGATAGCATCTCGTTCACACGACATAGTATCTCGTTCCCTCGAGATAACATCTCGTTCCCACGACATAGGATCTCGTTACTACACAAAAAAAGGTTCTACGTATTACTTTGATAATACAATGTACGGTGTACTGATTGTTTGGCAAGGCGGGTGTTTATTGGCTGAATCAATGTGATTCCATTTGCTTGTGTAAGGGTCTAGACCATGTTTTTTGTGAAAAAAATAGATGCGTGGTTCTTAGCTAAGGTTATGTCATTTGGATAAAGATAAAATGATTGATTAATCATGTGCATATTCCACTGGATTAGACCTCTGATGTTAACCCTTTAAACACAACGTACCTCTACAGCGATATTTGCAAACATTGTAGATCCTAACGAGCCGTCTCATCAAGATCTACACTTTTGCAAGTGATTTTCACATATTTTGGTAGAAACAAAACTTCCCTGTTCATACATTTTTGACTGCTGGATTTGTCATGAAACTGACATATTAAAATCCATGCCAGTTATTTAGGGGTGAAAGGGTTAAGAATGTTAGCAACATATGACAATTCACGCAGGAAGATTTTGGCAGTGTCTTGCTTACGCGAATGTTCATCTCTGGAAAATGAATTGAATGTCTTTACATCTACTGGGACACCAGTCAACACCACGCTGCTCCATAAACCGCGAAAAGGAATCTGGTTTGTGCAATATTAACACTTTGCTGGGGAGTAGAACCCGGGGATCTAATGAGATGTCACATATCTCTAAATGTTCATCTATCAAACAGCAATTTGGAATAATCTCTTGACTGTGTTATTGGACAACGGTCTTGCCCTTTGGAACACCGCCTTGGTTACGATTGATGATACTGAACTTTTGTTTCTCCCATTGTACATGCAGTGCAATGCATACACCATGTCAGGGACGGGTCCAATGTGTTTACTTAAAGGGGTGTTCATTCGCAACTGCCAACCAGCAGTTACAATGACATGTAATTCGGGGAGGGTCATTCAAAAAGTGTCTGGCCACTTCAATACATACTGGTGCCAGTTATAGTTTCGATTAAGTTTTTGAAATCTACACATGAAACCGCAGGTTTATACCAGTAGTTGTGTGGTATGCTTTCCTCTAATAATGTGTTTCCTAATCCGTTGATAGACCAAACCTCGTTTTCCAATTTTAATCTAATTGAATTAGTTTCCCATCACATAAGTTACCTGTAACTGCAAACAATAGACGTACGTTATAATTAGTGTGGTATAATAGTGACACCTGCAGCTGGTGCATCTGTTTGGAGTTTATTTATTTGTGGCTGTGACCGCAGACTATGGGATTTGTGACCAGTGTAGCTCCTGATCAAATAGCATCCTTCTGAAGCTTGTGAAACTTAATAGAAGCATGATGCACATGCTGATCTGGATCAACACTGGTCGCAAAGCCCACAAACCTCATTTATCCAGTAACAGCCACATTTAATGGTGCCTAACTACTCAAAGAGGTATTTCCCAGCCAGGCGTCATTGATACTTTAAATAATAACTTATCGCGGTATCGCGATGCTATATTCTCAACGTGGATAATCCCTCCTTTAGTCATTGGTATCTTCCAAATTTACTCTCAATAAAGCGACCATTTCGGATTCCGCAGCTTCCGAAACTTCAGTCTGAAATTGAAGACAAGAGAGACGAGGAGTTTAACGTTCACATCGTCAGCTTTCCACATGTGGATGGACATGGTTCCCGCCCCTTTTGTATTATCGGCTGTGATAATGTAATACATTCAGTATAATAATACTTCGAGGGAGAAATTTTCAATTTAAGGATAAATTGATTAATTTTTATTATGCTGAATGTATTACATTATCACAGCCATTTTGGCTGTGATAATGTAATACATTCAGTATAATAATTCTGCATACTTTTAAACATCAAATATATGCAGTCGTTAGTTCTATATGAAATAATGCATTTCGGAAAAAATAAATGATTACACCCTCAAAGTGTACTTTGCTAGATAAGCCTTATGCTTTGCAATGTTGATGAAATCGGCTACAGGAATCGCTCACCTACAATGTTATGGTGACGTGTTTTATAAACGTCGTAAAATCACTTGTAGTCGTGCGTATCCTGTCCAATTCCTTACAATTATTGGGAACTTTATCTACAGATACGATCCCCAACTGTTTGCACTGTACTGTTGAGTTAGTCATCGACATATTTACTGTCAATGCTCACTCCTACCTCTTTCGTTGCATGATGACTGGTAACCTTGGCACTCAATGTGGTGTCTTTCAGAACAAACAGGCCGCGATGTTCATTTGCATGGTCGTGCTGTTGTATTACCAGTCATTCACTGTTAGCCAGTTAGTTCCTTTTGTTCCAACTAATGTTGTGTGTTTCCAGCTCTGCTTCTTCGAAGTATTATGTGTATCATATATCGACACGTTTATTTGTTATGTTACTTTGAAGTGCTTAATACGTGTTAGGAACGTGTTGTCATACAATGGATCCTCTATAAACCGTACACCAAGGAAACACATGTGATGTTATTTTTGATGAGTTTCATTGTTATTTATCTTAGGTGATAATGTATGTTCGTGATCGCATAGCACACAACTACATGTATGGCTCAGAATGATCAAATGCCTGATTTAGCCCCTATTTGTCATAAATGGCCCCACAAATAAATAGTGACGAGCCACAATTGCCAATCAATTTTAGAAATTGCCTATAATTATGAATCCAATGGACCACATTTTAATACCTGAGGAGAAATCAGACAGAAACAGCAGAAATAAGATGAGAAGATGCTGGTTAACATTTCAATATGACATTTGAACATGATGTAGAGCATGGTTTACATGTATACTGTGAAGCTTAACAAGGTACATGTATTTCCATTGCATTATTAAAATCTGGCATAAACGTACATGTAAACATTTTGACAATTTGTAATAATTTCGTGGCGAAAAAGGCGTATATTTTTGTGATGGTTCCTTTTGGGTCAGGGTGGCCCCCTTTTAAAATATGGACGGGCCAGTGGCCCAAAATGTTTAAATCCTAGACTGAACCCTGCTGGACGTTCACTGGTTGTCCAGTTTAGTGAGAATCCATTGTGTATGGCATACATAGTTTGAAGTGTTAGTTCGTAAATGTAAATGATTTGATTTAACGACGGCATTGGCTCGATGACCTTGCATGTCGGCTAGTTAAGTCCCCATCCGATAGGACTAGGCTAGCAGAAGTTGGGAGGTGAGAATCGAACCAGGGGTCTCCAGCAGTCCGACGGTCTATCTACTGAGCTAATCCGACCACCCTGTGTAGTTAGTAAATACATGCACATGCATTACATTATATACCCTCTCAAAACCATTATATTCATAGAGATTCCTCTGCAAATGAAAGCATCGTCACCGCTATTGACCCTTTGAACCCGAAAGCTCGCTAAATCGGTTTATGCAAACAGTGCAGATCCAGATGAGCCGGCTCGTAACGAGCCGTCTCATCAGGATATGCACTGTTTGAAAGTAATTTTCATATTTTTGAGAAAAACAAATACCCCGTTTTTATAAATGGAATAGTCTGAAAATCATTTTGCGATGATTGGATTGGTTGCAAAACGAACATATCGCAGCCCATTCAGTTACTTAGGGGTGAAAGGGTTAAAGTACATGCACTTGTTGAAACGGTACATTGTACAATGGAACCTCTCCAAACCGGACACCATGGGAGGTCTACATGGTGTCCTGTTTGGAGATGTTCCACTGTAGATCAGACATGTCTGCGCTTCATGGCACATTCTAGTGTTTTGCAATCATGAAAAGTCATTGTAATCAGAGACACATAACAGAGAAACACATCTAAGTTAAACATCCATATTTTCCCGAGTGTTCGGTTTAGAGGGGTTCCATTGTATATCACAAGTATAAACAAATAGAAACGATACAATGCCATTACGGTAGCACTATTTTTGAATCAGCATCCCAGAACGCAACTTCTAATGCTATCAAGTAACCCGATAATTGTGTTTGCTACAACAAATTCCCCCCGCTTCTCCTAAATGTTTACAAATTGGTCGTAAACGTCAACTAATTGGCCACAACAATGAGATTATAAACCAGATTACCAGTCCAATTCTCAACGTGTTCCAATGTCATTAACTAGGGTTTTAATTCTATTATCAACGCATTCCGTTCGTATATAGAACTCGATACTAAATCGGTGTCCGTTACTGTTAATTTTCAGCTACGGAATTAATTGTTTTTAACCCGATGTGCAGAATTGCGTAATGTTTGGACGTCACTGTGTGTATAAATAATGAGCTGTACATGCACGTTATGAACAGTGAAATTGAAACGTGATAGTTGAACACTGCCCATGAAACACATTCAATTAATGTTATGAGATGACAAACCGAATTGCGAAGACGTAATGGAAACAAGTCTAATCACAACGATGATACATGTACAAGTTTGAGAAATATCGACAACTATTCCATCATCAACTACATGTATGACATAATAAAAGTCATGTGCACTAATGCTGCTATATACGGATTGAGCTATCGCTGTTACATGTACATGTACATGTAAATACAGAGCTCCAGATAAGGAATTAGTATTTGAGTATTGTCACTCCATCATTTCTAAAGCAATTGGGAATTTCAAAATTTCAATTGGGTAAAATAAAATCACCCTACTGTTTACACATCAACATACAGCAATTAATGAATAGTTTGCTTCGAAAAGGAAACATGTCTTGTAATTTCATTAGAATTGTCTCCTTGGAGGTACGACACAATTTATATAGCTTTTTGATACTCGCTACATCTGATTTCGATATTTAAGCAAATACGCAGCTTATCTGGAGCTTATATATATAATGGAAGAGCTAGTTTAAGACTGTTATTGTATGGCTGCGCCTATCTGTATATGTGGCTGCGATTGGAAACATGGGGCTTATATGATCTGTGATCAGTGTAGCTTCTAATCTCTTACATTTAACACACTGATTTATACTGAAAACCATCTATATATCTTGTTAGATGCATGACGCATGTTTCATTCATTGATGTAATGACGAACAGTACAGATCCTGATCAGACTATGCTGAAGCACAGGCTGATTTGGTTCTGCACTGGTCGCAAAATCAATAAGCCCAGTTTCTTCAGCAGTCCCAGCACATATCAGTATTAGGTTCCACCCGCAGTGCGTTTTACCAGCTTTTGATTCCACTTCCCGCCAATCTTTAATTGTGTTTTTGCTGATATATCATGTCCATTCCTTCTTCTTGTAAGGTGGGCACACTATGTACTGAATATAGAGAATAGTAGACACTATGTACTGAATATAGAGAATAGTAGGCACTATGTACTGAATATAGAGAATAGTAGACACTATGTACTGAATATAGAGAATAGTAGACAAATAGTACTGAATATAGAAATAAAAGTAGACTATGTACTGAATATAGAGAATAGACACTATTACTGAATATAGAGAAAAGTAGACACAATACGAATATATAGAATAGTAGCACTATGTACTGAATATAGATAGTAGACACATATAGAGAATAGTGCTATGTACTGAAATAGAGAATAGTAGACACTATGACTGAAAATAGAGAATAGTAGGCACTATGTACTAGAAAAAAAAAATAAAAAAAAAAAATTTTTTAATAAGAGAAATAGTAGGCACTATTACGACACTTATATAGAGAATAGTAGACACTATGTACTATGAGACATAGGCACTAGTACTGATGAGAATAGTAGCATGAATATAAGAATAGTGGCACTATGTACTAATATAGAGAATAGTAGGTTGTTCCGTGAATGGGAAAATATATCTGGCAAGGCTCAGGAAACGGGATGGGCGAGGCTCTGCCGAGCACATCCCGTTTCCGTGCCGCGCCAGATATTTTTTCCCATTCACGGCACTAACCTACTATTCTATTTATCCCGTCAACACCTACAAATGGCTGTAAAATGCAAAATTGTATTGACTGGATATGAAAAATGTTTCACGGCACCGTGTTTCACGGCACATACGCACTATGTTGACGGGATAAATGGTCAATTCATCGTGTTGATCACTGTAGGCGATCCATTTTATGCTCTGGATAATCAATATTGATTAGGCTTCCAAATTGTCTTTGCAGTTTTTGAAATGAAGGGTGTTGTTGTATTTTCATTGTTTACACAATCTCTTTAAACACGTGCATCTAATGTTTTGGTGCGCAGCAGTAGTTGCAGATTAGATTCAGCATTAAGAAACAGTTTACATCAGATTTTTAAACATACTTGTTCACGAAATATAGAACAATTTATATACTGTAAATTTTATTTTGACATTAAGTAATATAATGGCTGACACGAGTCATGATTTACAATGCAACAACTCTACAACAGCCAGCGTTGGAATACACAAACAACTGACTGATGTAGAAATGTGGCTGTTGTTGGGAGATTAAATATAGAGGAAATTGTCAATCTGGGATATAATTATTGGCTGTTAAAGAGAGGGGGTTGTTGTAGAGAGGTGGCCGTTCGGGGAGGTTTGACTGTAATATGATCTCAGTGAAACGAGTTTCATGATTTTATATAAATGGAGGATATTCATACTTTTGCAACGAATACTATATTTTCATCGAGTGGTGTGAAATGTCCATATTTCACGTGAAATATGGACATTTCATACCACGAAATGAACATATATGTTATATTCGTTGCAAAAATATGAATATTTTATTTATTATATACCGCTCCATGGAAATTAGCAGTTTTTAGAATGTATACGGTAATGAATGTGTATTTGCAGCCTATTTGCAGTCTGGCACTGCAGATGCGCGTTATGAATATAGATAGCGGAAGTAGTCGTATTTTCACCGGAAGTTGTTTTCATCGATGAGAACATATGACTTTTATTTACATCGTATAACTATGTACTTCATGGGTAGGTATATAATAAAATATATTTATTACATTAACGCAATATAATAACTAATGAGGTACTGACCATCTAACATGCTTCAATAGTGATTGTATTTACACATATATTACAGGAGCCTGTTGCGATTCACCATGTTCGCCGTTCGCCGCACCGGTGTAAAATGTGTCTCGTCAAAATGCACCGCTTTATTACTCAGCTCTACTTAGAGCTTTTGCATAAACGCATTTTATTCACCTTATAACCGGCGCGGCATTTTTTTAATAGATGCAAATATGTTCATGCAGTCTGTTCTGCATTTAGCTAAATGGGAATTCGTAAAGAATGCTTCGCCCATTTAGATGTGAAACATTTTTACGCATGAGCACCAGTGTCTGTATGAAATAAGTAGTGTTATTTTACAATTCTGCCAAAACCAGGAACCCACTTTTCCGACGTTTCCGCACAAGGCCTTTATCAAGGAATTGGTTTTTACTGAACGCGAAGTGGCATCCATTTTAGATTAGCAATCTAATATGGAACCTACTTCCTTGATAAATGCCTTGTGCCGAAACGTCGGGAAAGTGGATTACGTTTTTTTTTTGCAGGATTTTTCAACATATTGTATAATTGCGAGTGATATTTAAGTTTGTAGAGCCGGTTTTTATTTTATTTTTTGTTTTAGTTTGTTTTAGTTTTAGTTTTTGTTTTTGTTTTAGTTTGTAGAGCCGGTTTTTGTCCACCGCCGGTTTTTGTCACTGGGTGACTGGCAAAAATAACTTAGTAATTGAGTATCTTGAGTATCTTGAGTATCTTGAGTATCAAACTCGGAACGTCGGATCGGACTCAAATATAGTTTTTTTTCACGTATGCTCACATTCATGCACAATGTACATCTTATATCCCGCATTAATAATATTTTGGTGACAAAAACCGGCGAATGACACAAACCGGCGTGTACGTCAACCGTTTTTGTCACCGCCCGTTGTTGTCACCCAGTGACAAAAACCGGCGGTGGACAAAAACCGGCTCTACAGACGTTAACATTTTAAAAAGAATGGCGACTTGTTGTTTTCGAATAATCTATTGTATCTTGGTTCGCATGTTTACTGCCAATTGCTAACGTAACATGCATGTATAATAAGATGGTAGTCCCCTTTGTACTGTAATAACTCTGTCAAGTTAAGTGACCATAGCATTGGAGATGGTCATTGATTATATACTGCCGTTGTCTATGGCTGTCCAGTTGGATCTGACCATGGCAAAACACGCCAGTGTCTGTCATTTATCCCGTCAACACAGTGCGTATGTGCCGTGAAACACGGTGCCGTGAAACATTTTTGATATCCTGTCAATACTATTTTTGCATTTTACAGCCATTTGTAGGTATTGACGGGATAAATAGAATAGCAGGTTAGTGCCGTGAATGGGGAAAAAATATCTGGCGCGGCACGGAAACGGGATGTGCTCGACAGAGCCTCGCCCATCCCGTTTCCTGAGCCTTGCCAGATATTTTTTCCCATTCACTGCACTAACCTACTATTCTCTATCTATTTTCCTTATTTCTGAACCAAAGTATATGTTGTGACCACTCAATTTGAACGTCTCGGCGAGACGGTTCAAATGAGTGGTCACAACATATACTTCTGATGAGAAATAAAGAAGTTCCTGAGCGTTGCCGGATATTTTTTCCCATTCACGGCACTAACCTACTATTCTCTATATATAGTCCGGAGTGTGTAGTGTATGCATTTAGCTCCATATTACGCAACAAGTATTGCGATACGTATGTACATGTCGAATGTCTTATATCCTCTTCCATTGTTTTAGAAACCGTGTAAATTTGTTGATTATCAGCTTTATAATTGTACATAGGTTATTTTAAACGGTGCTGTGATAAGTGGAAGTGAGTCGTCTCTTATAATTTTATATCGAATGGCAACTGTGCATGTATATTGTATAAATGCTATGCATTCTATGTTGTACAGTTGATGAGACGTAAATAAAGAAATGAACTAAACTACTAAGTTGGCAACACATACTAGTAAAGCAAACCGCAACAAGATTGTACATGTACATGTATGTTGTTACTGTAACACTTCCTTGCGAAGTTCATATTCAATTTGGTACATGTAACATGCAATTATATACATATGTTAACACTTATTTCTGACAAAATGCCTTCAATTGAATCGCATTACCAATACGTGTTCAGAAATGTTGATAATTATGCAATTCAATTGAACGAATTTCGACGAGACGGTTCAAATGGCGGTGACAACATATACTTCTAAACACATGTAAAGAAAATATTTATAACTTTCCACAAATAAAATGGCGTTGCCGTGTCCTCAGCATGAAATGGGTTAATAATTAATTAATTCAGATACAATGTCCATATACATCCATTTATCAGGTAACTCGCTGTGCCTTGCCCGAATACACATTGACTGATAACAAATTGTCGTATCCTGCATTGGTCTGATAGTTTAAACATAGTTTATTGCATATAAATACAATAGGCTCGGGCTACAAGTTCTCTCAACATTAGTTACAGCCCTCACCTAAGTGTTACAAAGTACAATAATTCAACAGCAATGGCGATACATGAATACATGTATACAGGCATATAAACATGGATACAAACCAATTATCAAGCGATAAATATATGTTTACATAATGTATGGAATGAAAACGGACAGAAAGGTAGAGAAGAGGTGGATAGTGAGATATGAGATTTGGAGAAAGAATAAAAGTTGTTTTTGTCGCCAAGTACATATACTACATTGAGCAAATCTATCAATGTGTTAGTGCTAGTTGCAATAAATTTCAGTGATCATTAATAACCGGTGGTTGTGGATGATATTGGCAAATCGAATGGAATACATCCGATATGGATTACGTTACATACAACTATCAACGAAGTTACTCAAATCGTTTTGTAGTTTTAATATAATTTTGTACAGAATTGAAGATAATAATATTGTTTTCATTGTTTTGTTCAGGTATGCCGTTCAAAAACATGTGCGCGTTCAGGTTATGAAATCGTTGCAGTGACTGGCGCAGAATGAGACGCTGTGCATGATATTTGTTGCATTCAAAGAAGTAATGTTCAGCGTCTTCTACAATTTCGCTACACTCGCAGTAGGGAGTTTCTCTGATATGGTTATTGCAAAGATCGGAATTGAGACTGCTACATTTATTACGAAGTCTTGCATGCATAACTGACGAAAACCTGTCTCCCACTAAGTAATATGGTGGTATTTCATATTGAGTGTATAATTGTTTGGCGCATGCTGTTTTAAAGTGTCTAAGACTATCTACATTTCTCATTGAAGGATCAGTTTCATTCCAGATGGTATAAATGATTGTTTGTATACTTCCAGTCGAGTAGTCGGGACATTTATATCAAATTGGTTTCTAAGGTTGTAACGAGATACGTTATTAATAGTGGGAGGAATCAGGTTGGAGATATAACTAGGCACTTGATTGTTGGTTGCTTTGTACATGATCGAAAGCTTTTGAATACTACGTCGAACAGATAAAAGTTGCCATCCAACTTCTTTCCTTAAATTATCAAGTGACACTGACCGTGTTAAACCGGTTACTATTCTCGCAGCTTCATTCTGAATTTTTTCCAATGAATCTTTTTCATATTCTGTACATCCATCCCAGACCGACGAAGCATATTCGAGTATAGGTCTCATATAAGATATATATATTTGGTTTAAAGACTGTCTGCTTATCTTAAATTTTAGGTTTCGCATTATTCCCAACACTCTCGCAGTCGAATTAATTATATTTTGTATATGTGTATGCCATTTCCCGTTATTGCTCAGCGTTACACCGAGATGTTTATGGTCGTCGACAAAGGTTATAGGCGTGTTTTGAAAGATTAGGTTTACAGGTCGATCGAGTAGTCTTAGGGTTAAAAGCATCGTTTCAGTCTTGTTGGGATTGAAACTGACCAACCATTGTTTAGCCCAGTCAGCAATAGTTAGTAGGTCATAATTTATTATGCCTTCTAGGTCATCAGTATTTGTTGTGGAAAATGATAGAGAACTGTCATCAGCAAATAATCGAACAATACTTAGTAGATGGTCAGTTATATCGTTGACATATATTATAAATAGTAAAGGACCGAGCACCGAGCCTTGCGGTACGCCAGCAGTTATTAACTTGGTATCTGAGGTTGTAGACCGTATTGATACAGACTGTTTCCTATCCGACAAGTAGTTTTCGATCCAGTGTAAGATACAACCATTTAATCCATTTTGCCGTAACTTAAATAGTAATCCCCTATGCCATACTCTATCGAAAGCCTTAGAAATATCACAAAATACTATACATGTAGATTGCCTTTCATCAAATGCCTGACATATTTGATGGTGAATGTCTATAAGTTGGTATACCGTAGAATGTCCTGGTATAAAACCAGATTGTCTATTGTAAATCAAATTCTGTGAGTGCAAGTGATTATATATATGTTTAAACATTATTCTCTCCATTACCTTACCTAGACAGCTTAATAACGATATAGGTCGATAATTTGAAGGCGTCTGCGGACACCCTTTTTTAAATAAGGGAATTACATTTGCCAATTTCCACGCCATCGGAAACTGACATTCATTGACAGATCTATTGAAGAGGATCGCTAGAGGTTTTGAGACAGATGTAATAGTTCCTTTTAGCATTCTATGACTAACTAAATCGTGTCCACAAGCTTTATTAGTTTGTAAAATCTTTATAGTATCTCTGACCTCAGATTCGTTTATATTAATCATATCAAGAACTTGGTTAGTTTTTAATTCAAGCGGCGGTAAAGTAGAGTTGCTATCGTCAACCGTTGATATTGAAACGAAGAAGTTGTTTAGACAATTAGCTTTTTCAACATCAGAAAAACAGACAATTTCACTATTACCGTCAGTCGTTTTTAATGGTGGAATAGTTCCACTTGATTTGCTATCTTTCACAAAATGTCGAACTAGCTTCCAGAAGTATCTTTTGTTATTTGAAAATGATTCTGTTAAATTAAACTCTAAGTCATTGTAAAATGCTTCTCTTGCATGTTTTTTCATATTATTAACTTTGTTCCGAGTTGTTTTGTATTTATTCCAGTCGTCCACCCTTCCAAATTGTATTGCTTTCTTACGTAATTTGTCTCTTAATTTGCTTATTTTACGAATATCGGAATCATACCATGGTTTATCATTAGGCCGTACTGTGACTTGACTGCATGGAATGCATCGCTTAGCTAGCTCAATGAATTTAGATGTAAATATATTAGATGCATCATCTACACTGCCATTATTTAAATTTGTCCAATCAGTGTTAAGCATGAGTTCGTTAAATTTGGTCTGATACGAATAACCTGGCCTTAACCATTTTCGCTGACGGTTCATTGGTCGAACGGCGTCACATGACGTTACCGAAGGACGTCAGTTAATTGTAATGATTTTCATGTTATTTTTTGCTCATCCTCTAGCTTATACTGGTACCTGATAAATATAATACCATGTTGTATCGTTTGATATCAAGTTTATCAGGCTCGGCTCGAAATCGGCTCGGCTCGGCTCGGCTACGCGTTTCCTAGCCTTGCCTGATAAACTTGATATCAAAAGACGCTTTCATTGTATTCGCTATATGCATATTTAATAGCTGTACGGTACGGATGATCATGTGGCCAAAGACACCGGTGTATGCTATGCAAATTGACCAATGTAGAAACATAAACATATACTCCTCATTCAAGCGATGTTTGATATCATCACAAGATGACGACATGCATATGTTAACCTATTTGCCTGGGCCCGGTTGCTCAAAGCTTCTGTTAGCTTAACAGACTGTTAAATCCTTAGCAATGCGCAAAGCTTCTGTTAGCTTAACAGACTGTTAAATCCTTAGTAATGCTAAGGATTTAACAGTCTGTTAAGCTAACAGAAGCTTTGAGCAACCGGGCCCTGACTACTAGTAAATACATACTTCTGAACCGCACAACCCACGTAGTTGTGGCTGGATGCTCATGGAAATGAAGGAGGAAATATTTCGCGATTGCTGATACAAAACCGCCAGATACCCAGATTATCAATGTTTTCGGAACATCTATTTGCAATGGAAACTCGCAATGAAGGAATTTGAGTGTCTGAGCTGTAGAATATAGCTCAGGTCACCGCCTGTGATAATCTTGCCAACAGTTGGTGTTTTTGCTCAAAATACTTGAATGTTGTGTTTGAAATCAAGCATATTGTTTGGCTGAGCCTGAGCTGTGCTACAGCTCAGACTCGTCTAACCAAACTGCTTTATTGCAATTTGAGATTACAAATATATGTTGTTAAAGGTTGACATCTGGGCGAGCTTAACGCAGACGGTTTTGTATACAAACGGGAATACACGTTTATCCCGTCAACACAGTGCGTATGTGCCATGAAACACGGTGCCGTGAAACATTTTTGATATCCAGTCAATACTATTTTTGCATTTTACAGCCATTTGTAGGTGTTGCCAGGATAAATAGAATAGTAGGTTAGTGCAGAGCCTCGCCCATCCCGTTTCCTAAGCCTTGCCAGATATTTTTCCCATTCACGGCACCCTACTATTCTCTATATATTGGTGAGCATTTTACATTAATCACTGAAAGGACGCACGCGGTTGTGTAACTGAACTGCGTGAGTCTCCAAAGTGGCAAATATCTCCAATTTTTGCAAACTTCGTTAGGTGCCTTTTCTCATCGCAGGCCGTGCACATTTATCATCATAGACCGTCCAGTAAATTGCCAGGCGTAAAAAGGATCCATTTAGTGAATCACACACATTACAACAGACTCCATTAAATCAGGATGTCCGATAACTCTTGACCAGCTGTGTAAAAATGTATCTTAAAGCGCATGTCTTCATATGCATAGAACAATACGCCAACGGTATAGATAACAAACGTGGTGATGGTCACAATATACGCCCGTCGAGGCATGGTCAGTAATCACAGGGCGATACATGTAAGTCACTGGAAAATCAATGGTTTCCTACTTTTTGTCATGATGCATACCAAATGTAAGTTGCTCTGAGGAGAACTTGGGGATGTTATAGGAATGAATGGCCTTTTTGTGGAATCTATCGGGGTATAAACTTGGAAAAGTCGCGGGAATACTGGACGAGGCCTTAAAAAATTACAATTTTCGAAAAAAAGAAAACATTTTTTTTTTTTTTTTTTTTCGAAAATTGTAATTTTTTAAGGCCTCGTCCAGTATTCCCGCGACTTTTCCAAGTTTATATCCCCGATAAATTCCACAAAAAGGCCATTCATTCCTTATAATTCCAGCATTTGAAATAAATTAATCAAGAAAATGTGTTTATTTTCCGTTTTCTTAAGAATTATTTTAACTGCGCCTCACGGTTACGGAAAGTAGTTCGGTGTGGAAGTTTACTGGGATACAAATTGTGGACAGAGACTTGGTACGGGCCAATCAAATGCTAGGGAATTGTGTAAATATTTTTGTGCTGGAATTATTCTGTGGACAAGGATACAGAATGCAAAAATAAAAATAATAAAGATGGCCACCATGGTGAGAACATTTTGAAATAAATTTTACAAATCGACATTGTATATTGAAATTGGTATACTACTGTACATGTAACTTGTGATTGGCAAGCTCAAGGTGCATGATCACGTGATTACAACAACAACAATGTCGCCCACTCCAAAGTAAGTATTTGATATTTTCATTAATATGCAACGCATTTTGTGATGAAACATGACGCATGTTGACTTGATTGCTAGCTAGATTGCTTGATCGATTTCCTGCTTTAGTGATTACTTGATTGATTGCTTGATTTATTGATTGAATGATTGATCGATTGGTTGACTGTGGTTTTACAAGCATGCAGCTATAGTGGCCTACCCTGAGCTGTGCTGTAGCTCAGGCCCAGTTAAACAACCTGCTCGATATTATTTCTGATTTCATAAAAAACGAGGCTGAGGTTGATTGCAGAAGTGCTGACAGCATGTTTTATGGAGCGGTCTCGTTTGCATATTTGTTTCACAATTTGAACACTCTGTGCTAGCCTACACATACCATAGCGTTGTACTGCATGTACTGTGGCAGTTAGTTTCATATAAAGTGAATAGTAGGTTAGTGCCGTGAATGGGAAAAACATATCTGGCAAGGCTTAGGAAACAGGATGGGCGAGGCTCTGCCGAGCACATCCCGTTTCCGTGCCGCGCCAGATATTTTTTCCCATTCACGGCACTAACCTACTATTCTATTTATCCCGTCCACACACCTACAAATGGCTTTAAAATGCAAAAAAATATAACAAGCCACCGCACATATTCCTACGCAGTAATTAGGTCGTATTGACAGGATATCAAAAATGTTTCAAGGCACATACGCACTGTGTTGACGGGATGAAATGAATTGCTTTGTTTAATCCAATGTATGGCATTAACAGTTTCACTTAGAATGTGTGTTTTCTCATGTGCTCCACGATCTGTCGATGCCTATCAGTTCTTAATGTTCGGCCTCGTCAGAGCAGCGCACTCGTTCCACAATTACATCAAAGCCACGCTTTGTTTGAGTGATAAGTTTGTCTCGATGTGAAATCATGATATGTCCCACTTTATGAGATAATATGCCATAATACACGTGAATCTCTCTACAGCGGACCCGCAGAGCATCCGCATCCGCACAGTCTGACCAGGACATGCACTGTTCACAATTCCATCAATGAAACACCCGCCATACGATTAACAGGCAATATAAACCTTTACTTCATTTCATCAGAAGCTACAATGGCCACAAACCCTATAAGCCCTGTTTCTCCAGTCAAAGCCACATATGAGCCAATATGTTATTATGTCTACTACAATGGAAGCCCTCTAAACCGGACACTCGGGAAATATGGATGTTTAATTTGGATGACATCTATCAGACATGTGTGCGCTTCATGGCACATTCTCGTGTTTTGCAATCATGAAAAGTAATTGTAGTCAAAGATACATAGCAGCGAAACACATTGTGTTTCGCTGCTATGTATCTTTGATTACAATGACATTTCATGATTGCAAAACACTAGAATGTGCTATGAAGCGCACACATGTCTGATTTACAGTAGAACATCTCCAAACCGGACACCCTGGGGACCTCCCATGGTGTCCGGTTTGGGGAGATTCCACTGTGCTATGAATGTTTCCATGAACATAGATCGAGGATATGTCAAAGTAAATGCGGAAAGCCTGTCGAATATTGATGACGATGCTTCCAGAGAAGGCGCCTGTTTCACGAAGCTTCGTACGACTACGAAGTTCGTATGTGTGAAAGTAAATTTACTACAAACATTAGCACTGGCAACCGGTGTTAGTAAATCTTTAGTGATTCTGTTCCCGTATATTTAATTGAAGATGTTGGTGGAACTTGTGTATCTTACGAAGTTTAGTGAAACAGGCAACTGGAATTGAATATAATTTCGGAAAGGTTCAGTAATGTTTTATTTATTTTAATTTACGGTCACATTATTATTAGCCGATCTATTTATAGATCGGCTAATATATTGGTCATCCATCGAATTCTGAAAAAGTTTGTAGAAACCCTTTTCTCCGCTATTCGGTAATCTACGAACGCGAATTTTGCTGTATCACTTCCAAATTGCATCAACCGATAAAGTTTGCATTTTTGGCAATTATCTCCGTTTAAAACTTTAAATATAGCCAAATAACACAATTTTGAATACGTAATGAGCTGAACGCCGGAAGAGATTGAACCCGGAAGTTGTTGTTGTTGAAGTCCATAGTTGGCTCTAATGGCCATATACGCCAACATACGCGGATTATTGGGCTAATTTAAAGCTTTTATTTATTAAACAGAACAAGTTTCAGCCACGTATAATCGCGTAAAATGTGTTTATTCGTCTAATTTATAATCGACCTCTGCTCAAAATCTCCTCCGATCGCGTATGCGCGTCATTTGACGCTAGTTAATATTCACAAAATTTTCCACCAATCAAAACGAAGAATTGCCCTTCATAGCGAACTTTCATTTGTTTACGTATCATGCAGGGATGGCAGGGATGCATCCAGCACGCGCGATTGCGGCAATCCCCCTTAATTATTGTCAATGCAGCAAATTATTGATTGTCTTGCGCTCGACATCGCGCAAAAAATCACGGATGGGCCCCTTTTTAAATGACCAGTGCGCACATTAAAAAAACGTAATTGACTATTTAAACGCGCTGCGTATTTAAATCATTGGAAGGCGTGCAGCTAAATCGAGTTTGTGCGGCCGTTGAACGTAAGCTTCGAGTCGATGTAAACCATTTAAATCGATAAACAAGGGATAAACAAGTGACAACGTTATCAAGGGCAATCTGGGCATGTGCCTGAATACGCAGGAGCTTGCGTCTATTTTTAGATGGCACTGTAACCGCTAGCTCCGGTAGCTCCGCCCACTCGCGTGCTGCCACAGAATTCGGACAAACACACAGTGACTACAACTTTGTGTATTGCGGAGTGTAATCTGTAGATAAATACAGTACAGGTGTTACGCTGGAATATTTCGCAACATAATGGTGACAACAAAACATTGCTGCTATGGCGATTCACGAACCCTGAAACCCGGTGAAGACAAATACTTTATTGGATGGATTTGGGAACGGGTTTCCAAAACATGCACAAAATCGAGAAAAATGTCTGGGTACAGAACTGTAGTCGAAAATAGTTTACCATTGACAATGTTACCAGAGACACCTACATATGTTCGATGCACTTTACCCTGATTTGATCGCCTAATAACATCATGCTCTGCATGACTTTTCATTAGACTATTTGCAGAATTTGCGTATGAAAATTGTCTTGGAAAACCCGAACTTGTTTTATTTTTTAAATTTCTATGGCAATTTAAGCACACAGGAACGGGGTAGATTTTTATAAAACGCAGTGTATAACTATTACACATGTGTACTCATTTGAATTGTAATACCAGTACAAGTACCTTCTACACATTACAAAACCACCTGTGTAACGTTTATGAGCATCTTTTGGCAATCTCAACTCGCAATCAAGCAGTTTGATTGGCTGTGCCTGAGCTGTATCACAGCTCAGGTTCAGCCAATCAATATGCATGATTTGAAACACAACATTCAAGTATTTTGAAAGAAAGCAATTGACAACTATTGGCACGATTAGCCCAGGCAGTGGTGTAATTGCAAATTACATTAATTTGGCGAATGTCAAGTTGCTTTCATACACAATGGTGCTGCACGCCGCGCCGGCGTAAATTGTTTCACGTCGAAAGATGCACCAGTTTCCTGACGAGATGCGACTCATATCTACTTAGAGCTATCGCATAAACGCATGCTTGGTCTTATCTAGTAAGAAATTCATCCGCAGGCAGTTGAATGGGAATTCGCCGGAAATCCGGCTCATATTTCGACGTGAAATAGTTTACGCCGGCGCGGAGTGCAGCGCCAGTGACACAAGCTGAGAGGAAAATCGCGTAATTGTTTTCTCATGATACACTGCACACGTTATAATTGAAATATCCTTTGTATTAGAAGACAATTTCAATTACATTTCTGTATGAGGTTTAGATGTTCAAGTCAATCGTTTGTTTGACGATGGTGCATAGGTTTGAGATGGTCATTAACGATCAGGCCGTGGAATTATTTTCATGGCGCCATGCAGTCACATTACGAATAAACTGTAAACTATCGCCGGGGATAATCTTGCCCATATCATCAACGTGACAAAGCCATTTCATAATCAAGCAATTGTATTGTCTGAGCCTGAGCTGTAGCACAGCTCAGGCTCAGACAATACAGTTGCTTGATTTCACGCACAATTATATTCACGTATTTTGAAGTAAAGAAAATAACAAATTATTGGCAAGATTAGCTCATGCGGCAGTGTATGTGACTGTGAACGGAGAAATACTGCCCTGGGGACCGTTTCACTAAACTTCGTACGACTAAAATGTTCGTAAGTGCAAATATAGAAACGTCTGGAAATTTAAATTCATGGATTTACATTTATTGATCATAGGCTGCAGATGCAGCCTATGCTCAATAAATGTAAATCCAATGATTGTTTACTAGAAAACATTGTTAATGTGCAATTTGCAGACTATCATAATTTTGCACTTACGAACATTTTTGTCGTACATTGTATGAAGTTTAGTGAAACGGGCCCCTAGACCCCTTACAGATTTCGGTTACTTCACAGCCCCGGAAACGTTTTATTTCCAGAAGTCAAATGCTGCATTCGTGTAGATTTGTACAACAACTATCTCATGGACAAAGAGTTTTCTGTAAATTTAAGAAGCGTATTTCTGCCAATTGGCATATGATAGAGACAGACAAGACGTCCTTCTGTAAATAAAACAATAATTCGAATGCATTACTCCCACAAACGTGCGTCAAAGAAAAACGCGCAAACTCGGAGAAAAAACGTGGAAGTGTGGAACAAAATAAAAAAAAACTTCGTGTATACGGACTAAAGATGGTGCCTGATAAGGACAACTAGATATACCGCAGTCAAGCCAATGAATTTCCTCAAACCTGACCGCAAACTCATCCCGTGGATAAGGTCAATCAAGCACAAAGTGGATTTGCGACGACGGCTGACAAAAGGAACATTACAGCATTAGTGGACCTACTCGTCATTTGCATCCACACATTCTGATTAACCCTTTCAACATCGGAGGACTGTATAGTTGTATTGGCAAAACGTGTAGATCCAGATGAGGCTCGTGGAGATCTGCACATTTTGAAGTAATTTTCATATTTTTGGAGAACAAAAACACCCATTTTCATAAATGGACCAGTCTGAAAATCATTTTGTGACGGTTGGATTGGCTGAAAAATTAACATATCACAATCTATTCCAGTTACTTAGGGGTGAAATGGTTAAGAGAAAACTAGTTGCTGACGGCAGTTTGATAATACATTTCTTAGCGAACAACTCAGACCATAATCAGCCTGCGCGCGCATGCGCAGGCTGATTATGGTCTGAGTTGTTCGCTCGCGGCATATGGTCCATTTCCTCAGTCGACGACCATATTAGCGGACATTCCCTAGTGGAATAACATGACCAATTGTCATTCCGGCGCAGGACTGGAGGCGGCTCGCTAATGAAAGGTGTTAGATTCGAAATTGGTGATCGTTAGGCGGAACGCTTGCAGGGAGTATGCACCGAGATTCCGGGGATATTTTGTACGATGTCGTGAGAAATTTATTATTGCTTCTCGGGTGCGGGTTTTGAAGAGATGCGTCCAGCCCAATCGTCCCATTGCTCTACGGCATGTGCGTGTACATCACCGCCTGCACTAATCCTGACAATAATTTTTATTTATTTTATTCTAAAATAATTGAATATTGTGCTTGAAATCAAGCATATTTATTGGCGGAGCATGATCTTTGCTAGAATATTGTGCTTGAAATCAAGTGACTTGATTGGCTGAGCATGAGCTGTGATACAGCTCACGCTCAGCTAATTAAGCCGCTTGATTGCGAATTGAGATTGCCAATACTTGTTCATAAACGTTGACATCTGGACAAGTGCAACGCACGCGGTTGTGTATTCAGCTTAACATCGATCATATTGATTGACTGAGCCTGAGCTGTGCTACAGTTCAGGCTCAGCCAATTAAGCAGCTTGATTGCGAGGTGAGATTGCCAATAGATGATCAGAAACGGTGACGGTTGTGTATATGTTTATTTAACTCGACTTTTGGCGGAAGAATTAATACAAACGTAGGGGCCAACTATGTTTTTTTTTAGGTCGGGCGAGGATAATATAGTCATTAACTTTATGTTCCTCTATAAAACAGGTTTGTATCAACGGTCCAGTCAAAAAGTTCCCGGACGATACATATGTATCCCGTCAACACAGTGCATATGTGCCGTGAAACACGGTGCCGTGAAACATTTTTGATATCCTGTCAATACGATCTAATCAATGCGTATGAATATGTGCGGTTCTCATACTAGTCGATTCTCCGATTTTGAGGATGCGGCTGTGGTTATGTTTTTGCATTTTAAAGTAACTTTTAGTGTTGACGGGATAAATAGAATAGAATAGAATAGAATAGAATAGAATAGAATAGTAGGTTAGTGCCGTGAATGGGAAAACATATCTGGCGCGGCACGGAAACGGGATGTGCTCGGCAGAGCGTCGCCAATCCCGTTTCCTAAGCCTTGCCATAGATTTTTCCCATTCATGGCACTAACATTAACCTACTATTCTCTATATTTACGGCTTTGGAAAGTACCTGGTAGATATACAAAGACGGTGCAAGAAAACTTCATCGTTTGTAATCGTGTACGTGTATTGAATGCCTGTGTCATGACTGTAAGTATAACCCATGTCACGGCGCAATGATACAATGATATTGATACAGTAATTATACAGCATTTTAACCTTTCACCACTAAGTAATTGTAATGGATTTCAAATGTTCATTTTCCGACTAATTCAATCGTCACAAAATGATTTTCAGACAAGTCCATTTATGAAGAGGTGCTTTTTTCTAAATAAAATGAAAGTTACTTGCTGAAGGTGCAGATCCTGAAGCTAATCTGGATCTACACTGCTTTCAAACACCGCTATAGAGGTCTGTAGTGTTGGAAGGGTAATTAACACGTTCCTAAACTTTAGCCCTTTCGACCCTATAAACCTCTATATAGTGGTATTGGCAAACAGTGTAGATCCAGATAAGCCGGCTCGTGACGAGCCGTCTCATCATGATCTGTACTTTATGCAAGTTAGTTTTATATTTTTGGCAACAACCCCCCCCCTTTTCATAAATAGACTAGTCCAAACATCATTTTGTGACGATTGGATTGGTTGCAAAATTAACATATAAAATTCCATTCCAGTTACTTAGGAGTGAAAGGGTTAATACTCGTGACACGGCCTTTTGCTGAACATGGTTTTATTATGATCTGACAATGCAATTACGGTTGTCTAGAATTCCGGATTCATATTCGAAGCACGAAGTCGCGGAAACAACGGCGACGACACTACAGTATATTGTCGTAGAATGTATGATGTTGAATATAGATCTACATGGCTACACTAATCTTGCCAATATTTGTCAATTTACTCATTTCGAAATACCTGATTGCTAGTTGACATTGCCAATACATGTAGATGTTCAGAGACGTTGACAATCTGGGAAAGATTTAACGCAGGCGTGTGTGTATGTCGGACAGAAAACAGTAAATATCGCAATGTGTGGCATTTCACCACGTATCACATTTCTTCGTTTTCAGAATTACACTACCGCCTGCGCTAATAATGCCAATGTCAATTTCTGTATTTCAAACTACTTGGATATTGTGATGGTTGGCTGAGCCTGAGTCTTTTAGCGATACTGAAGGGAGAAGTTGACATTACGATAATTGAGCGGAATGTTGATTCATATTGACAAATTTTGAAAAGTAAATGCATTACCACCTGCGCTAATGTTGGCATATTTTTCAATTTCTTTATTTTGAATATTGTGCTTGAAATCAAGCAGCTTGATTGGTTGAGCCGTGGTACAGCTCAGGCTTATGCATTCAACTTGTTTGATTGCGAGTTGGTATTGCCAACACATTTTCAGAAACGTTTATAATCTAGGTAAGATTAACGCAGGCGGTTGTGTATATATCCCACGTATGGATCCACTGTACACCAATAGAGGGGCGTGGTCATATTGAAGCGTGCCTGTACCAAGACGCATGTTTCTGAGTTGGTATTCATGTCCGGATAGACAAGACCTGTAATTTTGCGCGTTATATAGATCATGTTATTCCTTCAGCCCTACGCCATAGCCCGCGCTAATCTTGCCAATAGTTGTCAATTATTTTCTTTCAACATGCTGGAATATACTGCTTGAAATCAAGTAGATTGATTGGCAGAACCTGAGCTGTGCTACAGCTCATGTTCAGCCAATCAAACGGCTTGATTTCGAGTTGAGATTAATTGCCAATATATGTTCGAAAACGTTGATATCTTGGCAGGATTAACGCAGGCGGTGTGTACACTCCTCCATAGCGGTATATGTAGTGTACACCCGAGCCATCTCACCAGGATCTGCCTTTGTTACAAGTTTTTCCTAAAATATATACCCCTTGTGATAAATCGACTAACCTAAAAGTCAGTTTGCGACGATTTGACTGGTTGGAAAATCAACATGGCGCAGTCAATCCCAGTTATTTAGGGTTGAAAGGATTATTACTGATCATGATATGTTTTGTTTGACCATTTCAGTGCTCTCGGCGAACTTCGGTCCACTATTTAACGACACCATCGAGGATGTCCACGTAACCGTGGGAGAGACAGCCATACTGCCGTGTTCTGCCAAACATAAAGGCGAGTTCAAGGTAAATTCTAGGGATGGGTTGTGGCCTAGGGGTTAGAACAACTCACGTCCATTCCTGATGTTTTGGGTTCAAACCTCTCCCTTGACGTGCAAAATTCTAACATAGTATTTCCATCCCACTGGTCTGTCGGATGAGACTTGAAAATGTGGTGCCGTCTCTATATAGAGAATAGTAGGTTAGTGCCGTGAACCTGTATTTAGTGGTCTCGGGACATCGGCACATACTTATGTCGTTTTTACGAAGAATCGATTTCCGTATCAGTAAACAAGGAACTCCGTTATTAACAAAAACGACAAAAAAGGTTTGGGCCAAAGTACCGATACCACCAAATGCAGCTTTACAAGACGCGTTTGGTGCGTCATATTTCATTAAAATCCATTATATAAGAAGGACAATATCACAGAACACGTACTTTGAATCGGAGGCGCTTCTGGAAGTTTCCATAGCTGTTGTTGTTGTTCTTGTTGTAGTCCGGTGATCATGCACCTTGCATTTCACATTAACTATAGTCTGTTTCACGAAACCTGCCCAAATTGTACGGCTATATAAACAATGTTTTTTGACTCCTCCCACACTTCCTTACCACTTTTTCCCCCATGTTAAATTCCCATAGACAAATCAATTTTTCGTAATAAAATCAATATTTGACCGAATTTCAAGAAATAAAAAGAAAACTCATTCTTAATTTTTCCTTTAATTAATATTATCAAAAGAAATCTTGTTTTTGAATTGTTTATATAGCCGTAAAATTTGGGCAGCTTTCGTGAAACAGACAGTAGTGCCAGAGATAATGTGTATTTTTTCTAATCATTGACTCATCTGGGAAGTTGGGCATTTCCAGCACGTCGGTCCCATGAATGTCTAGTCTGTCACTGCACCGCTGGTCTTTGTCTTAGGGGTTTCCCTTGGTGAATACAAAGGGGCATGTGAGACACGCCATGGGATTTTGTACCTTCTGACATCTGCGTAATTTCATTAAATAAGTTTATAAAATTTACAATATTTCCGTAAATGGCGTCAAAAGGTGACAAAATTTCAGAGTACATGCGTTTTGTCAACTTCAACCTACTTTTGTCACGATTTCTTTGGGGTAAATTAGTTTTGCAGCTTCAGAATTGTTCAGCTACCATGTAGCCTACATGTGGCAGTTCACATTGTATATTGATAACGTATAATGTCAGTTTCACGAAACCAGCCCACATGTTACGGCCATATAAACAATGCAAAAACATGTGTTTTTCGATATTGTTAAATTTATCAAATTCTGGTCCAATATTGACAATGTCCCCACGTTAAATCCGCATAGAAATCTTCACAGAGTGAATATGTGCATTTAACATGGGGACAATTTTCAAAATTTAACTTTTGTTTTCTTAGTTAGATCATTTCCAAGCTATCTAACCCGGTTTCTGAGTCAATTTCCATTTGTTTGGACAAATTTTCGTAATAAAATAAATATTTTACCAAATTTCAAGAAATAAAAATAATTTTTTTTTATACATGTACTTAAATTTTGATGTTATCGAAAATCGAAAAAAATAAACTTGTCATCTTTACCATAACCCTCACAATGCTGAATTAAATTTTGTCGGCTGCTGTTTATTTTTTATTTAACGATTTTCTCATCAAAACATGATTTGACAACACTTTATAATCATTTCCATTGGAAGTGCTGCCAAACCACGTTTTCAATGAGAAAGAAGACAAAACATGAAATATAGATCGTTATTCGGTTATTTCATCAGGAACTACACTGGTCACAGATATTTCGGAATCAAACCAACTTGTAGCTGTGTGCGTACTGATCAAATTATATTTGGTAAAACAATTGCTCGATAAGCCCCGTTCTGTACTTGCGAGTCAAATATAATTAATATACATCGCCTCTAACCATCCCAGTTAGCAAAAATCTTGGGAAACTCCTCCTAAAACATGTCGAGTACTGCAATTGAAAATCCATTCTACATTTCTTAGATATTTCTCATTGCGTAAAGCACACCTACCTGAAGATATACTTCGAATTGTGTGAAAACGGAGCCTATTACATTTTACACGTAAGCCCCGCATGGGACGTAGAATTCGTTTTTTATTAATTCGTTCCCATGAAATAACAATTCGTTCCCACGAAATAACAAGTCGTTCCCACGAAATAGCAATTCGTTCCCTCAATTTAACAATTCGTACCCACGATATAACAAGTGGGAACGAATTGTTAATTCGAGGGAACGAATTGTTAAATTGAGGGAACGAATTGTCATTTCGTGGGAACAATTTGTTAATTCGAGGGGACTAACGAATTGTTCAATTGAGGGAACAAATTGTTATTTCGTGTGAACGAATCAATAAACAAAATCCATGTCCCCTGCGAGGCTCCGTACAAGCCAATAAATTGCACAGAATGTTCACACTTTCCACAAAGAAATACAGTGTACTTATGATCAACAACTTTATACATTAATATTCCATTTGAAAACAATATATCACATTATCACGCATTCATTTTAAAAAGGGCATTGTACACAACCGCCTGCATTAATCTTGCCCAGAGTGTCAATGTTTCTGAACATTTATTGGGCAATGACAGCTCGCAATCAAACTATTTGACTGCATGAACCTGAGCTGTAGCACATCTCAGGCTCAGCCAATCAAGCTGCTTGATTTCAACCAAAATATTCAATTATTTTGAAATTCAGAAATCGACAAATATTGTAAAGATCAGTGCAGTCAGTAGTTGCGAACGGTAACTCTTGCAATTTACTCTCGTAGCGTCCGTCGCTAGACGGACGGTACGGTAGTAAATTGCAAGAGTTACCGTTCGCAACTTTGAAGTCGGTAGTGTAGGATATTGGATAGTTATTTGAAAGCAAGGTTATTACGTTTGACTGCTTTCAATTCCGCTTAGTTTCTCATCAGCTAGAGTGGTCAAACATTCACCAAGCCCCTTTACTCAGGACTGATGACACTGACCGTTGACATACGTGTATTACAGTCAGTCTGGTTTATAAAGCGGATACTGGGATATTACGAGATCCCATGTTGCCAGAGTCATGTGAGCATTGAGACTGGCTCATCTGTTTTTCAATCATGAACAGACAATGACGTTGGAGATAAATGAAGATGAAACCTTTCAACCTTAACCCTTTGAACCCGAAATGCCGCTATATCGGTTTATGCAAAAAGTGCAGATCCAGATGAGCCGGCTCGTAACGATCCGTCTCATCAGGATATGCACTGTTTGAAAGTAATTTTCATATTTTTGAGAACAAAAACACCCCCTTTTCATAAATGGACGAATCTGAAAATCATTTTGTGACCTTTGGATTGGTCGGAACATTAGCATATCACAGTCCATTCCAGTTCCTTAGGGTTAAAAGGGTTAATATTAATAAGGAGTTCCGGTTGTCCCATTTAATGAAGTTACACTGTACATGCATATATGAATACATATACATTCATGGCAGTGACTTGAGACTGTGGAACTACTATGATTTGTGCTCAGAGTTCTCCTGTAGCCTATTTCACCAACAATGCAAAGTATCCTTATATAGCAAAGTATACTTTGAGGGAGAAATTTTCAATTTAAGGATAAATTTATAAATTTTTATTATACTGAATTTATTACATTATCACAGCCATTTTGGCTGTGATAATGTAATAAATTCAATATAATAAGTTTGCATACTTTTAATCTTCAAATATATGCAGTCGTTAGTTCTATATGAAATAATTCATTTCGGAAAAAATAAATGATTACCCCCTCAAAGTATGCTTAGCTAGATAAGTATACTTTGCAATTTTGATGAAATCGGCTACTGGTCGAATAGCACACTCGTGTAGCCTGATAACGATCTATATTGCTTGTTAGAAGCATGACGCGTGTTTCATTGATGATACGGCGAACCGTGCAGATCCTGAACAGACTGTAGGTCGCAAAACCCATCAGCTCCATATCAGCTACAGCCACAATGTGACACACATTTATATGCACTAGTATACAATTTTTAGACAAATTAATAACTGTACCGAAACCAATACATGCGACAAGTGCGATAATCACATAATATGGTTGAACTTTTAATTTCAACAGAAAGTGAATTCATGCACCCTCTTGTATTGGGAGGTGCTGAGCTCAAACGACATGACAGGAATCCCCTAGGTGTGAATCCTTAATTTTAAATCCTTCTGACAAAACCAACCTTAATATGGCATTTGCAGACATTTTATATCCCGATTCTCTGGTATAACTAGTATTCGCACTGTCGGATATAGGTGTAATCAGTGTATTTGCGTTAATATGGTGGTTCAAACGGTTTTGTAAACAGTAAAGGCTATAATTAGACTGCGCGAATATTCGCGCAGTCTAATCATGGCCTTCGCTGTTCGCAAACGTCATCTGGTCTATTTCGATAGCAGAACGGCACATAGTATAAAGGCTTTTATTCAATATTCAATTCCAAAAAACGTAATATTTTAAAGAATTTGTTAAAATTATGGACATTTCTTTTGTTCCCTTCACTTGGGAAACAGATTGGTCTGTCGCGGAGGCAAATTGAAATTGATTAGACATGAATATATGGCATTCTCCCACAAAAAGGGGTTTGTTATCAAACAGTGTTTTTTATAATTTAGTAGCGACTGCATGATTGATGATGTTAAATGAACAATGTGACAATCTGTGGGACTTTTATACGGAGCCCCGCATGGATTAATTCGTTCCCACGATATAAAAATTCGTTCCCACGAATTAATTTTTGTTTCCACGAAATAACAATTCGTTACATTACAACTCACATGACCGTATTATGACAACCAGCCGCTAAATGTGCATGACTTTTCGGACCACGCACAATTTGCACAGTTTTCATTGCAACAAAATATCACATTTCATATAAATCTCATAATTGTTAGTCTTGTGAATAATTTTGCCTCCAATAGACTAACACAGTAATATATAAATCAGGATTTTAAACTACTGTCTGTTTCACGAAACCTGCCCAAATTTTACGGCTATATAAACAATGCAAAAACAATATCTCTTTCGATAATATTAAATTAAAGCAAAATTTAAGAATGCGCCTTCTTTTTATTTAGTGAAATTTGGTCCTATAATTATTTTATGGCGAAAAAACAATTTCCCCATGTTAGATCATTTCTAAGCTATCTAGCTAGGTTTTGCAGTAGAATTAATTTGTTTATATTTATTTTCTTAATAGTCACAACATACATGTTATATACTAGGAAATAGATACATGTGTTGTCACTGGAGTGTACATGACAGCAGGGTACGAGTCCACTTTGTTTCAATTATTTTAATACAGTGGAATCTCACTTTATCCCGTCAACACAGTGCGTATGTGCCGTGAAACACGGTGCCGTGAAACATTTTTGATATCCAGTCAATACTATATTTGCATTTTACAGCCATTTGTTGGTGTTGACGGGATAAATAGAATAGTAGGTTACTAACCTACTATTCTCTATCTATTTTCCTTATTTCTGAGCCAAAGTATATGTTGTGACCACTCATTTGAACCGTCTCGGCGAGACGGTTCAAATGAGTGGTCACAACATATACTTCTGATGAGAAATAAAGAAGTTCCTGAGCGTTGCCGGATATATTTTCCCATTCACGGCACTAACCTACTATTCTCTATATACCGAACACCACGGGTACAAACGGCGTGTTCGGTAGAGAGGTTCAACTGTACAACTCATGTACCTCAAAGCCCAACTCTTCCAACATGTCCATGTTGTGGCCCTGACAGCTGGTGATTGATTGCTTACAGTGGAAAACTCGCTATACCGAACACCCCGGCGGTAGCTATGATGTTCGGTACAGCGAGGCTCCACTGTACTTGAATTTTATTGTAGCCGGCTGTTATGTACACAGTATATAACAGTATTATGGTATCTGTCTATACTATCAGTAAATGCTAACACCTACCTCAACGCCTTCAACACCAAACGCTAGTTTTAATAGTTATAGCGAACAGTATAGATATATATAGATGAAACAACTCATCAGAATCATCATCCCATCAGAATCCTCACTGTTCGCAAAAATAATGTTCAATCATTTTTGACTCTACCCACAGCTCCTCCACCTCATTTTCCTCCATGTTAAATTCCCATATTCAAATCAATTTTTCGTAATAAAATCACTATTTGACGAAATTTCACGTAATAAAAAGAAGGTTCATTCTTAAATTTTGATAAAATTTAATATTGTTTTTGCATTGTTTATATGGCCGTAACATTTGGTCAGGTTTCGTGAAACAGATAGTAAGCAACTTGACGTCAAATTGACCAATGATAGGCTATACATGCACCTCCATGGATTCCCTGGGTGTTGTTCAAGTGGAATTTACCACGTTGCATAGCAAATTTGAGAAACGCCATGTGATGTTGTACAAGATATGCGATATCTCATGAAACGTATTTTCCGTAAATGGCATGTTCAGAGCAAATGCGGAATCATTTTCTATGGAAATTTCGCTAACTTTCCACGTTATTTACGGCAAATAGCACAGCTTCTGTAAATACATGTAGTGTCAATGATATATCGCACATATTCTTACAAAAGTACAAAGTCAGAAGGTATTTCAAAATTTAATATCTTATTATTTCGCTAACTTTCCACGTCATTTACGGCAAATAGCACAGTTTCTGTAAATACATGTAGTGTCAATGATATATCGCACATATTCTTACAAAAGTACAAAGTCAGAAGGTATTTCAAAATTTAATATCTTATTATTTCGCTAACTTTCCACGTCATTTACGGCAAATAGCACAGTTTCTGTAAATACATGTAGTGTCAATGATATATCGCACATATTCTTACAAAAGTACAAAGTCAGAAGGTATTTCAAAATTTAATATCTTATTCAACTTGGAAAGAAACACGCCTCTCGATTAATGTTCAGAACAAATACGGTAAATAATCCCGCGTTTGCTATGAACATGTCATAAACTTTATGTACATCTTTTTAATGAAAATATCTACGGAGCCCCGCAGGGGACGTTGAATTGTTATTTCGTGAGAACGAATTAATAAAAAAGAATCCATGTCTGCTGCTGGGCTCCGTAAAAATCGCACACCTTGTATTATTTGTCAGAGCGTTCGATAATCCCGATTATGTGGCGGCCTGTCACAGATATACATGTGGTAGGTTGGCATCTTCCTGTGACGAATCTGTTGAACATCGGCGGTGTGATTTCCCTCGAGAGACAGTCTCAGACACCGAGAGCTCGCGTCCCTGGCATCCATTATTTCCGCCGCATGCGCGAGATATTTCCATAAACACACGTGACACATGCTCAATTACGTAATCACGTGTAATTACTGTACTTGTGATCACGTGTAATTACTGTACTTGTGATCACACGTACACAGCGACGACTTGTTGAAGCAAACAAGAAGACATTGAACACGCAGTTAAAGCGATAGTTTTGACAACGATATGCATAGGAACGATTATAATTTGGTGCGGGGGAGGGTTGTACGCGAAATCGATATTTTCGTTTAACCCCTTCACAACTAAGTAACTTGAATGGTCCATTTATGAAAAGGGCGCGTATTTGCTCTCAAAAATATGAAAATTACTTGCAAAAAGTGCAGGTCCTGATGAGACGGCTCGTTACGAGCCGTCTCATCTGGATCTGCACTGTTTGTAATCACCGCTATAGCGGGCTTTCGGGTTATAATGGTTAAATACCCGTCTCTCCACCATTGAAACGCTTGTCGTTTTGTATTTCTTTCAACGAATCGGTTTGACATCGCTTTCGTTGTTTTTAATTTATTTAGAAAACGAGATTTCTTTGGTTTAAACGTGACACGATTGTCTCATATGGGCTCTACCCATTTGGTCAGTGCCTGTAATATGAGTAGTTGACATTATTATAACCATATCCTGTCTCTACAACCACTCCTAGATGATTCACTGTCGTTCATGTACAATTCCACACGAATCTGACAAAGCCGAACTGTATAAACATGATTCATCTTACATTTAACTACCCTGCCATTCATACATCATGATTATATATGCACATGTAATTGTAATTAATATTAAATGTTTCTACCTCCATAACCATGTACATTTCACCTACCGAATGGCGAGCAGTGTAGGCCCTGGCCAGACTGCGCGGATGCGCAAGCTGGCCTGGGCCTACACTGGTCGCAGACGCAATAAGCCCGGTTTTCCCAGTTCGTTTCCGAAATGTTTATACACGTCATAAATGAATCGGTTTTATTGGCCTTATCGGACTGACCAGCGATGCCAGAATTTGTTTTATGCCGCTTTATTCCTGGTAGTATAATGACATCAATTTAGTCTGATAGATGCTGTTTGTTTTATAGATGGTATTGAATATTGCCGTTTATTGGGCGTAAAAATGTATGCATTGTCTGGCCTGTCTTATGAATGCCGTTATTTACATCAATGTATAGCCGAGGAAAATGACGTTAACCGACTGTCCGACCAATCACTGAATCGACCAATGAAGAAAATTAATTATCGGTCAATGCAGCAATCAATCAGACACTCATTCAAGCAGTCCAGATGTGGTCCTGGTTCAACAAACGGAGACATGCCTATCGTTTGCACATCGTTTTGACATCGTTTTAGTTTTCATGATTAATAGCAAACGAACACACCATTTTCTAATTAAAAATACGAGGAAAACGATATCAAAACGACGCGTTGAAAGAAAAGACAGGCGTTTAAACAGTTGCAAGTTGGAACATATTGTTGTCACGTACAACAACAACAAATACGCTGTAATATCATATTTATTATATACCTACCCTTGAAGTAAAAGTATATGTTCTCATCGATGAAATAAACATCTTCCGGTGAAAATATACGTAACGCGCACCTGCAGTGCCGGACTGCAAATACACATTCATTACCGTATACAGTCTAAAAAAACTGCTAATTTCCATGGAGCGGTATATAATAAATGGAATATTCATATTTTTGCAACGAATATGACATATATGTTCATCTCGTGGTGTGAAATATCCATATTTCACGAGTGCCGTGAAATATGGACATTTCACACCACGAGATGAACGTATATGTCATATTCGTTGCAAAAATATGAATATCCTCTATGTATTACATTTCTCAGTGAACAACATTTTCGAACAAATATGCATTTTATAATGTTTCGTTTGAATCTGCGTTTGATTTTTGTATATTATTTGTACGGGATTTCTCTCACAATTAAACAGATGCTATGTCTTATTCGTTGCAAAATTACGAATATCCTCTTGTTAATTCGTGGGGACGAATTGCTATATCGTGGGAACGAATTGTTAATTCCAGGCCGGAACGAATTGTTAAATTGTGGGAAAGAATTGTCATTTCGTGGGAACACATTGTTAATTCGAGGGAACGAATTGTTATATCGTGGGAACGAATTGTTAAATTGAGGGAACGAATTGTCATTTCGTGGGAACGAATAATATTAAATTCCAAGGAACGAATTGTTATATCGTGGGAACGAGTTGTTAATTCCAGGGAACAAATTGTTCAATTGAGGGAACGAATTGTTATTTCGTGGGAACGAATTAATAAAAAAAATCCATGTCCCCTGCGTGGCTCCGTAAGAGCTGAGAGTTCAGTGCTCCCCCGTACATGTGCATGCCCGGATGTATATGACAATGGTGTAATGTCCGTACATCACCGTCAGAGATAATCATGTCAATATTTATCAATTTATTTATTTCAAAATAAATGAATATTGTGCCTGAAATCAAGCAGCTTGATTGTCCGAGCCTGAGCTGTGCTATAGCTCAGGCTCAGACAATCACATTATTTAATTGTAGGTTATAATTGACAATAGATGTTCAGAAACGTTGTTAATATTGGCAAGATTAACCCAGGAGGTTGCGTAAAACAAAGGAATTACATTGACCTGTCATTGCCTTCGTACTGACCTAACCTTCCATTGACCTTGCACTGACCTTTCACCACTGACGTTCACCTTCATCACGCAGATAATATGGATGAACCCGACGCGGATCCTGTACAGCACCGAGGAGCAGGTCGTGATTGATGACCCCAGGGTCAAGGTCATCCGGCCTTTCGAGGACGATTGGAACTTGCGGATACACCACGTGCGATACAACGACAGCGGGGAATACACGTGCCTCATCAACACGAGTCCCGTGAAGATTAAGAGGGTACATCTTATTGTGAGAGGTAATTGCACGTGACTGGAGAAATGGGGCTTATGGCATTTGTGATAACTTGTCACAAATGCCATAAGTCCACTTTCTCCGGTCACTGACAAATGTCGATCCTGATCAAGTAACACACCGATGTACAGTCATGTACATGTCACCCTGATAATTATATATAATATGCTTTATTTGACGCATGACGAGTGGTTTCATTGATGAAATAGTGAACAGTGCAGATCCTGATCAGACTGTGCGAATGCACAGTCTGATCTGGATCTACATTGGTCACATAACGCAATATCTCCATTTCGCCAGTCACAGCCACTAGCCACACATCAGTAAAGTTGACTTGATCAGGACCTTTCATTGACCTACAATCCCAACTAAAATGGATGAACCCAACTCAAACCCTGTACAGATCAAGAAGGTCCATCTTTTTGTGGGAAATACTTAAATATATTTATTACATAAAATCGCCTTTCACAGTGTAATAACACGGTGTGAAAAACATCATTATACACTAGTGTAATAAATATGCAAATGAGGCCGGTACAGAAAACACGCTGAGTGGTCATTACAGTCTCAACGTATTGTGATGTGCTTATGCAATAAATATAATCTAGCAGTTCTGTGATTTAATAGTATAGTTATTAAACCTCGTTTCTTATCACATCAGTATACTCGTTTAATAAATATCATATTAAATCATCACTCATGCAACACTCGTGAATTCATTTCATGCCAGATACCCATGCATCGATACAGCGTCTAAATTTACAAATACTTTTTCTATTTTCTTTATTTCTCAATGGAAGTGTATGCTGTTTTATACCACTTATTTGAACTGTCTCAGTGACTCACGAAACAACATGATATTGACCTGTCTGACCTTCACAAGGGCGCTCAAACACCTAGCCATGTTGACGGTAAAATGTTTCTAAGAGTTTCTCAATCATGCCATAACTTCAATGTTAGTAGATGGATTACTTCGATATTACTTCGATACACGCAACCATTGACATGACCTTTACATTTCTGAACATCACACGTTCGATGAAACACTTAGACATTAGTTTGCGTCAAAAGCGTTGTAAGAGTTCATTATGCCAGAGCGTCCACTTAACTTCAATTATATGTTTAATATGTGATTCATGTGGCCGTATGCGATACACACGTGGGACCATTAACATTGTCCGGTTATCTTCGACTGGGGCTGTATTCAAGATGACATGGTGGTCGTCAAATCGGACATGACCTTGACATGACCTTGACATTTGTATTTCTACGTCAGAAATGTCTGCAAACCGTTTCTCTTTTTTTATGGTCCATTACGCTAGATGGCAATCAACCGCCTGCTTTAATCTTGCGCAGATTATCAACGTTTCTGAACATCTATTGGCAGTGCCAACTCGCAATCAAGCAATTTGATTGTCTGAGCCCGAGCTGTACCACAGCTCGGGCTCAGACAACCAATTTGCTTCAAGCACAATATCCAATAATGTATATGACCTGGTATTGACCTCTTTGACCGTAACATATTCGCTGAAATATTTAGCATATCTTTACGTCAACATGACTGTAACTGTTTTTATTGTTTAATGGTCCATTATGACAAGGGGCATACACATAATCTCTGATTTATAATATTGGCACCTTCCATAAATTCATAATGAAAACGATATTTCACCTTATTGCGTTTACATCACAATGTATTACATAAGCCACACGTGCAATCGGGCGACATTATTGATTCGTTAAAGTTTGTCAGACGTCATTAATTTCCACGACGTTGTCAATAACAGTACGCTATCGACATATCGCTATTCCATTAATTGTGACAACATGATTTAAAACAAGATGATTCTTAATTTGACAACCATATTTGGCTATTTAAGATGTTGAACTATCAGCACACGCAATGTAAATATAAGTAACACAAACATGGGCTGTTGTGTTTACTTTAGTAAGAAAAAACAGTTGGTTTGTTTAAAGTTTGCGAGGAGGCCTTCGGACTTGACGCCATTTAAGCAGACCTAATGTTATTCTTACTTCAATAATTCCAGCACAAAAATATTTACACAATTTCCTAACATTTGATTGGCCCGTAGCAAGTCTCTGTCCAAAATTTATATCCCAGTAAACTCCCACGCCGAACTACTTTCCGTAACCGTGAGGCGCAGTTAAAATAATTCTTAAGACAACGGAAAATAAACACATTTTCTTGATGAATTTATTTCAAATGCTGGAATTATAAGGAATGAATGGCATTTTTGTGGAATTTATCGGGGATATAAACTTGCAAAAGTCGCGGGAATACTGGACGAGGCCTTCCGGCCTTCGTCCAGTATTCCCGCGACGTTTCCGAGTTTATACCCCCGATAAATTCCACAAAAAGGCCATTCATTCCTATAGTAAACGCAACAACCCATGGTGCATATAAATTAGTGTCCCTACAATTTACAGTGCCGTCACACATCATCAACTCCGAGTCGAGCGGTGACATGGACGTCATAGAGGGAGCCACTGTGGAGCTGAACTGCAAGGCGATTGGTGTTCCCCCGCCCAACATCACGTGGTTCCGCCGCTCACTCGTGTCCACCGCCGGCAAGGCCAGTAAGTATCGCATTTAACGGCATAGACCGGACTGAGTCCTATAAATAGTTTACCGAACTTGGAAACTCACGGGTAACTTCCCTTGGACCAGCTTCAGGGGCTTTATTGACTTTATAATCGGCGAAGTATGTCGGTTTGACGTCACTTTGTTTAGTTTACATCGAAAATGTGTTGCAGGTTCCCAAGCGAACCAACCAAACAAACGAATTGGAAATGAAGTGAAAACGATCGTTAAGTACAACCATATGCATAGAAACGATTATCATATTTTGTTCTACATACACAGCTGTCAACTATTTAAACGCTGACATTTCTTTCAACGCATCGTTTTGACATCATTTTTATTAGCCGATCTATTTATAGATCGGCTAATATATTGGTCATCCATCGAATTCTGAAAAAGTTTGTAGCAACCCTTTTCTCCGCTATTCGGTAATCTACGAACGCGAATTTTGCTGTATCACTTCCAAATTGCATCAACCGATAAAATTTGCATTTTTGGCAATTATCTCCGTTTAAAACTTTAAATATAGCCAAATAACACAATTTTGAATACGTAATGAGCTGAACGCCGGAAGAGATTGAACCCGGAAGTTGTTGTTGTTGAAGTCCATAGTTGGCTCTAATGGCCATATACGCCAACATACGCGGATTATTGGGCTAATTTAAAGCTTTTATTTATTAAACAGAACAAGTTTCAGCCACGTATAATCGCGTAAAATGTGTTTATTCGGATAATTTATAATCGACCTCTGCTCAAAATCTCCTCCGACTAGCAACCCCAGCATCTCGGGTTTATCCCATTGGATCGCGTATGCGCGTCATTTGACGCTAGTTAATATTCACAAAATGTTCCACCAATCAAAACGAAGAAGTGCCCTTCATAGCGAACTTTGATTTGTTTACGTATCATGCAGGGATGGCAGGGATGCATCCAGCACGCGCGATTGCGGCAATCCCCCTTAATTATTGTCAATGCCGCAAATTATTGATTGTCTTGCGCCCGACATCGCGCAAAAAATCACGGATGGGCCCCTTTTTAAATGACCAGTGCGCACATTAAAAAAACGTAATTGACTATTTAAACGCGCTGCGTATTTAAATCATTGGAAGGCGTGCAGTTCAATCGAGTTTGTGCGGCCGTTGAACGTAAGTTTCGAGTCGATTTAAACCATTTAAATCGATAAACAAGGGATAAACAAGTGACAACGTTAACCTGTTATGCTCCATTAAGAAGTAATAAGCTTATGGCAAATCATTATTACTTTGGGGCCGAGCTACTAAAGTGACTGGTGTGGCATGGAAATATTGAGTTCTGATTTTGGGAATTTTCCTCATCGTGGACCCGTTTAATGCGGGATAGTACAACCCGTTGGCCCGGCCTTAAATGACCTTAGCTGTTGATAGGCCGTTAAACACCAATACTCACTCACTTATTCATTCCCCCCCCACCCCGAGACTCAGTAACTACTAAAATGCGGACATATATTGAACCCTGATTTGATCGGCTAATCACATCATGCTCTGCATGACTTTTCATCTTTGTTGTTAATAATGATGTGTTCGTTGGTTGAAAACATCGTTTGTTTATTCTAAAAAAACGGAAACTGTATCAAAACGATGTGTAAACCGCGTGTGGAACAAATACTAAATGCGGACTGTAGCTTGAACGGGAACAGTTTCAGGGCATCAGTGACGTCATAAACGGCTGAGCTTGTCGGTTTGACGTCATATTGCTTAGCATTAGGTGCCGGAAGTAACGGGAGCATTATGCAGAGTTACTTTCCGCAACTAGCCTAGTTTAAGCTAATCATTTTATCAATGTGACGTGAAATCGAGAAACTCCAATTAATGCTCATTGAAGTAGTTTTACGGAGTGTTACTCGTGATATTCTTAGTTCCTTAATTAACCTGTTTACGCGATTGGTCTAAGAGCCAATGGATAAGATACAATGATATTACGAAGACACGCATTATTTCTGAGCGTCACCGTATTCCTATGTAACAATTACCATGTGTAATACAATGTTTATTATTTAAACATTTCTTGCTTCATTAGAAATTACAAACCGGAAGCCCTTTTCACTAAACTTCGTACGACTAAGATGGTCGTACGTGCAAACTTAGGATCGTCTGGAAATTTCAAATGATGGATTTACATTTATTGAGCCTATGCTCAATAAATGTAAATACAATGATTGTTTACAAGATAACGTTGTTAATGTGAATTTACAGACTATCATAATTTTGAACTTACGAACATTTTAGTCGCACGATGTTTAGTGAAACGGCACCCAGCATCCTGCATTTGAAAATAATTTATTTTATAAACGCTATACAAGTGTGGCATTTGCATTCAATTTTGTGTGTGGCAGTTGATTTCCGTCTGTGTTCAATTCCTATATCACGATGAACAGACAACATTTGTTTCTGATAATATACATCAATTACAGCCAAAATACAGTCCAAGAGATCATCATTTATCTAATTCGAGAATGAATAAGGTTTACTAATGTGAGAATTAGAGATTAATGTTTGTATAATAAGTTTTTACATACAGGGTTAATGGTGAGGGGGGCATATAGTGTTACCGGCGTCCGTACGTCCGTACGTCCGCGTCCGTCCGTCCGTCCGTCCCATAAATGGTTTCTGTTTCCTAGCTCGGATCTGCTTCACATTTCACACACGCATTGCTCCAATGGTCCTCTACATTCGTCCCGCCCCCGCTAAGCCCAGGGTCAATGTCACAGACAGGCATTCGCCTGTTACCTTAACGCTCGGGTAAATGGCTTATTGTTTCTGTTTTATTGTTTTCAAATGTGTCTCGTTTTTTTTTGGCTGCCAGCGGGGGTATTCGTGTGCCGACAGGCCACATGCGCAACCTATGCTCAATAAATGTAAATCCATCAATTGTTTACAAGAAATCATTGTTAATGTGAAATTTACAGACTATCATAGTTTTGAACTTACGAACATTTTAGTTGTACTAAGCTTAGTGAAACGGCCCCCAGATGTTCGTAGTACAATACCCTTACAGAGTTGAATTTCTACGGCGAGACGCTGGTGCTGCAGAACATCCAACGCTACGAAAGCGGCATGTACACGTGTCTCGCCTTCAACGAGGTGCCGCCCGCCACCACCCGCCAGATGGAGATCAAGGTCCAGTGTAAGTCACGTAGTCAGGGTCCTGTCTAAGTCACGTGGTTAAGTAGTTGCGAGCAGTAACTCTTGAAATCAATTCCCATACCTACCGTCCGTAGAAGTAGCTTTTCAAGTAGATTGCAAGAGCTGCTGTTCGCAACTAGTAGCAGCGATATACCCCAGTCATAGTGTCACGTTTTGGCCGCCATGTCTATATACGTTGAGAAACGTGATAAAACATGGCTACACCGTGAGAAATCGTGGAACAACGTGGCTAAAACGTGATCAAACGCGACAAGCCGTGAACTGCAAATTTTAATTGTGGACATGTTTAAAATTCGTTTGCGTTTCCCCACAACGTACTACAACGTGATGACAACGTAACAAAACCGTGACAGAACGTGGCGGTAATCTGTTTCCTTCTAATGCCCGAGTCATTGTGTCACGTTTTGGCCTCGCCGTGGTGCCCCGTTTCTGACCCCCATGATTTGCAAATTTCCGAAGATCAATGTAGGGTAATGCATTGCGGTCGTCACGCTCTAGCCTCGCTGCCGCTCGCCCACGTTGTGCCACGTTGTGCCACTTTGTGCCTATTTGCCACGGAGCGTATCATAGCGTATCACGACGTATCATAACGTAGCACAACGTAACAAGAATTGCCACGTTGTTGCCACGTTGTAGTACGTTGTACCACGTTCTTGACATGTTGTTGCCACGCTGTACTACGTTGTGGGCAAAATACAGCAAATTATGAATACGTCCAAAATTAAAATTCCCTGTTCACGTTCTGTTACGTCTGATTACGTTTTATCCATGGTGTTCTACACCTGCTCACGTTGTAGCCACGTTTCCCAACATAGCTAAACGTGGCGGCCAAAAGGTGACTCTATAACTGGATGTAGATGTATCTCGCTCGGCAGTCAAATCAGTAATGCTTTGGTTGGGACAGCCAGTGCGTGCCGAGTTTTAGCTGAACGTTGTTGCAGCGAGGCTACAGCGATGCACAACGAGGCACAACGTGGTACAACGTGGTCATGATCCAGTGTGACTCACGTGATCAATCCCGAGCAGTTAATTGATAAGCTAGATTGATGTATCCTGTGGACTGCAAATAATTAAACATATAGCAGAAGGCTATTCATCATATTTTCTTTTATTTCTCCCTGTCAATATCATGAATATGTCTTGGAATTTCAGTAGATTTTCAAGACATATTTACTGACAGATAATAAAAATGCTCCTAATGTGCTGGCTGCTTCATCGCTAGCAAGCACAGAGTAAAAAAGGCAATTACCATATATTAGTAAAATGTTGTATCGCTGTTTGAATATATTGTCCTTGACAGCCACACGATGTATTTAGAAAACCATCTTGTCTTATTTCCCTGGCGTATGTCTGGTGATGTATTTAATTATTTAACTCATGTATTGTGTGGCTGCCATTGACATCGCTGGAGTTTTTTAAGAGAATGTGTCTGTTTTCGTTTGTCCCAACCACTTATAAAGTGGTTCGAACAAACGAAAACAGATATATTCTGAAACAATACTGGTATAACGCAGGTTGATAACGTACTGTCATGTAAGAGTAAATGGTTTCTCAAAGTGTGTCCCAAAGCATACAGCGAAGATTTGTCGAATTCTTCCACAGGAAACAAACAAAAACTAATGAAAAGCGCAGTGAAAACGACCGTTTTGTACAAAGATATACAAAGAAACGATACTTGTTGTTTGTATTGTAAGTGTAAACGATACGTTCGTTTAAATACTCGACTGTGCACGTGGTTTCTTTCAACGCCGCGCGTTGACATTGGTTTCATTGTATTTAATTAGAAAACGATGTGCTCGTTGGCTTAAACGTTTAAACCAACGAAAACCTCGTTTTCAAATTACAATGTATAGGGAAAACAGTGTCAAAACGATATGTAAACGATAGGTAATCGTTCGTTTCTGGAACCAGTAACACATCCGGGCTATATGTGTATGCTTGTACTGAGACAGCGCAGTAACACTGCAGTTGTGGTACATTTATAATGGTTTACATCTGCCACAACAGACACTGTCCGACTATTTATGGTTATTAAGGTAGTTATATTTTTAACCCTTTCACCCTAAGTAACTGGAATAGATTTTGATATGTTAATGTTGCAGCAAATCCAATCATCACGAAAAGATTTCCAGACTAGCCCATTTAGGAAAAGTGGGTGTTTTTGTTCTCACAAATATGGAAATTACTTTCAAAAGGTGCAGATCCTGATGAGATGGCTCGTTTGAATAAACCGCTATATAGCCGGTTTTCGGGTTCAGAGGTCATTACATGACCTGCCTTTATTTTCTATTTCAGTTTCGCCGCTGGTCAAGCTACTAAACACCCGACTTGGTCAGATGCTGGGTAAGGAGACGATACTGGAATGTAGCGTGACGTCATACCCACGCTCCAAGATAGGATGGTTCAAAAACGGCGTACTCATAAAGCATAGCTACAAGTATAGACTCGAGCTGTATCCGGGAGATTTTGACACAGTTTCTCTGACTTTACAAATTTTGTATTTAAATAAAAATGACTATGGGGATTATACCTGCGAGGCGTCCAACAGAATGGGGTCCGCCAACGCCACAATGACGTTATACGGTAGGTGGCTTTATCAAGAACACATGTACTTATACACAACCGCCTGCGTTAATCTTGCCCAGTTTATTAACGTTTCTGAACATCCATTGGCAATGCCAACTCGCAATCAATCAAGTTGATTGTCTGAGCCTGAGATGTAGCACATCTCAGGATTAGCCAATCAAACGGCTTCACTTCAAACACAATATTCAAGTATGTTGACAAAACAAAAATGACATATTGCTGAGGTTAGCTCAGTCGGTAGTGTTTGTGGCCGTGCCTGGCAAAATGGGGCTTATGGGATTTGTGACCAGTGTAGTTTATGATCAAATGGCAACCTCCAGTAGCTGGATAACAATATATATTACTTGTTAGATGCATGACGTTTCACACAAGTTGCATTGCTGTAAAGGCGACCAGTGTATATCCTGATCAGCCTGTGCGGATGCACAGGCTGATCAGGATATACACTGGTCGCAAAACCCATAAGCCCCATTTCTCCAGTCACAACCACATCGCGCATTGACCATATGTACACACAGTGGTTCATGCAACAACAACCGGGTCTTGTTTACTGTGTCACGTGACGCTATGCTTATACATTTAACCTGCATATTTGTGATAGTACACCATGTCTATGGCGTCGTCAGGAGAGGATCGATGGGATGGGTTCGTACGAACCCCCTTTCTTGGAGCGAGCAGGATTTGTTTTATATAAATGTGGTCGCGATAGCCAATTCCAATGCATGTATGAGTAGACATTATATTATTTAAGTGACCTACTAACGAAATACAGTAAAACGACGCCAAACGTATTGCAATATTCCAATTGACTGAAATACGTTTCCTAAATTGACCAAACAATATTTGCCCAGGAGCTAGTTGTTGTCCAAACATACACAAATACAGCAATCGGCTTCTGGGAAACATTCAGGGGCTGTGAAGCAAGTACATCTGTAAGTTGTCCAGTGGCAACCCCTTCTCACTGGTCCAAATCTTAAAGATCCCTTTATTTCGCGGTGGATCACATTATGCATGGATATAGGTACATGTATCCGTAGTTACACAATCGCCCGCATTCACATTGCCTAGTTTACCAACGTTTCTGAACATCTATTGGCAATGCCAACTCGAACTCTGATTTGCTTGTCTGAGCCTGAGCTTTAACACATCTCAAGCCACTCAAACTGTTTGATTGCAAGCACTATATTCTAATACAGTGAAACCTCTCTAAACCGGACACCATGGGAGGTCCCCATGGTGTCCGGTTTAGACAGGTTTCACTGTAAATCAGACATTTGATCATTCAAATGTTTTCGTGATGTTCGGTTTAGAGGACTGTAGTTATGCATATATAGATGTTCTATGTATCCATATTCCACATGCACATACTAAGGGAGGCAATATCCATCAACGGACAGACGAGTATCAACAAGAGTTATAAAATAAAATCGTGTCTGAAGGGGGAAATAGAAGACGAGGTGTAAATCCCATAAGTAACTTACATGTAACCTCCTTCTTCCCCGGATCCCTTCACTCTTTGACCCCTACTATTGACCCCTTTTAATTGAAGGTCAGTAGAAGAAGGGGGGCTAAGTCCCTTATGGGTAGGTACTGAAGGGGTCAGTTGAGGGACATAAGGGACTTAGCCCCCTTCTTCCATTGACCCCTTCAGTCATTGGCCCCTTGTACCTACCCTTTTTAATTGACTTTATTTTAATTGCTATCACTGACCACCTCAATTACAGAATACAGGAAGCCGTCGCCGCCGACAACGACGACACAACGACCGTCGACGACGACGGAGGAGCTCTATTATTACTGGTTCCATTACACGGACGGCGATGACGCGATGGCCGACAGCGACATAGTGCCGTCGGATCCGGCCGACAGGAACCGGACGTACGCCGATTGGGAACCAGTCCATAGCTCAGGTTGTACATAGCCCGTGAGCCAGATACCGAAACCCTCCCCCCCTGTGGGATTTTTGCAGACATATTTTTCCTAAAACTACATTCAATTGCGAGTGTTATGCCGTATGTCTGCGCTCTGTAACCCGCTGGATGAACATATGGCGCCATTTTGAAGTAGGTCACCCTCGGACTTTTTCCCATCTTCATAAATCACATTTTTAACTAAAAATTGACCAAATTATATCATTTTAATTACATAAAGTAGTATTTTTGCACTTTTTCAGAGATGTTGGACAATATGGAATCTAATAAGGTACACTTAAACAAAATCTGATATTCAGAAGTCAAATTTTACGTGTTTGATTACCCCACCCACCCAATTTCAATGGTAAAATATACATGTTAATAACTTTATGCAAACGTGGTATTTTTTCATATTATCAATGTTAATGTAATGCTAGGAGTGTATTAAACATATCCAATGCAAATACGCCCAATTTTTTTTTGTCTACTGCAAAATATACAAAGTGAAAAACAACACATTTTTACCATTCCCCACCCACTAATTTTACAATGGTTATTTCACCGGTATTCAATATTATGCAACGTCAGATCCTTAAAACCGGTTGCTATGGACAGACAACTAGTTACATATTTATTAGTATTGTCTATGCAGACTGCAGATACTATTTGTCGAATGTTCGTCCGTCTGTACGCACGCTTCTTAGCTTCTTAAATATTAATTGACTGCATCGATTGGGAATAATGTACACATATTAATATAGTTCGAGGCATGTGATCATTATCGTTAACAGGAGTTAATATACGATAATAGTTATCCATTTGTACATAGATTTCTTCTCCTTTTTTTACAATATTCAGTAATGGTGTTAATATCGTCATCAAATATGCCTGACGGAGGAAGAAAATCCTGAAAGCTAAAAACAATTTTTTAAGATAAAATAATAAAACCATGTTTTGTTTTCATTTCGCTATCCGACATAAGATGAAACCATACATATAATGGATGAAGTTGGATCAATTTGTTAATTATGCAATTTCAAAATGGCCGCCACATTGATAATTTATATATATGTATACAGCAATATATCGCTCGATATGATTGTGGAGATGGACATAATGGTCTATATCATTTGTAACTTCCTTATTATTATATTGAGGTGGCGGAGCAGCCTTATAATCTGGTGGAACATCCTTATGTCGTGCTGATACATCCTTATACATGTAGTGTGATGCAACTGCCTTATATTGTGATGGAACATCATTATAGTGTGGTGGAACCACATTATGTTGTGGTGAAACTGCCGTATAATGTGATGAAAATGCATTATAGTGTGACGAAACTGCCTTATATTGTGGTGGAACTGCCTTATTTTGTGAGGAAACATATGTATAATGTGATGGAGCATCATTATATCGTGGTGTGGAACATCCTTTGAGAGTGGTGGAACATTCCTTTTTAGAAATTGGTAACATTATTTTAATTGCAATAATTGTTTTTATGCGTGATAACTGCCTTTTAAGTGTGGCTGAAAATCCTATATTATGGTGAAACTGCCTTATAATGTGGTAGAACGGTCTTATATTGTAATTAATTTGCCTTATATTGTCACTAAACATCATTATACTGTGGTGGAAACGTCCTTATAGTGTGGTGGAACATCTTATATGGTGGTGAAGCCGCCTTATAATGAATGGTGGCACTGCCATATAGTGTGACGACACTGTCTTATATTGTGGTGGAACTGCCTTATATTGTGACAAAATATCTTTATATGGTGGTGATGTATCCTTATATCGTGATGCAACATCATTATATAGTGGTGGAACTGTCTTATATTGTAATTAATTTGCCTTTGCCTTATAGTGTGGTGGAAGTGCCTTATATTGTTATGAAACACCATTATAATGTGGTGAAACATCCTTATAGTATGGTGGAACATCATTATCTTGTGGTGAAACCGCCTTATAATGTGGTGGCACTGCCGTATATTGTGACGAAAATGTATTATAGTGTGGTGAAACTGTCTTATAGTGTGAGGAAACATAATATTATGTGGTGGAGCATCCTTATATTGTGATGGAACAGCCTTATATTGTGACGGAACATCCTTATAGTGTGACGGAACATCCTTATATTGCGATGGAACTGTATTATAATGTGTGTAACTGCATTATAGTGTGGTGGGTACATCCTTATATTGTGGTGAACTGTCTTACAGTGCAAGTAATGTTCCTTATATTGTGATGGAACATCTTTATAATGTGGTGAAACTGCTCTTATAATGTGTCTGCCTTATATTGTGATGAAACTGCTTTTATATTGTGGTGGCTGCCTTATAGTTTGAATAAACATATTTATATCGTGGTAGAACTGCACTATAGTGTGATTAAACAGTATTATGTTGTGATGGAGCATCCGTATATTGTGGTAACACCCTCATATCGTGATGGAACAAGCTTATGTTGTGATGGAAAAGGCTTGTAGTGTGATGTAACATCCGTATAGTGTAATGGAACATCCTTATATTGTACCGGAACGGTCTTATAATGTGGTGGAACATCACTACACTGTGGTTGGAAACGTTACATTGTGGCAGAACATCTTTATACTGATTGATATAAAAGTGTGATGCTCCATGCAAGTCTTAATTTAGTTAGATCAAACATGACGCAAGAGACCCTAACATTTTATCACATGTTTGTACTGCTAACGTCGATACTCTATGGAGATACATCTATCTTAACTTAACCATCATGATATCAATATAGCCCTCTCTTCAAATAGTAGTAGCTGCATCATTTATTTGGCCAGTGTGAATTATTTTATTGCATACATCCAAATAATGTAGCACGAGTGTAACATCAAATTAAATGAAGTACAATATATTGCCTCCTCACTTCATATACTGTACATTTAATTTAATATAACAATGGTGTTACTATTTATACACATAGCTGTGGTTTTGTTAACTAATCAATGTTGAATGATACAAATGCTAATAATCAACATAATTAACTGATAATAGACAGATGTCCCGGATTACGTAATACCTTGATTTCATTTGCAACCATGAATCATCAATCTGTTCACTTACAAGTAACAGGGTCGTACTATTACCATATATTTCAGAGTATTAATAAGATTAAAAATGGTTCTGTAAGTATTAATTAGACAACTGGTGCAGACAGTGAAAATTCCTACTACTATGCGAACCTAATTTGATTTGCAATTGTCACTACACATGCCTGATGATCATATACTGATTCACATGTATACTGTTTTAAATGTTATTAATACTACCTAATGGTGACTATTGTGATTGTCACTGATTGTGTCAATCAAATCAACCAATATAATAGATTCTTTCAATCATCACAACCAGTCAGCAAATGTTTTAAACATGTTTTTGTGCATTTTTATACAATTTGAATTGCTGAGAAAAACATGATTTTTTATTGTGATTTATGAAAATAAACATATTAGGCGGCCATTTTGAATGTATAACAACATTATTGTATCATGGAACATGACTGTGAATGCTAAGCAAACTATATTTAGGTCAATTTGTATTATAATATATGACCATTGCGTGTTTTTATAGCATCTTCGAAATTCCAGACAGTAGTAAATATGTAATTTATGGCGGCCATTTTGAAATATTTTGAGAGTTATGATATTTAAAGGGATTACATGTTCCTTTCACAGGTATATATAAGTAATGCAATGAAAAATAAGTGCATTTTAACATCATTACAGTTTTGTAATAGTTCTCAATAATAGTTATATTGAAAATAATGTTGAAAAATGCCAATTTTGGCGGCCATTTTGGAAATTATTGGTATAGTATGATGTAATGATGTATAATGTCCATTGTATACCATTCAGTAACCAATTTGGCAAAACATCGTAGCTATTTACAGGGTTTGTACTTGCCTAAATATCAATTAACAGTCATAATATAACGGCTCAAAATGGCATGGCGGCCATCTTGGAAAATGGCCGCCATTTGTTCATCCAGCGGCTTTTTGAGCGCAGACATTCAGGATTAATAGACAATAGGCTACTGAATCTGAAAATCATAGTCACCAAAAATCCAACAGGGGGGGAGGGGGGGTTATTGGTGGCTCAAGGTCTAACAGTGCGGCCTGCGCTAATATTGCCAATATGTGTCAAAATACTTGCATAGTCAAGGTGCATGATCACATGGTTACAACAACAACACAAATAATCACTGAAATTCCAGAAGCCACAACAAGGCGTGAAATGAGTTCGACATATACCGCTGAACATTTAATGATTGATTTAATAGATATTGGCGAAAGCGTCGCAATATGCCATTAATTGAGACGAAATGCTTTTCTTTCATTGGTCGAGAAACTAGGGTAAACAATACGGAATGGAACGTAAACCTCGCACAATACGACATATTGACCTAATGAATCACGTGGCACTTTAGTGATTTCTAATTGTTGGCGCTAAAATCTTGACATTAAGGAACAAAGGAAAACAATTTGAAATTCCTTAATTAAAACGTTCTGTCGTTTATTATATATGCATTGCTCCACAAGCAAGGATTCGATGTTACTGTGACTAAACTTTCCGGGTGTAGTTAAAATGCATAGTACCCAAATTATCTTCCCCGGCCTGTTTGTCACAATTTCTGTATATTTGAATACAATATAAACGTTTTGTAATTCGATCAAACGCAATGGTGCAATTGGTTGATATAGATCATAAAACACGTGAAGCGAATACCTGGGGGCCGTTTCACTAAATTTAGGATCGTCTGGAAATTTAAATTGATGAATTTACATTTATTGAGCATAGGCTGCAGCAGCCTATGCTCAATAAATGTAAATCCATCAATTGATAGTTCCAGACGATCCTAAATTTGCACTTACGAACATTTTAGTCGTAAGAAGTTTAGTGAAACGGCCCTCAGATGAGTAACTGTGCCGTCAACATTTTCTGGTACAAGAGGAGTAACTCATTCGTGCCCGTCTGCAATGCATGTCCATAACGAGTTATGTCCCTTTACAGATTATGACGGCCAATATGGGAACAACGACGGAAGCACGCTATCGAGGGAACTGCAAACTGCATTTTGTGTCATTACTATGTTTGTCCCATGGATTCTGGGAATGGCGTCGTGACGTTCCATTGATGGTTCATCGAGACAGTGGTCAAATACTACGCATACACAACCGCCTCCGTTAATCTTGCCAATATTAGTAAAATAAGCGCGTCATACATGTACATGCATATTATAATTGGAGGGTTGAGGCGAAAGGAAACATGCTTGTATAATACCTATTGGCAACGCCAACTCGCAATCATGATAACGCAATCTGATTGACTGAGCCTGAGTTGTATCACAGTCAATCAGATTGCTCCATTTAAAGCATATAATATTCAAGCAGTTTGAAATAAAGAAAATGACAAATATTGGCAGGATTAGCACAGGTGGCGGTGTACATAGAGAATAGTAGGTTAGTGCCGTGAATGGGAAAAAATATCTGGCAAGGCTCAGGAAACGGGATGGGCGAGGCTCGGCCGAGCACATCCCGTTTCCGTGGCACGCCAGATAATTTTTCCCATTCACGGCACTAACCTACTATTCTATTTATCCCGTCAACACCTACATATGGCTGTAAAATGCAAAAATAGTATTGACTGGATATCAAAAATGTTTCACGGCACCGTGTTTCACGGCACGTACGCACTGTGTTGACGGGATAAATGTATTTTCTGTGGGAGAGTGGGGTGCAGTGGAGCCTCTCTAAACCGGACACCCTGGGAGGTCCCCAGGGTGTCCGGTTTAGAGATGTTCCACTGTAAATCATGCATTTTACCATTCTGATGATAAATGACAATGAAATCCATGAAAAATGAGATCACAGACGTTATCTTGATGTTCGGTTTAGAGAGGTTCCACTGTACGTCGGATTAGACTGTTATAAATCCACAGGGCGGGAACCAGAACGAAAGAAAAAACCCTAGACGTCTATAAGTCAGCTCGTCCTAGTCACTGATACTGTACACCGCACCCGCGTACATGTTTCACGACGAAATTCATGAAGGATTCGTGACGAATTCAGCTACATTCAGATACATGCAGAAGATGCATAAACCACATTTTGTCTAGTAACAAGCAAGCGTAATACATTTGCGCCGGTTACTAGACGAAACTTGCGTTTATGCGATATGTGTAAGTAGAACAGAGGCATCTCGTCTGGATACTGGTGTGTTTTTCGACGTGAAACATTTTAGGCCGGCGCGGATTGCAGCTCCAGTGAGTGGGCGGAAATATTGCTCCCGCCACCAACCCACCCAATCCACAGGGTATTGGACTGCCGATATTTGAATGTAATTACCCGGATGTTGATGCCGCTCCCTCCATTCCTAGGAAGGAATTGATAGGTGCAGTAGTCTATTTCACCAACATTGCAAGTACATGCATACTTATCTAGCAAAGTATACTTTGAGGGAGAAATTTTCAGTATAAGGATAAATTTATTAATTTTTATTATACTGAATTTATTACATTATCACAGCCATTTTGGCTGTGATAATGTAATAAATTCAGTATAATAATTCTGCATACTTTTAATCATCAAACATATGCAGTCGGTAGTTCTATATGAAATAATGCATTTCGGGAAAAATGAATGATTACTGCCTCAAAGTATACTTTGCTAGATAAGTATACTTTGCAACTTCGGTATGTGGCCGTGACAGAAGAAATGATACCTATGGATTTGTGTAGCTCCTCGTATACATGTAGTTATTTGTTATTCAAATAGCAGACTCATGTAACCTGATAGCTATCTATATTGCATGTTAGAAGCATAACGTGTGACACTGATTCATTGATGGAATTGTGAACGGTGTATGTCCTGATCGCAAGTTATTTCGGTATATCTGATGGTTTAGGTGCATTGTTACCAACATACAATTTACGCCACACTCCCGCGAGTTACATGTAGTACATGTATAAGGACAGTAATTTACAAAGGTGTAAAACAGAACATCTACCCGTGTACATGTTTAACTAATAAATACATTATGTCTTAACCGATAACAATAAGACCGGTCCCAAATTGTTTGCTTAGATTAATGCAATGGACCTGACCCGCCAATGCAAGTCAAACATTTATATATCGTGTGAAAAATAGTCTCGGATAGCTGAACGAGCTCTCAAAGTATAGTGGTTACACACTGTTTATAACTTTACAGCGTTCAATGGCTGACACTAATGACGGGGTACGTCGTAGTGGATTTTGACACATCGCGGGAAATGGCTGTTCCATCAAATGGCGCGCCTCGCGTGTAATCTCCGCGTTGAGGGCTCACCAGAAACACTCGCAATTGTATGAATTTTAATGTCATATTGAAACAGGTTTAATTCCTTTGTGGGTATGTTAACAGTACAGAATGGGTCCGAAATTTCGGAACGGCGAATGTGTAGATACTTGACGATTTCTGTCATGTGTAATGATTGAGCATTAATAGTTGCACAAAACTAGAGAATTACCCAAAACCAACGAACTCCACCCAAATTTACCCACAATTCACCAAACTACCTATATGACACCAACATTATGACCATGTTCAAACACTTGTGGTCCTGATCAGACGATGCGGATAAACAGGCTGATCTGGATCCACACTGGTTGCCAAGTTCATAAGCCCAAGTATTCCAGTCACAGTCACAGATGACGGGGAAAAACCCCAGATGACTTATTGAAAGTCACATTATTGTTGTAATAATTCTACAAATACACTGATTCCTTACCTGAGTTTTCTAATGTTCCCACAGGGCGACTAAAACGTTTGCCCTGTGGAAACATCAGAACGATCGAGTTGTCTATAAACTTTAAGGACCAGTAATACGGTGTGGAGCGGGCAACATGACCGTACACAACCGCTTGCGTTAATTTTGCTCAGATTATCAATGTTTCTGAACAGCCTTTGGCAATGCTAACTGACAATCAAGCAATTTGATTGTCTGAGCATGAGCTGTATCACAGCTCAGACTCGGTCAATCAAGCTGCTTTATTTGAAGCAAATATTCTTAAAGAAATAAACAAATGGACACATATTGGCAACATTAACCCAGGCGGTGGAGTGCGTACGCATGTTCTACCGATATGAAATTTTGTAGTCAGAGATAAAGGAAATCATGTATAGATCCCAGTTTTTGTTTGTCACACAGGTTCAACATTAAAATGTAAAATGTATAATGTAGATTCGTTCGTTGTCTATTTGCTATCGCTTTCAAATCACGTTCTTAAACAACGATGTACAATATTGACACGATACTGGTGTAGTTACACATGTAAGACTACGTATGGCTGAGCTGCACTTTAGAATCCAATGGAAATGATTATAAATGGTTGTTAACATGTTTTTATGAGAAAAATTGAAAATTATAAATAACCAGCAGGCGATAAAATCTAATTCCACATTATAACAATAGTACATGTTTTAGACCCTTTTCGTGTCCATATTGCACATCGTATCACAAGGTGTATGATCACGTGGTTACAACGACAACAAGGTCGCCCACTCCAAAGTAAGTATTATTTGATATTTTCCTTAATATACAATGGATTTTGATGAAACATGGCGCAGCAAACGCGTCTTCAAGAGCTGCATTTTGTGGTCCATGGAGTTCGGCACAGACTTATGTCGTTTTTGCGAAGAATCGATTTCCGTGTCGGTAGACACGGAAATCGATTCTTCGCAAAAACGACAGAAGTTTGGGCGAAAATGCAAAGACCACCAAATGCAGCTTAGCAAGACGCGTTTGATGCGCCATATTTTATCAAAATCCGTTACGTAATAAAGACAATATAAAAGAATACGTACTTTGAATCAGATGGATTCTGGAAGTTTCGGTACTTGTTGTTGTTGTTAGTACCACGTGATCATACACATTGTATCAGTAAGTAAACTAAACATAGAGTACCAGGATAGTGTCTTTTGATATAAAGTTTATCAGGCAAGGTTTGGAAACGTGTAGGAATTTCAAGGCTTGCTGAGGAATTCTACAGTTTCCGAGCCGAGCCTGATAAACCTGATATCAAAAGACAGTAGCCCGGTGTTCGATCTATCAGGTAATGTTTTATGCTCGAAAATGACCACAGTTGACGTCGTTATGTATGGGCAGAATGCGGACTTGTTTATGTTGCGGCATTACACTGACGTCATGCCTGCTACAATATTATGTTATGAGTCAGTACGTATTTGGTCAATGCAGGGCAGGTTACCTGATAAAATAATGTATTACTCCCTGTTAATAGAAAATAACAGGGAGTAAAACCATCGTTCATTAACTTATTTGTTTTACTACTGATACCTGTATGTACATTCATCAACGCATTCAGGGGCGGATCTGGAGGGGGAAGGGGATTGGGTTCCGGTGTTGCAATACAACCCCACACCCCCGTTCAGCCACGGAGTTTACATATATCACAGTTTACCACCAGTTTCAGTCTGAATTTAAATGCCGTAAAACACAGGAAAGTGCATTTCGAAGAGCTCGAAATAGGACAACTCCCTAGTTGCGAATGGTAACTCTTGCAATTAATCCCGAGTAGATGTCAAGAGTTACCTTCGGAACTAGACACCCCCCCCCCGTTACTAAAAATGCTGGATGCGCCCCTGGCATCTATAGACCTTGGTTCGTTACTTGTACCACAGGTGGAAGACTCGGACGTTGCCCCCACCCACCCCTTTCCTTACACTATACAGTATAGCCTTTAAGTGAAGTAAGTAAGGCTATAGTGTATATTGTACGGAAATTGTGGGTGGGGTAACGGTTTACAAATGAGCCATTTATCAGGTCCTAGGTCCGAGTCTTCCACTGTGACTTGAACCTGTGTGTAAACCTTGTTATTATCAATTGTAAAATTATACGGCTTGTATGTCAATCGCATTTCGTCGGCAGACATGTACATACATGTATATATTGTATTTGGCTGTTTATTCGGTGTGGTGCGACAGCTTGCTCCCCGGGAGAAAAACGCAATCAGAATGCTGAATAGTGTATTTTGTGTGCATTTAAAGGTACATACCCACTCATTAGGCACAACATATTTTTTATATCAGCGACATCATCTGAGATATTGTCTGGCAAACTAAACATTCATTCACCATTACCCCACGTCTTGATTGACATTATTATACATTTTATATAGGACGTAAATTTCCACACCGATATCAGGGGCGATAACCGCGTTAAATTAATTAAAACATATCATGCCTCATTTGCATATGAAAATAACCTGATACCACCTCGAGTCACTATCAGTAAAATAAATATTACACAAAAATTATTATATATGTATAGCGGGCACTCGTAATTTAACTGGTGAAATAGTGACACAATTATACACTTAATTAATTCCTAAAAACAGCATGTTGTGCCTATTGAGTGGGCATGTAGCTTTAAACCATTCCATGTAAAACACCAATATATGGGAAAAACAATTTTGTTTTCTACTTTCTTCCTCATTTCTCATTAAAGGTACACAGTGGGGTCAGCGTGTACAGTAGTGCTTTTCTGCAGGTAAACTATACGTACTATACCAATACTATACGTATACTCTACCAATACGATATGTTTTCTATACGATATGCATATAATATAAACGTACGGTATGTTTGTACCGTACATACCAACCAATATCGTATAGATATACCATTCAAGTCGTACGTTTATACGATTTTTATAAATGTGTATAAATCTGGTACGTTTGTATCGTACAAACATACCAGATTATGGTATATTCATACCATATCCGTACGGATATATCGTATATACGAACGGATATCGTATGTTTGTATAATACATGTAGTTGTATAGTACGTTTGTACTATACGATGATACGGTACAAACATACCAATATTATATGATCATACGATATGCTCATTAAATATACCAATACTATACGATTACGATATGCATACGATATTAGTATATACAAATAGGTAAGGAGCAGAAAAGCGCTACTGTAAGTGCACACACGAACGAACACGACAGGTTGGAACCAACCTGTCGTGTTCGTTCGTGTGTGCACTTACACGCTGACCCCACTGTATTATACCACTCAGATGAACCAACTGGAAGAGTGATACATAGACGCCTGCGTTAATGTTGCTCAGTTTAACGACGTTTCTGAACATCCATTGAGAATCTCAACTCGCAATCAAGCAGTTTGGTTGCCTGAGCCTGAGATGTATTACAGATCAGCAGCCGATTTCACTAACATTGCAAAGTATACTTTACTAGCAAAGTTTACTTTGAGGGAGAAATTTTCAATTTTATGATAAATGCCATTTTGGCTGTGATAATGTAATAAATTCAGTATAATAATTCTGCATACTTTTAATCATCATATTTATGCAGTCGTTAGTTCAATATGAAATACTGCATTTCAGGAAAAATAAATGATTACTCCCTGAAAGTATACTTTGTTAGAAAAGTGTACTTTGCAATGTTGGTGAAATCGGCTACTGGTTCAACAAATCAAGCTGCTTGGTTTTAAGCTTAATAAATCTGTATTTGGAAATAAAAATATTGACAAGATTAGAGTAGGCGATAGTGTACATTTGCTTTGGGTGGAAGGGGCGGGTAGGCGTGATCCGGATACGCCCAGTAGCCTATTTCACCAAAATTGAAAAGTATACTTTTCTAGCAAAGTATACTTTTAGGGAGTAATCATTTATTTTTCCTGAAATGCATTATTTCATATAGAACTAACGACTGCATAAATATGATGATTAAAAGTATGCAGAATTATTATACTGAATTTATTACATTATCACAGCCAAAATGGCTGTGATAATGTAATAAATTCAGTATAATAAAAATTAATAAATTTATGCCAAAAATTGAAAATTTCTCTTTACAAATGTATACTTTGCAATGTTGGTGAAATAGGCTACATGTCTGGATCTGCGCTTGTCAATGTGCTTTGCCGCTGTAGGCAGATTGTTACATTTGTACACCACCGCCTGCGCTAACCTTGCCAATATTTGCCAATTGTTTTATTTCGAAATGTTTGTATATTTTGTTTCATATCCAGAAGATTGATTGACTGAGCCTAAGCTGTGCTACAGCTCAGCCTCGGCCAATCAAACTACTTCATTGCGACTGCCAAAATATGTTCGGAAACGTCGACATCTGTAGCCGATTTCACCAAAATTGCAAAGTATACTTACATGTATCTAGCAAAGTATACTTTGAGGGAGACATTTTCAATTTAAGGATAAATTTATTAATTTTTATTATACTGCATTTATTACATTATCAGAACCATTTTGGGAACGAATTGTCATTTTTGAATTGTTAATTCAAGGGAACGAATTGTTATATCGTGGGAATGATTTGTTAATTCGAGGGAACGAATTGTTAAATTGAGGGAACGAATTGTTATTTCGTGGGAACGGAGATCCGCTGGGGACATGGATTTTCATCTGTACATGAATAGAATATAATAGTTTATTGCATCGAGGCAACTGCCTCATGAGCATACATACATGACTATGGTATAATATACGTACATATAATACGTACTAAATATAATGAATGCAGAAACACCACAATTGTGGCAAATAGGCAAATAAATTTCAGAGATTTAATGCTGGTGACCTATTCGTACTATGCCAATACCGAACGTATATATACACACGGTATGAGTTTTATACGATTCAATATAAACTACTAAAACATACGGTATCAAGGTGTATGATCACGTGGTTACAACAACAACAACAAGTAATGAAGCTTCCAGCAGCCCTCTGATTCAAAGTACGTATTCTTTTATTTTGTCATTACTATGTAATTGATTTTGATGAAATATGGCGCATCAAACGCGTCTTGTTAAGCTGCATTTGGCGTTCTCGGTACTTTGGCCAAACCTTCTGTCGTTTTTGCGAAGAATCGATTTCCGTATCAACTGACACGGAAATCGATTTTCGCAAAAACGACATAAGTATGTGCCGAACTCCCGGGACCACCAAATGCTGCTCACGAAGACGCGTTTGCTGCGCCATATTTCATCAAAATCCGTTGCCTATTAAGACAAATATAAAATAATACTTACTTTGGAGTGGGCGCGCTTTCAAGACTTTCAGCCATTGTTGTTGTTGTTGTAACCACGTGATCTTGCACCTTGGGTATGTTCGTACCTATAAACTTATCTCACTGTAGTATAAGTTTTCGCTTACGGTAAGATTATACATGTACCATATACGCGCCCTGATACCGAACATTTATATAGTATTACTATGGTATGGCATTAGTGGCATTATCATAGTATTACGGCATTAACCCTTTCAACCCTAAGGAACTGGAATGGACTGTGATATGCTAATGTTCCGACCAATCCAATGGTCACAAAATGATTTTCAGATTCGTCCATTTATGAAAAGGGGGTGTTTTTGTTCAAAGAAATATGAAAATTACTTGCAAAAAGTGCAGATCCTGATGAGACGGCTCGTTAAAAGCCGGCTCATCTGGATCTGCACTGTTTGCATAAACCGATATAGCGGGCCTTCGGGTTCAAAGGGTTAAAGATACATGCCCACTCAATAGGCACAACATGTTCTTTATATCAGATGATATTAGACGTAAATTCCACACTGATATCAGGGGCGATAACCGTGTTTTAATAAAATGTTAACGGACATTACAATTTATTCTCTGTATTTATTTTTTGATGTGCAATGCTCATACGCATTTAATTAGTATAAATAATTTAAAAAAAGCATATACATATGAAAATAGCCTGATACCACCGCGAGTCACTATCAGTAAAATAAATATTACTAAATGATTATATCTGTATAGCGGACACTCGTAATTTTTAGAACTTGTGAAATAGTGACACAGTTATACGTTTTTTAATTCCTATAAAGACCATTTTGTGCCTACTGAGTGGGCATGTACCTTTACTATGTGGCATTAGCTAGTGCTAGTGCTAGTGGCATTAATATGACATTAGTATGTTTGCAAACGAACTGTATTTATCCCGTCAACACAGTGCGTATGTGCCGTGAAACACGGTGCCGTGAAACATTTTTGATATCCAGTCAATACTATTTTCGCATTTTACAGCCATTTGTAGATGTTCACGGGATAAATAGAATAGTATGTTACATGTAGTGCCGTGAATGGGAAAAAATATCTGGCGCGGCTCGGAAACGGGATGTGCTCGGCAGAGCCTCGCCCATCCCGTTTCCTGAGCCTTGCCAGATATTTTTCCCATTCACGGCACAAACCTACTATTATCTATAACTAACACGGCGATATGCTACAAAGAGACAGATACTATACGATTAGTATGCGGCATATTCATACAAACGTAGCGGCCATGTGTACATGTATGCTCACTTATAGTTCGCGCTACTTGCTAAGCCAATCGCTGGACAGTATTGTGCTCCACTTATTTCACATATTGCAACGTTTAACCCCAATAAGTTAATACATATTACCAGATTTAATGACTACCTGTTCAACAGGAAATGGAAAATAAATACTCGGATAGGAACTTGCATTGTACACTTGGCTGAACTATAAGTATATTATTGTTCACATCTTGGATTTTTCAGGAACTAAATGCTGCGGTCGCTAGCGCTCCCTCGCATGTAATTCCTTAACAATCCAATATGTGAACAATAACATACTTATACTAAATATACCACAATACCGTAGGCATACGGCATTTATGTGGTATTTATATACAGAATTAGGTAACCAACAGAAAATCCCTACTGTACAATGTATGTATTTAATACATGTATACTACTTATATGTGCTAGTGACTGGATAGCTGGAGCTTATGGGTTTTGCGACCAGTGTAGATCCAGGTCAGCCTGTGCGTCCGCATCTAGCTACACCAGTCATACATCCCATAAGCCTCATTTCTCCAGTCACAACCACCAGAGTACTTCCCTTGAATCCCAGTTTTGTATATAGAGAATAGTAGGTTAGTGCCGTGAATGAGAAAAAATATCTGGCAAGGCTTTTCCCATTCACGGCACTAACCTACTATTCTATTTATCCCGTCAACACCTACAAATGGCTGTAAAATGCAAAAATTGTATTGACTGGATATCAAAAATGTTTCACGGCACATACGCACAGTGTTGACGGGATAAATTGATTTTCCGTAAGTTATATTAAAAGTTGACAAAAAATTCAGAGCACATTTAAAGTTCCTACCCATTTTTGACATAATTTACGGAAAGTATTTCCGGATCCAATATCGGAGGACTACGCCCCGTAATATGTAATAAGGGAAGTACATGTACATATGGCCAGGCTCATGTATTTATATGTGCATATGTATGTATATATGTGTGGCCGTGAGTGGAGAAATAGGGCTTATGGGACTTGCGACGAGTGTAGCTCCTGATCAAAGAGCACATTTATGTGGTCTGATAACAATCTAATTCACGACTATGACGGGTGTTTCATTGATGGAATGGCGAACAGTGCTGATCCTGATCAGACTGTGCGAATGCACAGGCTGATCTGGAACTACACAGGTCGGAAAACCCATAAGCCCCAATTTTCCAATCACAGACAATCTATATATATGTAACATACATGTAGTTTTCGAACCCCGGAATAAAAATGTTTTTCGGCTACATCTACATGTAGTTGGTTCATCGTGTATATAAATGAATACATACGATTTCATGAATGTGTACATTATTTCTTTGTTTTGCCCAACTCACACTGCATAGTGTTGTACTGTGTACATGAAACTGCATTGAAGGTACATGCCCACTCAGTAGGCACAACTGGGGCCCGTTTCACTAAACTTCATACGACTAAAATGTTCGTAAGTGCAAATTTAAGATCGTCGGTAAATTTCAATTTATGGATTTACATGTATTGAGCATAGGCTGCATATGCAGCCTATGCTCAATAAATGTAAATCCAATAATTATTTACAAGAAAACATTGTTAATGTGAAATTTACAGACTATCATAATTTTGCACTTACGAACATTTTAGTCGTAGGAAGTTTAGTGAAACGGCCCCCTGTTCTTTATTATTTATATCAGAGAAATCATCTAAGACCTTTTCTGGCAAAATAAACATTCAATCACCATTGCCTCACGTAATGATTGGCATTATTATACATTTTATATCAGACGTAAATTTCCATACTGATATCAGGGGCGATATGTTTTCATGCTTTGCAATCAAGAGCAGACTGTACCATCAGAGATCAAGGAAAATAAAAGCCACCAGAATTACCCACACATTCAAGTACAAGATGAATCAAGAGCAGACTATACCATCAGAGATCAAGGAAAATAAAAGCCACCAGAATTACCCACACAGTCAAGTACAAGATGTCCGGCTCGCATAGGTTCCACCGTACCATTTAAAAGCGACTTGTATTCTCTATGTACATTCTTACAGATGTAAATAGAGAATAGTAGGTTAGTGCCGTGAATGGGAAAAAATATCTGCCGCGCCAGATATTTTTCCCATTCACGGCACTAACCTACTATTATATTTATCCCGTCAACACTACACATAGCTTTAACATGCAAAATAACCACCGCCGCATATCTCAAAATCGGAGAATCGACTAGCCTCAAAGTCGGAGAATCGACTAGCATGACAACCGCACATATTCAAACGCAATGATTAGGTCGTATTGACAGGGTATCAAAAATGTTTCACGGCACATACATGTACGCACTGTGTTGACGGGATAAATATTGTTTTCTCAGTAGGACAGTCAAGTTGTATATTACCATAGTGTATTATAATAGTGTATATTATGGATGGTCGGTTGACAATAAACTTGTATATCGTCTATTAGTTGGTTTCTATGTAGTGTATATCTTGGATAGGAGAAGAAATGGTGAGTGGCATATTCAACTTGTCCACACATACAAGTTGGTGATTCGACAATGTTTTTGCAATATACATGTAGGTCATAGTTAAGAGCACTGCATTTTGTCCGGAGTCGTGTATATATTACTGGCATCTGCCGTTGAGCAGTGTTATAATAAAGTGGCTTTTCTGTGATTGTTTTTATTCTGCTTTGAAAACATCTAAGTGACGGAGCATTAATATGCACTGTTAGCGCATCAATATATGGAACACTCATAATGGTCATTACAAGCAATATTATATCGTTATCAGGAGACCTGAGTGTGATAGTTTTGCCAGGATCTACTCTGGTCACAAATCCAATAATCCCCATTTCTCCAGTCACATCTACAAGTGCATAATACTTTCGCCTGGGAAATGCTTAATTTATCTCCTCTTGCGTCACATTGGCGTTGCTAGAACGCAATGCGTGACGTCAATTTGCATCTCATTTAGTCGGACACACTTGCTTGATGTATCCATATATTGCTCCTATGTTGAATAATCACAGTTACCTCGCAGCCACTAAATATCGGATACACCAAACATTCTCGGCCAGTCATTTAATACCCGACCACTTTAAGCATTTATTCAGAAATGGCACCAGTGACTTTATTTGAAGTGTTCTCGCCAATTAGTTTAGGTTAAGTAGCCAGGGCCCGGTTGTTCAAAACACCAGTTAGCTTAACGGACTGTTAAATCCTTAACGGACTGTTAAATCCTTAACTGAATGGTTAAAATCTCTGTTAAAACAGAGATTTTAACCATTCAGTTAAGGATTTAACAGTCCGTTAAGCTAACGGATGTTTTGAACAACCGGGCCCTGGCATATCATTATCGTGCAGGGATATTTGTGTTCCTTCATGTACCACATATCATATTACGCTGGCTAAGTACACAACCGTCTGCGTTAACATCGCAATAAATCACTTTGATTGGCTGAGTCTGAGCTGCAGCACAGGTCAGGGTCAGCCTGTCAATATGCTTGTTATTCAAATATTTTGAAGGAAAACGTTTGGCAACTATTGGCAAGACTAGCGCTGGCGGTGGTGTACAATCAATGCCCCGGCGACCGCGTTTATGTTATCTCCCTTATTAGTTTATATACAGTATGTTACAGTAGAAAATAATAAGTTTCCATAGACGTTTAGCAGGGGCGGATCTGGAGGTGGGTGGGGTTCCCGGGTTGCAACCCCCCCCCCCCGTTCAGCCACGGAGTTTACATATATCACAGCTTACCACCAGTTGGAGTCTGAATTTAAATGTCCATAAAACACAGGAAAGTTGCGAACGGTAACTCTTGCAATTACGGGAGTAGATAGCAAGAGTTACCTTCGCAACCAAACTCTCCACCCCTTTAACCAAATGCTGGATCCGCCCCTGTTTTGCCATACACAGATGGTAACATACATGGACTGATGGATGATGGTGATATAATTGTTGGAAAGCTCGTCAAATAGAGCCTATTTACTATTAAGCTTTCCGCATTAATACGATATGTTGAGCAATACTTCACTAAACAAGAACCCACTCTTCCACTTGGAAGAGTGGGTTTTTTGTTACTGAAATATTGTTCAACATATTTAATATTATAAAGGTAAAAGCCAAGTTAATCAAAGCAATTTTAAATCCATCCCCGACTAAGTATTGGATTTGCAAGCACTTCCGTAAACCATTACCTGCACCGAAATTTCAGTATTGACACACAATTATGCCCTTGTGGATCTACATGATGTACAGCACGTACAGGTTACCAATGTTCAGCAGCAGACGGGACTATAAGAAGGGTTATCTTGCTTTTAAATGTTAATTTTCATTGTGTGCTTTCTTGTGTCTATGTACACCATTCATGAGGGTCCTGAACACTTGATGGAGCCATGTACAGCTTCACATATTTCATTCAAACATAGAAAGGATACGTTAATGCGATCGGCAACTCGTGTATGAAAATAGTAGTTATAGAGCTTTCATATTCGAATCTTGGGGAAGAGTCACCCTCTATAAATATACCTACCTAACTACCTTCCTACCTACCGACCTACCTACCTAGCCACCGACCTATGAACTGCTGCACATTATATATGGTTCTGCTACACCAATTATTGTTTCGCTTTGGCTGACTTGCTTGATTTTGTATCCCGTCAACACAGTACGTATGTGCCGTGAAACACGGTGCCGTGAAACATTTTTGATATCCAGTCAATACTATGTTTGCAGTTTACAGCCGTTTGTAGTTGTTGACGGGATAAATAGAATAGTAGGTTAGTGCCGTGAATGGGAAAAAATATCTGGCGCGGCACGGAAACGGGATGTGCTCGGCAGAGCCTCGCCCATCCCGTTTCCTGAGCCTTGCCAGATATTTTTTTCCCATTCACGGCACTGACCTACTATTCTCTATAAGCCGATCAAGTGGTATTCAAGCGAATCCCGGTCCACCCTCAACCTTTTCTATTGACGATTCCGATGCATCTACCCGCGAATTCATAATGGGCATATTCAGTGTGTATCCTGTGCGTATGCATGGTTTATTTAACACGCTAGACACACAGGTGGAAGACTCGGACCTATGACACCAAAAAAATGCCTATTAAAAAAATCCCATTACCCCACCCACTTGGTCTCGTACATTACCATCTTCTATTTATAGAAGGTGGGTATAAATATGGCCATTATAGAAAGAGCCCTCTCGTTTCCGACTCACACAAACACAATACACATCGATTAAATGTATGATTTCTGTCGCTGGCAATCGATAAAGGTATTAGGTATGTGAATATATTCACTTCAAATCGCTCTTTCCAGCATTTATTCAGTTATTCGCATTTTGTATACCCCATCCAAAGCGAAATTTGCGTGTACGAAAGAATCTCACACAGAATCGGAGGCCGTCCGGCGTGGATTATCGGTCATATTTGACCAATAACTGATCGCCAGCTCAAACTAAAGTGGTGCACCATGACCATATACATTAGCAACTCCAACCATACAAAGTTCGTCCAATTGTGATCGTTCACCGATCTAAAAAACACATTTTTTCTACTTTCATTCATGATTCGCATACTATCAGATTATGTCTTCCGGAATCCAGAAATAGGTTGAATGACGTCATACAGTTTAGATTTAGCCAATCAGAGATGTTCTTTACATAGACGCTTCCGGTTGTATTATGGAAGATGGTGCATTGACCCGGTTCCAGATAATGAACGAAATTAGACAAAAAAGTGTTTTTTAGATCGGTGAACGATCACAATTGGACGAACTTTGTATGGTTGGAGTTTCTAATGTATATGGTCATGGTGCACCACTTTAGTTTGAGCTGGCGATCAGCTATCGGCCAAATATGACCGATAATCCACGCCGGACGGCCTCCGATTCTGTGTGAGATTCTTTTGTACACGCAACTTTCGCTTTGGATGGGGTATACAAAATGCGAATAATTGAATAAATGCTGGAAAGAGCGATATGAAGTGAATATATTCACACACCTAATGCCTTTATCGATTGCCAGCGACAGAAATCATACATTTAATCGATGTGTATTGTGTTTGTGCGAGTCGGAAACGAGAGGGCTCTTTCTATAATGGCCATATTTATACCCACCTTCTATAAATAGAAGATGGTAATGTACGAGACCAAGTGGGTAGGGTAATGGGTTTTTTTTAATAGGCATTTTTTGGTGTCATAGGTCCGAGTCTTCCACCTGTGGCTAGACACTATGGAGCAAGAGCTACAATCCTGCGATGTTTACGGAAACCAGGGGGCCGTTTCACTAAACTTCCTACGACTAAAATGTTCGTAAGTGCAAAATTATGATAGTCTGTAAATTTTACATTAACAATGTTTTCTTGTAAATAACTATTGGATTTACATTTATTGAGCATAGGCTGCATATGCAGCCTATGCTCAATAAATGTAAATCCATAAATTGAAATTTACAGACGATCTTAAATTTGCACTTACGAACATTTTAGTCGTAGGAAGTTTAGTGAAACGGGCCCCTGGTTAAACAGACTTGACCGAATATGAGGTGGGTGTGTGTGACTCCATAACCTCTAATAGAAGATATGATATAGAAAGTAGCGATCTCGAAGTTGTATGTATAGAAGCGAAAATCAATTATAATTGTTTAAATGTCGTATTTGTGGATTTTTAACGCCCTCCGAATTCAAATATGGACTGACCGCCTATACGAAAGCATGTATACAGTAAGAGTTAAAAGTACCTCAATTAGTAATATAATACAATATTATAATTGTTAATATAGGTGTCCTTAGCCTGTACTTGTTCAAACCCACAGATAAATGTTATGTCGATGACCATTTTCATTTGGTATCCATCAACCTATTACAAATACAACCCACTCCCCTGAACATTCGTCTTCTATAATAGACTGGATACATTATGTGCAAACAAATTTACTTTACATCATTGTGTCGAAATTATACCAATATAGCCAACTAACAAAAGAAGTAGTCTTCAAAATATAGTTATAATCATGTATCAATCGAACGAAGAATTGTTGAATTGAGGGAACGAATTGTTAATTCATCATTTGGTGGGAACGAATTGTTAATTCGAGGGAACGAATTGTTAATTCGAGGGAACTAATTGCTATATCGAGGATTGTTAAATTGAGGGAACGACTTGTTATTTCGTGGGAACGAATTAACAACAAAAAATCCATGTCCCCGGCCTTGCTCCGTAAATTCCACAACATCCACTTCTTTCCGTCAGCAGTACCTAAATACAAAACGTGACAACACACACATATTGGAGCCTCAATACCAAGTGTTGTGGATTGACATGCACACGTTGATTACCTTGCTATAGTTGTAATATAAAGACTCAGTATTCTCAGTGGACACCAATAGCAGGTATAAACTCCGCGGCCGCTCTGTCCTAAACGTATAAACTCCGCGGCCGCTCTGTCATAAAGGTATAAACTCCGCGGCCGCTCTGTCATAAAGGCATAAACTCCGCGGCCGCTCTATCGCGGAGTTTATACCTGTGATTTATTACACCCTTTTGAAAATATTTGTGTGGTTTGGGACAATTGTACTGAAAGTGATCATATCCAACTGTCGCGGCCACCTTACCTGTAGAAAGTCTGCATCAGTAGCGGCGAGTTTTATATGGAATTATATAGCAGACTATTACCTTTTCTTACGTAACTTTTAAACTACACAACCGATTGAAAATGCATAAGTCACATTTTAAACTTTAATTATTGTACTTTATGATGATGTTTCGATGGTGTTTTTAAAATAAAAATATTTTGGTCCTTTTTAGCTTCAAACATAGTCAATAGTTTTCATATGATTTATATAGCAAATTGTGAATTTTCTTCTCGATTTTCGTTGGGGAAATTGCAAAATCTCTTTTTATAATAATAGTTACAAAAAATGCACAGGTATTTTCAATTAGTCATTCATTTTTCTATCTATTGATATAAAATTATGTTTCTAAGTTAATATTATTTTGGTCCTTTTTAGATAATAATAATGACACCATCTGTTTTCATTTTCCAATTAGCGTATCACGGAAATCTTCGGCAATTTTTGTGATATGCTTACGGTCACTCTAAAAGCTTATATGTTGCCCGAGGCATGACCGTGTTGTCGGTAAAATGATTAGTGAACAAAGTAACCAACATTTTCTACTGATTTGTAATTTCAGCATAGACTTTGTCTCATTTGATTATCTCGATAATTGCAACATGCAATACTTAATATAATTTCATCTTAATTTGATTTGGCTAGAAATAATTAATGTAATTCTCTTTATATACATGTACGCGCGAATTACAAGTGTTGGTCAGACTACGTCAGTTTGCAAGATTACTTACACTGGTTGTATATATTTGTATCGTTGCAGGTTTTCTCTTGATTTCAGGGCAATATTAACGGGATGTATACCGATTATCGAAACTAATATTGGTGAAAGTGTCACAAATTATAAAATTGTCAATAAATGGAAATGTGTTGATTTTATTTACAGGGAATTAAGCAGAATTATCGCGAATTATTTACTGCAAACAAAACATTGAACTATATTTGTACAACCAGTGTAGACCCCGTTCAGAATGTGCGGATGCGCAGCTTGATCTGGGTATACACTGGTTTAAATTGCTGTTTTGCATTAGGCTACATGTATATTGCCCGAGATATTAACTTAATAAAGTTCGCTAGCCTGAGAATATATATATCGAGTACATCGGTCATGTGTAATTATTTACGTGATTTAACTAATTGTTACGACTGTGTTGTTGTTTTCTCCGCATAACTATAGTGCAGGCTTCATAATGATTAATGGGCGTCTTCCTCATTCCCCCAAGTTTATAAAAAATGGTCATTTTGTACTTGGGGTAATCAGGAATTTGTCCAGTTAGCGGATTAGTATTAACATAGCCTTAGGGTGTGAAAACATTATATTCTGTTTCAACTTATAAATTGCAAACATTATTGGAAACTGTTGTAAACTTGTGAAACTTAATTATTTTTAAAGATGAGAGGAAATAAATACAATAGAAAGTCAATGATAGTGTATCATGTTTTATAGTTACTTATTTTAAATGTACATAGATAAATTACAGCACATTGATACGTGACATTTTTGGTGAAGATATAAATATTTTTTTCTTACTTCTTCATAAAAACTGTCAAGTTGTGAGTGTTTAAAATCGTCTCATTCAGACGATTCTAATTGGTCTCTCAACTTGCATTTTTCGGTGAAGATTCCAATATGTCTTATTTCAAAACTTGCCATTTTTTAGTTAAGAAAAGAGATAACAACATGTAACCCAAAATTGATCAAATTACGCACCTTAATCGAAGTATGAACATTTCATATTTTCAACAAAAAACATATTGTGACAGCACATTGAAACCTATTTGAACTTTCTTTAATCATTATTACTCAAGGGTTCCTTTTGGAAATATCAAATATGGCAATTGATTTAAATTAACACACACTTCACAAATTACATAATTATATTTCTTCAATCATATATTTTATTTTGTTCTGGAACTGTAAACAAATAATTATACATCAAATCACTTAAATAGTTGATTTGTATGATAATTGACATTCACCAAACAACCGTAATTTCTTGAAACAGATTATAGTTTTGGGTCTCGCCTTTTCTAATTTACCTGTAAAATTGACTTGGGGTAATCAGGAATTCTGGAGATTACATTTGGGGGAATGAGGAATAAACCGATTAATGAACTGTGTAAGCCCAGATCAGACTCATACACGGACACATTTTAAAAATCGATTAGAAAACAGCATACACGCATTTACGGTCTGCATCCGCGCAGTCTGATCATAGTATACACCTATAGCAACTGACATACTGATTTGTAAGTTCAGCATAGACTTTGTCTTATTTGATTATCTTTGAGATAATTGCAACTTGTAATACTTAATATAATTTCATCTTTATTTGATATGTTTATAAATAATTAACGTAATTCCCTTTTACGTATACGGGAATTATAAATCTTGGTCAGACTACGTTAGTCTACACATTTACCTACGCTGCTTGTAAATAGTTGTATCGTTGCATGTTTTCTCTTGATTTCATGGCAATATTAACGGCTAATTACCGGGAACCTCGATTGTATTTGAATTGTATGTACATGTATATATGAAATAAATACCTGCTCGAAATTACCCGTGAGGGTGTGCAGCAGTATAAAGAGATAGATAGATAGATTTATACCGATTATCGAAAGTAATATTGGTGAAAGTGTCACAAATTATAAAATTGTCAATAAATGGAAATGTGTTGTTTTTATTTCAAGGGAAAATAATCATTGCGAATTATTTACTGAAAACTAAACTAAACCTCCTTGAATTAGGCTACATGTATATTGCCCGAAATATTAAGTTAAAAAAGTTCGCCAGTCTGAGAATATATATAACAAGTACATCGGTCATCTGTAATTATTTACCTATAGTGCAGGCTACATAATGATTAATGAACAGTGTAAGCCCCGATCAGACTCATACACGTACACATTTTAAAAATCGATTAGAAAATAGCATACACGCATATAAGGTCTACATCAGCGCAATATGATCATAGTATAGACCTATAGCAACTGGCATATTATTAATGTTATTTTTGTGAATAACTTTGTATTTCCATTGATAATTGTGCAATTCATGTTCATAAAGATGATACTGCTAAACTGGCCTATATTGCTCTGTTTTATTACAAGATTTGTGCAACGTTAAATTATGAGACCCTAATAAAATGTGTTCTCTTAAATTTGCAGTACGGCAAACATGTTCTACTGATTTGTAATTTCAGCATAGTCTTTGTCTTATTTGATTATCTTTGACATACTTGCAACTTGCAATACTTAATATAATTTCATCTTTATTTGATATGGTTAGAAATAATTAACGTAATTCCCTTTTTACATACACGGGAATTATAAATCTTGGTCAGACTACGTTAGTTTACACAATTACTTACGCTCGTTGTAACTATTTGTATCGTTGCATGTTTTCTCTTGATTTCACGTCAATATTAACGAGATTTCCATCGATTATCGAAACTAGTATTGGTGAAAGTGTCACAAATTATAAAATTGTCAGTAAATGGAAATGTGTTTTTTTTTTATTTACAGGGAATTAAGCAGAACCATCGCGAATTATTTACTGCGAACTAAACTTCCTTGAACTTTATGTGTACAAAGGAAAAATATTTAATTCCACATTTGGTATAAAATATTTGCGATGTCATTTACGGAAAACATATTTAACTTTGGAAATCATTTTCATGTGGTCATGAATGTCATTTTCAATAAAATAAACATGTTCGGGAAGTGAGATACATGTTAACCTGACACATTCGAATATGACGGTGGTCAATTGTGGACTCGCCACACTACATGTACATGGATTATCGATTTACATATCGATAAAATTGCGTACATCACGTGACACCTGTAGATTTCCGAGAGATTACGGAAAAGCCGATCTCACGGAAATTGCCGACTGACCATCACGTATTGGTCAGCTGAAATTGACCATATGGTCACTATGGATTTTGTCCAGGTAAGGTGGCCGCGAAAATTGGATATGTACACATTTACCATGTTTACCTGAATCCACCAAGCTGCTGGAATCGTAACTGGTGCAACCAAATTATGTTGCATAAATAATCTTTATGAAAAACACTGACAGGACTAGACCACAAACCCGTAAAGAACAACAGAAACTAATAATCATATACACACTGAGAAATAGGCTAGTTCCTCAATAGTTAAGCGAAACAATACCTACACATATCGGCAGCGCATCGAATTATGCATTAAGACATTGAATTTCTGATAATTATCAATTGATACATGCCATAAATCTAATGTGTTTCATTACATGTCCACCTATGCGACATTGCCTATATACGCCTATATTTTTCCCGAAATGCATTATTTCATATAGAACTAACGACTGCATATATTTGGTGATTACAAGTATGGAGAATTATTATACTGAATTTATTACATTATCACAGCCAAAATGGCTATGATAATGTAATAAATTCAGTATAATAAAAATTAATAAATTTATCCTTAAATTGAACATTTCTCCCTCAAAGTAGACTTTGCTAGATAAGTATACTTTGCAATGTTGGTGAAATGGGCTATAGTACTCCATAATTAAACTCCAATTGGTACTGAAGTTATCACAGTTGCAACACCAACACTCTATGCAGATTTCACAGGTTGGACAGCATGTGTATACAGAGATAAAGCGCGAATACACATGTCAAACGTGACCATGTACGTAATTGACACAATGTGATAGTCAACCGATACTGCAATGTGGATATTACAAATATTTTGTGGTATTATGCAACTTAAATGTGACCAGCACTAGTGATTATACATTTCCATGAAACCATCATACATGTTTGTTATATGGCTATAAATGTGCTTCTTGCTGTTTAATGCCAATAAACGAATTGAATTGAATTGAATTGAATATCAGTTGTGTGGTTACTATGGAAGTGTCCTGGTGCCAATGTTAAAATATATTTATCTCCTGATTAGGAGATACTAACTACTAATTAGCAGATACTAAGTCTTAATTAGGAGATATTAACTCCTAATTAGGTGATATTATCTCCTAATTAGGACTTATTATCTCCTCATTAGGACTTAGTAAAAAAAAATTAACATTGGCTCAGATAATAAGTCCAAATTAGTTGATAGTAAGTCCTAATTAGGAGTTACTACCTCATAATTAGGAGATACTAACTCCTAAATAGGAGATATTAAGTCCTAATTAGATTAAGGCCTAATTAGGAGATACTAAGTCAAAGAGATACTATCTCATAATTAGGAGTTAGTAGATATAAATATTTTAGTATTGGCACCAGGACGCTTCCATACCTTACACTGCTCTGTTCTATCACAAAGCGGACGGCTGATACGTGTTATATAGCGTTATATGGCATCATCTCTCGCTGAATTTATCCAACAAGTTGCTGTATGCTGGGAAATCAATAGAACCTAGAGCGGAATGCAGTCGACTCGGCAACCGTCTCGGCTTTAACCAGACTATGACAAGTAGCCGGTGTATAATATCGATCGATATGAATTTGAAGGGTCTGTCGCACTTGAGCGCCATTGTCGTCGCGTAAATCTATTATCTCGCGTCTCTTGACAGACATTCGCACACACCAGTTTGCTTTATTTGGCATTTCCATTTACTATTTACTACGCATGCGCGGGAACAGCCGTCGGCAGTAAATAGCGTGCGGCGCTTCTATTTGTTATCTAGTTAGATATCAGAATTGTAATAAATGGGGTGACAACGAGGACTCGACGAGTGTCTATATGTTTGCAGTAATAGTTTCTCTCTGATCGCCAGGAAATTTCCCACGTGTACGGACATTCCTTGAACGGATCGATACCGGTGTATTTCCAAGGAAACGTTTCTGTGGCCGTCGGTGATGCTATATACGGTTGATAATCATTTGCATATCCTGACAGGCTGGAAAATGGAACTATTATAGTGGAAACATTATTGTGTTGCGAAAAATGGAAATCCGATGATTTCACTGCTGATTGTTGTCACGGCAACGGACTGGTATATGGACACGAATATGGAGCGATGAGGAAATGTGTTGCCATACGGATGAATATACGGTCGTGTAATAGATATTAGCGAATATAAATAGTGTAGGAAGATGGTGTAAATAGTTGCTTACATTGGCGACATGGCTGTGACGGCGATTGATTTGAACTTAGAAGGTGATGACCTAGTGTTCTATTCGGGGCAGCGCGTCAAAGGCGCTCTTGTGCTACAAATCTCCGTGCCTATAATCATAGCAGGTAAGGCGGGGCGTGGTCGCATTGCACAGTGGAACTTAATTACAGTGGAACCCCTCTAAACCGGACACCCACAGTGTGTCCCGTTTAGAGGGGTCCCACTGTAATTAAGCCCTTCATGAATATTTGTCATTTGCACTGATGATCGTTCTGCAACTCCCCGTGCATATAAGCATAACAGGTAAAGTGGGGCGTGGTCGCATAGTCTGTATGTTCGTGTATGCATGTAACGTTTGTGGACTGTTGACTGCCCACCTTTATATTTATAGGCCAGGGAATATAGCATTTGACCCGAAAGTCTCTGCAACACAACTGCCATTATTGCCAAAAATGCGAGAAAAGTATGCTGATCAGCAGAACAGCAGAAAAAAAAGTCGGAGGGTAGGAAAGCTGTCATTTTGAGGAAAAGGTGGTAATTTGGTGCAAAAATCGCGAAAAAAAAGAGAAGAAATATGGAGATAAAACGTGTGGTGATATTTTCAAACGAACATCATAAAACATTTATATGTAGTGTTTATAGAAAACTAATAATTTGAGCATATTGGGTGTAATTTTTAGGGTAAAACTATCAAATTAGTGAGTAATTTTGAAAAAATTATTGCGGTCAACTGTTTCGAGATTTAATACGGAACATTGGATAAGGTGTTGATAAATAGCTATTTTTCACATGGAAAAAAAATGGCGAAGACATGTGGTAACGAGAAAGTGGTATTTAAAGTTGATAAATAAGTACCTAATTTAAAAAAAAAGGCTGAAAACTGGAAACACGAAGTTTTATTAGAAATACACCAAAAGAAGTGCTTATATTTACACATACAACTACATCATAAACATGTATGTAAGCCCCCACGACTGTCGTAAAACAGCACATAGCGTTGTCGCCGCCCATACGTCCAAAGTGAGTACGTACGTAAACAAAAAAAATAACGCTCAGCTAAATGTCTTGTAACTTCTTTTTACTGACACGGATATGCTTGATGTTTCATATACACTTTCCTCTCAGAGTATTCTACCACCCAATGACACATTCACGATCGTCCCACCCCCACTAAGCCCATGGTCAAGGTTACATATTTGGTGAGTTCGAAACCTTGACGCTTCTGTCAATGCCTTATATGTTTTGTTTACATGCACGAATCTACTGAATATGCCACACACGTGTCGCTCCAATGGTTATCTACCGCCCTGCAGCAAACCACGATTGCCCCGCCCTCGTTAAACAAAAGGTCAAGGTCACATACTTGGTGCGTCCCAAACCTTAACGCTGGGGTTAAATAACCTTTTTTTGTTTGGTTTCCTCTCAAGGATCTACTTGATATGTCATATACACATTGTCGTAATGCCATCTACCACCCACTATCAAATTCACAATCGTCCCGCCGCCGCTAAGCCCGGGATGAAGGTCACATACTTGGTGAGTTCGAAACCCTAACGCTTGGGTTAATGCCTTATATGTTTTGTTTGCATGCACCAATTTACTTAATATGTCACACACGTGTCGTCCAAATGGTTCTCTACCGCTCTGCAGCAAACCACGATCGCACCTCTCCCGTTAAACAGAAGGTCAATGTCACATACCTGGCCGTCCCAAACCTTAACGCTCGGGTAAATAACTTAATTATTTTCGGTTTCTCCGCACGGATCTGCTTGATATTTCATACACATATTGTCCTAATGCCCTCTACCACCCTCTGACAGATTCACAATCGCCACACCACCGAGAAACCCCTGATGAATGTCATATACTTGGTTTGCGCGAAACCTTGACGACTGGGTCAATGAGTCTATGTTTTATTTCATTGCACGAATCTACTCGATATTTCACCAACATATTGCTTCAAAACCTTCACTCTCGGGTATATGTCTTACAATTTTAGTTTCCCTGAACGGATCTGCTTGTTGCTCCAATGGTCGTCTGTCGTCCTGTGACAAGTCCAAGATCCGTTTCTCGTCAAGCTGAAGGTCACATACATAATGTGTTTAAAATCCTAACGCTCTTTTCTGTTTCCTGTCATCGAGTCTTTTCTGTTTCCTGTCATCGTGTCGTTTGATATTTCAAACATACAATCCTCTGAAGAGCAAAAGCAAAATCAAACTCTAGAAGTTATTATCAACGATGATAGTATGTTCGTGCATTTGTGTCCTTAACTGCAAACATCAGTCGTAAGATATGGGAGGTATGGGAGGCTATAAGTCTGTATCAAGTGCATGCGTGCGCACATGTGAATATGTGCCAACTCGAGGTATTGATAATTTTCATCGGGTTTTGTCAAATTCTGCCTATCATTTCATGAGAAAAAGTCGTTTGACGATGTTGACATTTTTACAGCGGCCATTTTGGATTATGCAATGACTCCAAATTGATAAATTGCAAAAAGCTTTCATGCAAATATCACCACTGTGATTTATAAAGGCATAAACGTTTTGAATCTTTCAAGCATGTTAGGAATATTTGATCAATTTAAATCATTGATAGTCTTCACCCATTGTTGGTTATAAATGTAATCCCTGTTTTCAGCGATTTATGGTTTCAATTTTAATGTTTATGCCCCAAAATTACATCCGACACATATGAAATTATGTTCATTTGTTAAACACACATTTGAAAATATATTGTCATTTGTTTTGTTAGTATATCTTTGGTCAGTTGGTATATAAAACATTATTCCAGTTTTTAGCGATTTCTGTATTAAATTTGTACTTTTATCCCAAATAACGTCATCCGGGATATCCGGATTATGTTTTTATTTGAAAATACATATTTAGCAATACATTATCAAAAGTTTTATGTTATATCATTCAACAGTATTTTTGCAATATTTGTTTTTAAATTTTATTGCGATTTTTGTACAGAATCACCACCTTTTTCAAAAAATGACAAAATTCCTACCCTCCGATTGTTTACGATTTTATTTATGCTGATGAGCATATTTCTCTTGAGTTATTGGCAATAATGGCGGTTTTGTTGCAGAGATTTGCGGGTTGGCTGAATTTTTCACGTAAATGCCCTGGAATATTAGGGTTAATTTCCATATAGGCGTCAGTGTTCAGGCCTTTAAATACAAAATAAATATATAGAGGATATTGCATGACTGGTGATTTAAGGACCCGTTCTATACCTGATTATAGTTTGATTCAAAGATAATTGCTTCATACATGTGATAGAATATAAGTATAACATATATGTGAATACTGCCTCGTTACTGTATCCTATACGGCACATGGAGTGGGCAAGTCGTCCATTGTGTGTTCCAGCCATCAGCCAGTTTCACTTGTTCTGCCGTCTGAAAACAAAACATATCTGAAAATGTGAAGTAGAACATATGATTTAATGTAGCTAATCACATGTAGAAAAACGATGAGAACGGACTCATATCAATTATATTACATCGAACTGTAAAATATGTCAGGTTTATGAACAGGTTTGTGCCTGTGTTTTAACAACATAAACCCCCATTATAAATAGCCTCATACACATAAAATCGCACAGTGTATCACTATTACCTGGAAAACCACACACAACACATACCATATATACACACTACAGTACTATGTTATTAGCTATTAAATCCAGTGACATGTAAGCAGTTACCTGCGTGTATTTCCCTGGTGTCTACACACCTACTATGTGAGTAAATATGGCTTTACCTATGGGTAACGTGTACACTAACGTAGGCTGTATATCAGATTGAAACGTTTACACATCAAAATACATTTATTTTGAGATTGATGGGAGAAATTCTCAGATGTCTAGTCTGTTGTATAGTTTGCTGGCATACTATTTATAGCCTGCCGTTTTCATATCTGTCTATTATGTATTGCACCAACTTGTATTTGATTTACTGTCACTGATATCATTGACTGTATGTATCAAGTGGTGAAACTGTACGATGGCTTGTACATACAAAGATGGCGGAGATGGCAACTCAATGTACCATATAGTATACACTAACAAGACAATATTCACATGTTTTATATTCATATATCACATCACTAGTATCATTGAAGTCAACTGTATCTATCTATGACCTACTACCTAATATGATAAACGCGTTTACAGATTTAATAAGCAACGAGGTTGTGCAGAGTTTCTTTTGAAATCAGTACACGAGTTAAAAAGATCAACCAACCATTAAACCAACTGAACTCTTAGATTATATTTATTGCATAAGCACATCACAATACGTTGACGTTGTAATGATCATCGTGTTTTCTGTAATGACCTCATTTATATGTGTATTACTGATTACACTAGTGTATTATGATTTTTAATATACCGTGTTATTGAACTGTGGAAGTCTACTTCATGAAATAAATCGATAATTTGTTGCTGCATATTGATATGGAACAATTCATTCCAGATAGTACGTAAGGCTACATGTACAATGGAGCCCCTCTATACCGGAGACCCTCTGAGGTCCCCAGTGTGTGCCTGATAGGGCGGTTCCATTGTAGTTCAGACGTATCTGCCCTGCAATCATGAGCAGGCGTTTTTATCAAAGTAAACCCCATACAAATTAACCACATTTAAATGTTCAGGGTGTCTGGTTTAGAACGGTTCTCATATACAGTAGTTGTCATATTTGTTAATGTGTCACAGTGGATATACATGTACGTGTACTTTTAATATATAGATATATACATCTCAATCAATCACTGTAAATAGCTAACAGTGCAGATCATGGTCATGTATTGCACTTATTTATATTATCTTGTTAGTTTGTGAGTTCCGACCCGGGTATCAAACAGGTAACACAGGAGCATTGATTAACAATATTGAACCATATGAAAAGCACTGCAGATCATGATGAGACGGCTCGTTACGAACCGGCTCATCTGGATCTACAGTGTTTGTAAATGTTGACCTTATGGCGTGTAACGTTGAATGGGTTAACTTCGATAACACATATACACATGGAACACATAATGCTTAAACAGTTTCTAATCATTCGCCGATATAAATATAACCCAGCCGGTTGTCTGACTTTGGCACAGGACATGTTCTTGGGTGCTATAAATACACACTTCTTACACGTATAGAACTATACATATATACAATACATGTATAAAGTCCATAGCATGCAATACGATTGTGAAATCTAAAAACCCTTACTCCGCATGTAAGTTGTCGGTGATATTCTCATAATATATGTAATACGAAACTAAATATTTCGATTTTCGGATAAAACTAAATACATTGTAAGCTCTCTTGACATTTGGTAGTGCGTTTTCCCAGACGCCGTACCGTTAACGCTATATAGGAAATCAATGCCACGCTCTCTGTAGAATGGCGATTTCCATCCATGTCACGTGTCGCTCAGAACAAGTCGCATTGTTATACAACTACACGTATTCAGTCATAACATCCGTTCCGTGTCCATTGGCCTGTGTCACAAATCTCATCACATTATATACACTACCTCCTGGCTTATCTTGCCAATATTTGTCAATTTCTTAACGTCACAATTCTTGAATACTGTTCTTGAAATCCAGCAGTTTGATTGACTGAGCCTGAGCTGCGCTACAGCTCAGGATCAGACAATCAAATTGCTCGATGGCGATCTAGAATTGCCCATACTTGTTCGGAAATGTTGATAATCAGGGCAAGGTTAACGCAGGCCGTGTTGAGGTGGCCGGATTAGCTTCGGATTGCGGACCGGGAGGCACCGGGTTCGATTCCCACATCGATCGCTGTGAATGGTAGATTCGGCGTGTGGTTGGGCAAGACAACTTCGTGCTAGCCTAGTCCTATCGGATGGGGACTTAAATAGTCGGTCCCGACATGCAAGGTCATTTGCCGTCGTGAAATTAAAGCATTAACGCAGGCCGCTGTGTAGTTATCCCGTCGCTCGATCGACTCATGGTACCACCGTTCAGACATAGAAAATAGTAGGTTAGTGCCGTGAATGGAGAACAATATCTGGCAAGGCTCAGGAAACGGGATGTGCGAGGCTCTGCCGAGCACATCCCGTTTCCGTGCCGCGCCAGATATGTTTTCTCATTCACGGCACTAACCTGCTATTCTATTTATCCCGTCAACACCTACACATGGCTGTAAAATGTAAAAATTGTATTGACTGGATATCAAACATGTTTCACGTCACCGTGTTTCACAGCACATACGCACTGTGTTGACGGGATGAAATCAAATTTCGAGTTGGCATTGCGAACAGATGTTCCGAAACAATCTGGGCAATATTAACGCAGGCAGTTGTGTAAAATCGCTTGAGATCACTGTATGGTGGGAGGGTGTGCACTTATTGGCGATCAATCCATTCGTAAAGACATGCGTCTTAACATGCAAAGCTAACTGGGATTCACACCTGGGGTTCAGGGGCCCGTTTCACTAAACTTCGTACGACTAAAATGTTCGTAAGCGCAAAATTATGATAGTCTATAAATTTCACGTTAACACCATTTTCTTGTGTTAACAATTATTGGCTTTACATTTATTGAGCATAGGCTGCATATGAATTGAAATTTACAGACGATCCTACATTTGCACTTACGAACATTTTAGTCGCACGAAGTTTAGTGAAACGGATCCCAGTACTCCGGTATTGTCCTGAAGGGTGCCTGGCTCCCGATCAGGACATCTTCATGCAATGATGAAAATATGTATTATATTGTAATTCCTGTTAGGGTTGCATGTACAATGCTCCCCAACACAGGCGCATCCCCGCCCATATAGGGCATGGTTGTTGAACGGACGTAAATCAATCAATCACTCAATTAAGGAAGCAATTAATCATTGAGTCAATCAAGGCAGCAATCAAGAAATTAATGTATCAATCATAAATAAATCAACCAATCAATTGGTAGAAATCATGCTCGATGAAGGTTCCCAAATGAAACAAACGAAAGCAAATGGAAAACGTTGTTTATTTTCTGTACGTGAAAACGTTATTTTCGTTTAAATACCTGACTTTAAACGGTTTAAACGTCTGTCATATCATTGAACGCATCGTTTTAACTTTGTTTTCGTTGTTTTCAATTAGAAAATGATGTTTTCTTTTGTTTAAACGTAACACGATAAAGCCAACGAAAACATCTTTTTCTAATTACATATCGATGGTCTAGTAACATAAGGTCGTAACTGCTATGCTAAAGCATAGCAGTTACGACCTTATGTTACTAGACCATCCATGCCCGTAGCCAGGGGGGGTCGGAGCGGTCGGACGACCCCCCCGCCCAGCCTCGAGGTTCATTTTTTTAGCCTTGATGTCCACTTTTTTAGACCCCCATAGATACTTCAGACCCCTTGAGCCTTCGAAACGACACCCCCTTCAAACAGGTAGATACTTCAGACCCCTTGAGCCTTCGAAACGACCCCCCCTTCAAACAGGTCTGGCTACGGGTCTGCCATCGATATATAAAAACGAAAACGAGGCCAAAACGATGTATGAACGATAGGTAATAAATCCGGACTGTACTATGGATTATATACAAGTTGACTAAGAAAAGTCCGTTTCACGTACAGTGGGGTCAGCGTGTAAGTGCACACACGAACGAACACGACAGGTTGGTTCCAACCTGTCGTGTTCGTTCGTGTGTGCACTTACACGCTGACCCCACTGTATCTATATATCTATCCTGAGTGGATGTCCCTGAAGGCACGACACGAATAATCTGATTGAATGACAAAACTAACGTAAATCTCTGTATTGTTCCATAAAACGCGTATTACAGACATAAAACGTAGGACATTGTACCGCCATTGTATCACTACGCGGTGTTGGAAAACTCAGAGTTACATGTAACTCGTCGAGTAGCTCGCGTAACACTTGCGTTAAACCATTCTTCCCTAAAAAACTGTAATGGACTGCGATATGTTATTTTACCATGTACAGTGTATAGCAATGAAAATAACAAACAAGAGCATCGTTATTACTAAGCTAATCGCCTCGCTAGCAGCCTTGACAATAACAAAAAGAACAAAAATAACATAACAGTTTTGCCTTACAGACACGATTAGCATACATGTAAGTCCTCAGTGACCTTGGGCGGTAGGAGGTGGGTCGTATGCAACAGACAGCACCATCCATAGACAAACATTGTGGCAAATATTATCAAATTCGGTGAAGCGGTTCATGAATTATTGAAAAATGAGTGTGTACGTACATGGAATAACGCTTTATTCCGTCAACACAGTGCGTATGTGCCGTGAAACACCGTGCCGTGAAACATTTTTGATATCCAGTCAATACTATTTTTGCATTTTACAGCCATTTGTAGGTGTTGACGGGATAAATAGAATAGTAGGTTAGTGCCGTGAATGGAAAAAAATATCTGGCGCGGCACGGAAACGGGATGTGCTCGGCAGAGCCTCGCCCATCCCGTTTCCTGAGCCTTGCCAGATATTTTTTCCCATTCTCGGCACTAACCTACTATTCTCTATTTATCCCATATTGCCTATCGGTGAGGGTATGCTTAGATCGAGTAGTGTTTATGGTCGTGTCAAGTCATGTAAATATAATCCAGATGATATTAGGCCACACACGGGTTGAAGTAACGGATCGATGTCAATAAATACATTAAATATATACATTAAATATGCCTAAAAAGCATCAATAAATGAAAAAGAAATAAGCTAAACAATTGTTTTTACCCCCTCTATGTACACGTGTGTATATAGAGGGAGTAAACACAAATTTGCTAGTTTATTTATTTTCCATTTATTGATGCTTTTAGGCATATTTGATGTATATATTTAATGTATTTATAATGTATTTATAGACCTCGGTCCATTACTTCAACCTGTGGCCACACACTGTCCATTTGCTGGTAGAATCTGCTCAACATGTTATACACATGTGTTTGAGTCAGTGTTGACTTTGGGTACAGGTGGGTAAAGCGAGGTAGAGGTGGTAAAATTGCTACACATGTCTTAATTATGTTTCGAAACCAGCAGAAAGTCGGAAACAAATGCCATGAAAATTATAAAAAAAAAGCGCATCTAACGGCATATTATTACAGATTTAATAAAAAGGCATTTAGAGGCGATTTGTTTTCATCGCACATTTTATTTCTCTGTGGTCCGTTTCACTAAACTTCGTACGACTAAGATCAGGGGCTACATTGGTCTCAAATACCATAAGCCCCATTTTTCCAGTCACGGCCACATTTGTACAACAAAGTTCGCATTATCAGCCGCGTTTGGGAAATCTTTTGGGGATTGGTTCAGATGTGATCATGGTGATAGAGGTTTAATAAAAAGTAGTTAGAGGCGATTGATTTATAGCATTCATTATTTCCTGCTGGTATCTACGGAGCCCCGCAGGGGACGTATATTTTTTAATAACAATTCGGTCCCTCAATTTAACAATTTGTTCCCACGAATTAACAATTCGTTCCCACCAATTAACAATTCGTTCCCTCAATTTAATAATGTGCTCCCACGAAATAACATTTCGTTCCCACGGGAACGCATTTTTAATTTGTGGGAACGAATTGTTATATCGTGGGAACGAATTGTTAATACAAGGGAACGAAATGTTAAATTGAGGGAACGAATTGTCATTTCGTTGGAACGAATTGTTAATTCTTGTTAAATTGAAGGAAAAATTTGTTATTTCCAGGGAACGAATTGTTAAATTGAGGGAACGAATTGTTATTTCGTAGGAACGAATTAATAAAACAAAATTCATGTCCCCTACGGGGCTCCGTATTATCCACCTATATAATTGCGTACATATTAGAAGGATGGCTAACAAATATTGTTACATGGTTTCCGTTGTTTGCACATATGCAAACAAATAGCGCGTGCTGTTTGCACATGACTTTAGGCAATGCTCATTCCGGGGCCGCGCGTAATGGAAGTGCCTTCATGACGTCACTACGCGGAAGTGCCTTCATGACGTCACTACTTCATGACGTTCATGACGCGGCCACGGAATATGCATACCGAAACTTATCTACGTGAATGGGACGATTTATAAAAGTACTGAAAATACTGAATATAATGCTCAAATTACATCAGTTTTTTGTTGGAAATGTAACAATAACGTTTGATCAGGTCCAGCCGTGTGCAAACGTTTGCTGTGGCCCGAGGGAACTGTTTGAATCCCAAGGCCTGTGGCCCTCGGGAACTGTTTGAACCCGCGGCCTGCGGCCTTGGGATTCAAACAGTTCCCTCGGGCCACAGCAAACGTTTGCACACGGCTGGACATGATCAAACCTTATAATCACGCATGATGCGGTCACGTGGTTTAAACAGTGTTCGGTCAAACGTTGCTATAACTAGGGCAGTCAAAGTAGATATATTATTCTCAGGTGTACAATGTAAGTGAACCTGTGTTTTATTGAGTTTCGAGCCTGGGCAGACAGCTTACATGCATGTAAAGGTAGGTTCTGCATCATGCAAATACATAGAGAATAGTAGGTTATCGTGCCGTGAATTGGAAAAAATATCTGGCAACGCTCAGAAACTTCTTTATTTCTCATCAGAAGTATATGTAGTGGAAAATAGATAGAGAATAGTAGGTTAGTGCTGTGAATGGGAAAACATATCTGGCAAGACTTAGGAAACGGGATGGGCGAGGCTCTGCCGAGCACATCCCGTTTCCGAGCAACACCAGATAGTTTTCCCATTCACGGCACTAACCTACTATTCTATTTATCCCGTCAACACCTACTAATGGCTTTAAAATGCAAAAATAGTATTGACTGGATATCAAACATGTTTCACGGCACCATGTTTCACGGCACATACATACGCACTGTGTTGACGGGATAAAATCAAATTGCGAGTTGGCATTGCGAACAGATGTTCCGAAACAATCCCAGCCACCGCACATATTCATACGCAGTGATTAGGTCGTATTGACAGGATATCAAAAATGTTTCACGGCACCGTGTTTCACGGCACATACGCACTGTGTTGACGGGATAAATGAATACGAGAAGCACATGCAATAGAGAATTGTGTTCTAAGGTGTATTCGGGTTTATACCTGGCTCCAGATAAGCTGCATATTTGCTTAAATACCCATTTCAAATGCCAAAAACCCAATTGAAATCAGAAGTAGCGAATATCAAAAAGCAATAAAACATTTATGGTACCATATCATGCTGCAGAAAACAATAAACAGACCACACATATAGCATATTTGTCTTATTTTCCATGAAAACAAATCTTGATATTTCATTAGAATTGTCTCCAATTGTAATGAAATGCCAAGAAATGTTTTCATTTCGAAGCAAACTATTCAATAATTGCTGTCTGTTGATGTGTAAACGGTAGTGTTATTTTATTTTACCCAATTAAATTTTAAAAAAACTCGATTGCTTCTGAAATTATGGAATGACAATACTCAATTACTAATTCCTTATCTGGAGCCCTGTATATAGTAAAAACAATTTAGTGTTTTCTAAATTACAGTGGAGCCTCCATTCTAAAGCATACACCTTGATAAAGGTTGCATCGCAATATATAATATGTCAGCTGAGATGAGATATAGCTTTGCCTTGGTTGTCATTTTAAAGCGATGTCATATCTATAATTCTGCTTGAAGGGATTTACGGCCACGTTTCATTAGCCGCAATGTTATTTTCCAACTTTATTGCTCATTTGCTACAACGGAAGAGAATATTGCGGCGTAATTGCAAACTCATGTATCCTGCACGAAAACTGATATCAGCTTATGGCGAGGACGCGTACCGTATGTATGGTGATATCAATGCTACGACATCCGTATACAGTGAACATTTGTTGAAGGTTTCCAAACGAAGCAAGCAAATGGAAACGTACATCGAAACGATTATCGTTTGTATTTGTTTGTATTTGTTTGTACGCGAACACGATATATTCGTTTAAAGACCCGGCTCTTCACTATTGAAACGTCTGTAGTTTGTTTCAACGCACCATGTTGACATGCCACACTACCTATTGCGCTAATCTTGCCAACATTTGTCAATTTCTATGTTTGAAAATACTTGTTCCTGAAATAAAGCAAATTGATTGTCTGTGCCTGAGCTGTGCTACAGCTCAGGCTCAGACAATCAAATTGCTTGATTGCGAATTCACATTGTCAATAGATGTTCAGAAGTGTTGATAATCTGGGCAAGATTGTGCTTGTGTATAACGCTTTTTCCGCTCTTGTCGTATACATGTATACGATATGTGCGCGTTTTGCTTGATTGCGAGTGGGCATTGCCACTAGATGTCCAGAAACGTTGATAATTTGTACCAGATTACCACAGGCGGTTGTGTAAAGTGTCCGGCGTAGAGAGATTCCATCTTATCTCTATTTCCAGGTATTGAGGTGCGATTTCGCGGGGCAGCAAGGGCGAAATGGAGCGAAACTGTCCAAAATGGGCCCCATCGAACTGACATAGAGCACGAAAAGGAGGAAATATATTTCGATGATCGGTTTTGTCTCTGGGGTAGAGGTAACTGTTTAGCCGTACATTTATTCAATGTTTACAGCTTATATTTTTTTAAGGTTACCAAACGAAACAAATAAAAACAAATGGAAAGCGAAAACGGTCGTTTTGTATTGTACAACGATCTGCATAGAAGCGATCATCGTTTGTTTTTGTGTACGTGAGCAAGATATTGTCATTTAAATAATCGGCTATAAACTATTTAAACGCATGCTTGCAACGCATCATTAGGACATTGTTGTCGTTGTTTTTAATTATAAATTGATTTTTCGTCGGTTGAAACGTGACACGTTGAAGCCAACGCAAACATCGCTTTATAATTATAATCAAAGTACTGAAAGTACTGAGCTACGAGCCCAACTGAAATAGATGGCAAACAGTGTTTTAGTATTGTCCCCTTTAAATATTTCAAATAGAGTAATTGTAGTAAATGATGTTATGGGAAACGGTATAACACTCGACATATTTTGTATGTGGAGAGGAGGAGTTGTATAGAAACAGGAATAATCCAGTAAGGCTTATCATTTGTTTGTATGCATTACATACATACGCATCTTCATAAGTAATAACATGTAATTAACTAAAGGAATGTAAGATTGTTCCACTTGTGTGATACACATATCATCAACAAATCATTAGTTCAGTCGGTGTTTGTAGCAGAGATAAATGGATGCCTATTAAGATGCAAATTACTATAGCCAGTATAGTCCATAGTAAGTGCAGCAACAACACGTTTTAATACATGGCACCACTTTGCACTGATACAGTAACAAGAACGGACGGATCAACATGAGTGTTAAGCGTAAGATAATCTGCCACGATGGTCCCTACAGAAGATGACAACCAGCCTATCCCAACCAAGAGCATCGTATATTCAATTCCACATGAGCTCTGAAATTTTTATCAATTTTCGACATCATTTAAGGAAAATATGACTGATTTTCGAAATCAATATCGGTGAAATACGGCGATGCGATAAGGGTGATAATTCCATATCCGGAGTCACTCTTCATACACCTGTGGTTATAGCGTTGTTTTATGCAAATTTGTACACGCCGTAGTTGCGAATGAAAACATCCAGACAGGTGTGATTCGGGTTTACACAAAAAGCCAGACAGGTATGATTCGGGTTACACACCATTAATGCGCGACCAAAATAGCCCGTTTTATTTGTGGAAAATGAACGGCTAAATCTAAGGTTCCATTGGTTTTTCTTCAATTAATTATGTACCAAAGATATACATTCTAATAAATGTGAAATATAAAATAGCATAAAACGAGTCGTTAACAATGACCTAGATACAAGTTATATACATACGCGCCACAGCTCGCAGCTAAAAACGGAAACGACGCCAGAACGTATAGCTTGCCAGGCTTAGCGATATCGTTTCGATATCATATGTATCAAGGATAATAATGGTAATGTTTATTCAGCAATAGGGCTACTGGCCCTTGAGCATACACTATAATACAACACAATATTTATCACAAGACGACAAACAGACAGTGGTGAAGTATGTATTGATTTACTAGTAAATACATGCATATTCATCATGTGTGCCAAACTATAACGCATTTGCATTATTCTTTGGCCCACGATATGAATACCATGTAGTTACCGTGATATCCAGCTCTCCGAGCACACGGTCCGTTCCCACGATCGACATCAGCAAGTTCGACCGTCCAAAGCTGAGCTATGCTCAGCTTCGTCCACTCGAAATCGGCAACCCCGAGCATGCACCCGGAGCATGCACTCAGAAGGCTTTGCAGTACCATACTAAGTAATTGCATGTAGTTCTTCTCACTATCAGTTTGCCGTTTAGGAGATACGCACAATTAATAAAATAAAAAGCATAAATAATAATAAAGCCTAGGTTTAAGTATACCGTGTAGGAGAGATGACACAAAGTTATTTCGAGAATATGGTTATGTGACCATACATGGTACGGTACATACACGTATTCGCTTATAGCAATATGGCATTATAATGGGGTTATATGTCAATTTTGTAGCCACATACAGTATTATAAAGAACACATATTACTCGATGCGCTTGTGGTTGGAGATGCCAAACCCTTAACATAGTGCTATAATCATGATAATTACATATACATGTATGAAGTTAATTTTAATCTTTATCTTCGTGTATTTCACAGCTGCAACAAGAATTCAGACCGTTTTTCAAAGATTTCGTAATAAATATTCCGAGATTTCTAATAATGCTCCTATTAGCAGATAAAAACAACTCAACGACGACTTTATACATACTTGGTCTTCTTAGATAATAATTACGAATATATGTGCCACGTAACTCAGTATATAAAGGGCATTCAATAAGGAAGTGAAATTCTTCCTCTAAAACGTTACATATTGAACATGTTCTCCTATCAACTGGAGTCCTTACAGGTTTATGCCATCTACCAGCCTCGATTTATAACCTGTGTGAGGATACTCTCAACTTTGTAAGACCTACACGAAATTTCGTAATGGTAATGCTATCAAGATAAGGTTGATAGTCAAATCTAGCAATACCTCTATAAAACACAGCTCGTGTAGACTCGTTTAAATCTGACTAGTGATGTCCAGTTAATTTTAGTTGGCCTATCAGTCATGTCATTTAACATCATCTTATATATACCTCATATTTTCTTTCTGGCATGTTCATCATTCTCAGCCAATACTTAACTATATTAAATAATCTGAGTGTATGTAATGTTGTTCTTCCAAGTTCTGCGTATATAAAATCATTTTGAGTTGATATTTTAACTCCAAGTAATAGTTTACAGAATTGTAAATGGGTACGCTCGATCTGATTCGCTTGTGCAATTCCCCAAACCTCGCTTCCATAATTTAAAATCGGTAATATAAGTTTATCGAATGGCTGTAGCACATGTTTTGGTGTCAATTAATTAAAACTGTGCAGGAATTTATTTAACTTAAATACAGCCTTTCGTGCTTGACCTGATAGTGTGCTCTGTGCCTGTGAACAAGAACCCACAGATGAGAAAGCTATTCCAAGGTATGAAAATTGTGAAATAATTTCAATTTCTTTCTTTTGATATTAAAAATGTAATCATGGTAATTGTCTCGGCAACACCCCACCCTTCCGGAAAACCATTATTTTTGTTTTCTCTGTATTTGCTTTAACTTCCATTTTTGACAGTACTCGGCCAATACATTTAAACCGTGATGTAAACCTTCAGCGGACTCGGCACATATAATGATATCATCGGCATATAGGAGTAATAATAGTTTAATCATACCAGTATCAATACCTTCTACTCCCTTTAGGTAAAATTCATCCTCCAAGTCGTTTACATACATGGCAAATAAAAATGGAGAGAGACATTCCCCTTGACGGACCCCCAATTCACACGTAATTTCTTCACTGAGACAATTATTAAACCTAACCCTTGATTTAATATTTGCGTACATCGATTTAATAACATTAACTATTTTCCCTCTTATTCCTATCTGAATCAGCTTATACCACATATTTTCCCGTACTACATGTACATAATCAAAGGCTTTTGAAAAATCAACGAAAGCGCAAAATATTTTTGATCCCTCGTTTACGACATGCGAAATTAAGCCATGTAGTACACATATATGATCTATAGTGCTCATATTTCTTCTAAATCCTGCCTGGGATTCAACGTATACATAATATTTTTCTGCCCAATATGTAAGCCTGTTATTTAATACTCTCGAAAACAATGTCCCTATTGTGCTTAGCAAAGTTATGCCGCCATAATTGTTTACCGTATTTATATCACCCTTTTTGTGTATTGGTACTATATGTACTTCGCTCCAAGAATCAGGAAAATGTCCAATATTTAGAGTAGCATTAAACAAGTTAGTGGAAAAAGAAGTCAGAATTGACCTTCCATGTATTAAACATTCATTTAATATCATATCTGGCCCATCACTTTTAGAATTATTTAATTGTAGTATTGACTTATCTATTTCATCATCTGATATTTCAACATTCATTTATTCAAACATAATTTGAGTTTCTGAATCTAAGTATCATTCATTAAAGTGTAAAATATCCTCATCAGCTTGAACAAATGGATTATCTGGATTATGTATTGCTTTAAAATAGTCGACGAACGAGTCGGCCGGTATTTTACTTGTATTGTGTATGCCAGATGCTTCCCTTAATAGTTTCCAGTACTCCTTGGCATTATCAACTCTTGCGCATAACAATTTATTTGTTTTTTGTTTACTCTGATCAAATTTGAAAGCACGAACTGCTTTTTTAAACTCTGATCGAGCTGATACCATGTTTTGTCTATTTTCATCGGATTTGTCTAGTCTATATATATTTAGTTTTTCACGAAATAAATCTTTATATCGTTCACATGCTTCGTCTAAAACAGATGCCTTATTAATATGCATTTGTATATTAGGTATACTAGTTTTTACTTTAAATATCGATGAGCATACTGTATCTAAAATGTTGTTAAAACCAGCCACGGACTCGTCGATATCATTTGTAGAGGTATCATTGCTTAATACTTCGCATAAATCTATAAATTTAGACTTTATTTCTGGCGTATCAAGGTTGGAAGTATAAGTTTCTGTATGCTCGTTTTTCCATTTATAGCATCTATCTATGCGTTCTGGAGAATTAATAGGTGTATCCTGTGTATCATGTAAGGCTAGGATAAAATTAGGAATTGCAAGGCTCACTTTTTCTTAGTCGAGCATAATACATATTTGATATCAACGAGTCACTAACGTCATAAGCTACAGTATGAATAAATACAATGTATTTATCGTCGTTGAATGTGTGTACCTGTGTGCAGATGTAGACCAGCCTGGCCATCATCACAGTCTAACGACCAGTAGCCGATTGCATCAAACTTGCAAAGTATACTTATCTAGCAAAGTAGACTTTGAGAGAGTAATCATTTATTTTTCCCAAAATGCATTATTTCATATAGAACTAAACACTGCATGTATTTGATGATTAAAAGTATGCAGAACTATTATACTGAATTTATTACATTATCACAGCCAAAATGGCTGTGATAATGTAATAAATTCAGTATAATAAAATTAATAAATTTATCCTAAAATTGAACATTTCTCCCTCAAAGTATACTTTGCTAGACATATATTTATATAATTATTTAATATGGAGTTGTTTAATTGATCGATGGGAAAATGAATTTGATTTAAATGGTATAATTGTAATAGCGTTACATATTTAATCAGCAACTTTCTAATAAATGGAATGACTTGTATCAGCACGTGAATGCGATACTATGAACTAGGGCAGACGTTGCTTATCAGCAAATATCAGATACAGTACATTGGAAGGACTGTTTGATATTTGTAATGCCGTATTGATAACATAATGTGTGGATTTAGTGTTAGTGCTGTTAATCAATGCAAGCACAATAGTTGCATCTAACACATAGTTGTTGCTATAGTAACGTAATAATGTGATCGCGGAACAGTTTTCGAATGAAGAATCGAATTGTTTTTGTCACATTTTATAAATTTCGGGCTACATATGATGTATAGGACCAAACTATCAGATACACACATATGCACTGACAGAATACAAGGTAGCATATGCCAATAGCAGTGTGATTGTGCTCACGTCAAAATATGCGTCGGTTTCCTGACGGATTCTCATTCAGCTACATTCAAAATATTATATATAAGAACATTTCATCGGTTACTAGACGAAACTGTGTTTTTGCGATAGCGTCGTAAAACCGGCGCATATTGTCGAGCCGTGGAGCAGTTTAGGCCGGCGCAGAGAACAGCAACATTGATAATGATGTATCAGGCATAGATGCAGACTGTCATACAATATAGAAAATAGTAGGTTAGTGCCGTGAATGGAAAAACATAATGGCAAGGCTTAGCAAACGGGATGGGCGAGGCTATGCCGAGCACATCCAGTTTCCGTGCCGCGCCAGATAGTTTTCTCAAAATACAGAAAAATAACCCCAGCCACCGCACATATTCATACGCAGTGATTAGGTCGTATTGACAGGATATCACAAAATATCTAAATAAAAGTATTAAATGTAAGTACTTTTCCATCACTAACAAATAAGTTAACCTCCCCAAATTATTTTTATCTTATGAAATTTCATCAACTATTGCAATTGGTTTTATTGATTAAGTTAACATGCGGCGAATAGGAGGTAGAGAGTTATGGAAGAGTTGTTTTTTTGGCAATAAAATATACATTTGATGGAATTTCATACAAAGAAACAAATCAGGACGGGTGATGTTTTTGTTATTGATGAAAAAGTACTTGCATTTGAAAATGTATTGGATTTAATGTGTTGAAAAGTCGAAATTTCGTCGGTAGCAAAACACGGAAGAGACTAGGTAAACTTGTTATCCCCTCGCCGATGTGCAGGAGCGGAACTACATGTGGCGTGCGTTTGTTACACTACAAAATGTGCCTCATATTAATTTCATATGTTTTCATATGCAAATCATATAAAGTGAGCCAATATGCAATTCATATGCAAAATCGTCCTATGCATTTCATGATCATATGCAAATAATATGAATTCCATATGCAAATCATAAGAATTTCATATGAAGACCCATGCACAATGCTTTTAAATCTATAAAAGTTCATGTGCATTTCATATGAAAACTTTTCATATGAAATTCATATGCAAATTATTCATATGAAATCCATATGAAAAGTCTTCATAAGAAATTCATAGGAACATCATATGAATTTCATATATGCTCTTTTCATATGAACTTCATATGCAATTCATATGTTTTTCATATGTTTTACATATGCATAGAATATGTATTTATTTCATATGAATTGCATATGTGGCACATTTACTGTGTAGTAACACAGTTCATTTCTTAATAACGCCTGTACCACTTATAATCACCGATTTGGCAACGATGTGTGTTGCTCCACTCATTACGTAAACACGTCTTATTTGGAATTAATAAATCGGTGAACTACTTTCGGCAAGGGAGATAATCAATATCACGCGAACTATTTTCATACGAGCCAAGCGGATTGTTCTGTTTATTAGTATGCATAGTTTTAATCTATCTCCTGTGATATATAATGATACATTACTTCGATATGTTATGGGTACTAATACATGTTGTTTCAATAACGTATCTCTGTAACGGTATCATTGTAGATGGAGTTGCAAAAATAATTTAATAATTATTACGTTCAAATGGTTGCGTAATACTGATAGCACTTCTGTATACATATTATCGTCGTAAATGGCGCAATGGTCGCGAGGTTAAGGTCCGCAGTTAAAGGGGGTTCAAATTCAAACCTCGACATGGTACATATTTTTTTTCTCCATATATATTATTTTTGTGATTTTAATATATTCACTATTTTATGATTTTAAAAAAAATAGCTATAAATATGTTTTTTTAAGTTTGAGGTACTGTCTATACCATATCATTTTTTACTGTCCCAAAATCTAATTTTTTTTGGCTGTCACAATTAATTAATTTTCGGACAGCAAACATTTTTTTATCATTTTGAAATAATGATTGTCCTCCACTGTTGGAACTGCGCATGTGGCTACCACGACCAGAATTCACTGGCCGCAAACACAGTAGAATTTGGCGTCTATTTATTAAATTATTATTTCTTATTTTATTTGAATTCCGCGTGAGCGCTGAATTTTGTGTCAACACCATTTATAGAAAATATTGGTGATTTTCTAAACGAATATCGGAGAAATGCGGCTATATTTTGTGTCAATTTTCAACACCATTTACGGAAAAAAAATACTGATTTTTTAAAACAATATCGGCACAACTAAATACGGTGATATAATTTTTGTCGACTTTTCAACACCATTTACGGAAATTATTACTGATTTTCTAAAAACAATATCGGCGAAGGTGTACTGAACTACTTTTTTGTTTAAATAACCAGCCGTCTAATAGATCTGTGTATAACCGAGAGTATATCGTTAATTGTCATGTTGTCTCCGACAGTGAGGTGTTGCGGCACACATCAAAACGACACGTCAATTTCAAAACATTGCCTAAGGGTCAGTCAACATTTACAGCTATGTGGTGTCATCAGATCAACACCTCGTCACACACGACTGCTCATTATAAATTTTTGTCCACACAAAGCGACGTGTATTTACAAATAGATCTGTGTAATGTGTCGGGTGTAGCCAAAGACCATACATAAATTCGTAATTAGTCACAGATGTAGCCTTAAAATATAGTCGATTTCCTTAAATTACGTCCGCAAGTTGACAGATATTTCAGATCAGACGTCATCGTAATTTGCCGTTATTTATTTCCAAAATTAGCCGTATATTCTGTAAATGGCGTTGAAAGTTGACAATAAATTAAGACCAGATCAGTACGTTAAATCGCTATAGACGACAACTGACGATCCGATGAGAGAGAGTAATACCGTTTACGCGTATCCAATGTTAAATATACATCGTTATTTTTTATGACTTTCGTAGTTTTTACCGAGATATTCAAACCGTTTCTATTATTGGGGAACATAATATCATGATTAACACACCGTTTCACTAAGCTGGGGCTACTCAGGGAATGGGATCACACGGTCTATTGTTTACACTGGATTAATGGCGGCCCCCATGAGGTATCGGGTAAATCTTATTTTTCAATAATACGACTGTGGTTTCTTCCTTTTAGTGATGACCATATTCCAGCCGTTAACACTTATTTAGCAGCATTACTGATGTAGATAGTATGAACATTCTGCAGAGAAATTTGAATTGGACGGAATCGAGCGTTGTTTAAACTTAGTCCGGTTCATATGCACAGGTCAAAATATGAACTGAAAATGGCGCTTTGTGTGACAGAAATCCGTACGCGGACGAATAAAAAAAATATTTTGGTATAAATATCACATATAGCGAAGCAGCGGTAGCATCTACTGTTTTAATAATATGCATACATATTGTAATTAATGTTTAATAGTGATATACTTATGAATAATATACGATACTATGGTTTATACTCCAGCACTATGTTTTAAGGCAGTGTGATTTGCCTCAATATAAGCTGGATTAATTAATACTTATATTCATGCGCTTCATGAGAACATCAATACATTTAAAATATACAAATATTACTTAAAGGGGTACCGATATGATACATTTTAATACTATAAATATTGAAAATACACATTACAATCGCTTACAACATAAGTTATTGATCGAAAATAGTCACTGCATCGTGACCTATTTGACCGCATTACCTATTGCGCGGGTACCTCATCATACCCTCTGTTTACATAGGTAACTGGGGGTATAGTGAGGTACGATCGCTAATACAATGTTTGCGTAATGCTGGGGCCCGTTTCACTAAACATCCTACGACTAAAATGTTCGTAAGTGCAAATTTAAGATCGTCTGCAAATTTCAATTTATGGATTTACATTTATTGAGCATAGGCTGCATATGCAGCCTATGCTCAATAAATGTAAATCCAATAATTATTTACAAGAAAACATTGTTAATGTGAAATTTACAGACTATCATAATTTTGCACTTACGAACATTTTAGTCGTAGGAAGTTTAGTGAAACGGCCCACTCAACCCCACGTCTAAACTCAATGTCACCTAGAACATATGAGACACGACATGCGATATTGTACCTACATGTACGGACATCTGCCATATTTCATACAATTTATTTACAGAAAATCGGATATTTTCCGTAAATGACATCAGAAGTTGACACAAATTTCAGAGTACATGCGGAGTTAAATTGTGTAAATGTATTTCATGAAATAACTCAGTTGTCAAAATATACAAAATCGTATGACGTGTCTCATATGTTCACCTTGTTTGAAAGGAAAATGCCTTAAAGTGTATGTGTTGTTATTTCATGGGCTGTTTTCAAGCAATTAATGGAACAGCGACGTTGCCGGTCAATAGCGTGCCGTTATTGATCAATGTGTATGATCACGTGGTACTAACAACAACAAGTACCGATTCAAAGTACGTATTCTTTTATAGTGTCCTTATTATTTAACGGATTTTGATGAAATGTGGCGCATCAAACGCGTCTTGTTAAGCTGCATTTGGTGGTCTCTGTATTTTCGCCCATAATTCTGTCGTTTTTGCGAAGAATCGATGTCCGCGTCTCCGACACGGAAATCGATTCTTCGCGAAAACGACATAAGTCTGTGCCAAACTCAATAGACCATCAAATGCAGCTCATGAAGACGCGTTTGCTGCACCATATTTCATCAAAATCAGTTGCATATTAATGAAAATATCAAATAATACTTACTTTGGAGTGGGCGACGTTATTGTTGTTGTAACCACGTGATTATGCACCTTGTTGGTAGCGTCGTCGACAATAATAACGTCAAATACACATTAACCAATCAACAACGTCGCTCGACGTCACATGGGGCTAATGTACAGTAATATCCTTGTTTTGCATACGCACACCGTCGGAACGTGGTCCACTCACGGCCAAGATCACTGAGGATCTATGTTGCCAGCGAGGGGATTAGCTTACTAAAGCTCACATACTATCTCCTCATACATGCGGACGAATCGTACTCTACGTACATGTATGGCTTGTATTTAATAGAATATGACATTGAATTAACAGTGAGTTTTAATCGATCGAATCATCATTGCTAATTACACTACCGCCTTCGCTAATCTTGCCAATAGTTGTCATTGTGTTTTATTTGAAAATTCTTTAATACTGTGCTTGTAATCCAACAGCTTGATTGGCCGTGCTTGATTGCGAGTTCACATTGCGAATACGAGTTTCGAAATATTGATAATCTGGGCGAGATTAACGCAGGCCGTTGTGTAGATATCCCCTTGCTCGATCGACTCATTGTCACGTACAGCATCCGGTCTTCTTATTGCTAGACCGATGTATTATATCTGACAGTGAAATAACTGCAAATACAGTGGAACCTCTGTAAACCACCAATCACACATATGTAACGCTATTTTTTGATGAGTTTCTTGGTCATTTATGTCAGGTGATAATGTCTGCTCGTGATCGCATAGCACACAGCTATGACTCAGAATGATCAAATACCTGATCTACAGTGAAACCTCTCTAAGCCGGACACCCTGGGGACCTCCCAGGGTGTCCGGTTTAGAGAGGTTTCACTGCATCTAATTAGTCCGACAGTATTCAAGTTCAGTTCAGTGTAGACTATGACACAGGTTCATATTTCGTCTTTATTTTGATTATTTCGGTATCTCTGGTGGTTTGGGTGCATTGTTACCCACATACAATTTACGCCACCTCCCGCGAATTACACGTATAACTAGAAGTACACATATATATTGACAGTATGAAAATGGTCGGACAGTTCGGAACGGTAAATATGTACATAATTTACGATTACTGTCGTGTGTACTGTTTGAGAATTATTAGTTATACAAAACGATGTAAATTACGCAAAATCAAGGAAACCCACCCATTTCGACCCCAAATCCACCAAATTACCCACGTGACACATGTACACACATTACCGCCTGTGTCAGTCTTGTCAATATGTCATTCCTGTTAGTTCAACATAGTTGAATCTTGTGTTTGAAATCAGGTTTGATTGGCTGAGCCTGAGATGTGCTACAAATTAATTAAACATCATGTCCTTTCTTTCTATGCGATGTAGTTAATACAATAATAGCGGTGAGCTCACAAGGGTTTCCGACTGAGATAAGTTCCAGTTTATTGCTTGTTATTGTCTCGATGGGTCTTTGGGGATAGTTGTTGCGGTTTGTTTTTTGAATTTGTTTGGCTTAGCCTGAGCTATGCTACGAATCAATTAAACATTATGTCCTTTCTTTCTATGCGACGTAGTTAATACAATAACAGCGGTGAGCTCACAAGGGATTCCGACTGAGATACGTTCCAGTTTATTTCTTGTTATTGTCTCGATGGGTCTTTGGGGATAGTTGTTGCGGTTTATTTTTCTGCATTTGTTTTACGGTTTACATATATTATGTCACGTCGTCTACGGTTGCTTTCCTGTTGGGGCCACACACGGCTGGTCGTGGAGTGTATGTTTAAATGCTGGGTTGAAGGGTTCTCCCCCACCTCTGTTCGTTTGTCATGTGCATATCATGATGTATTGCATTAGTTTCTTCTTTACGCGGGTTCAAACATCTCCTTTTCGGTATCAATGGATTTACATTTATTGAGCATAGGCTGCATATGCAGCCTATGCTCAATAATTGTAAATCCATCAATTTGTTAACACGGCTAGAAACGTACATGCGCTTACGTGCAACTTTCGTTCATAGTCATAGCCCCGTTGTTATCATGGCGATTGTAATGCATTTCTAAAACAGATGACCATCATTTTGAATTATGTTATAAAACGCTGTCCCATCTTGGAGTTTATCGATCTCGGTGACTCGGAAATATCGCATTGCGTCGCCGCCTGGCTATTGACAATTATGTTGACAACTTACGAAAACGAGCTCATTTGACTATTTCAGCCGTGTACCTCCAGATCAGCTAAGCCATTCTTACAAACGTGCGATTTAGTTAACATGTCCACAGATCTATTGCGATGCCTTAGATATATAGTACCACAGCTGGGCCTGCGCGAACCTGAGTCTACACGGGGTAGCGCCAGATTTGCACAGGCCCATCCGGGGCTTCACTGGTCGCGGATTAAATAAGTCATCTCTGTGATGGCACGATTCGTTGCCAATATGTTGGCATCTGCATTCACAATGAATCACTTGAGCTCTTGGCTTTCCCTACGATAGTCAAGTTGACGGCGAAAACACCAATTTACGTCAAGAGTCCATGAGGTCAACGACCATCATATAATTCCATATCTATAAGTACACTGTGAGGGAAAAAATGTCAATTTAAGGATACATTTATTAATTGTTATTATACTGAATGTATTACATTATCACAGCCATTTTGGCTGTGATAATGTAATACATTCAGTACATGTATAATAATTCTGCATACTTTTAATCATCAACTACATGCAGTTGTTAGTTCTATATTAAATAATACCTTTCGGGTAAAATAATTACTCCCTCAAAGTATACTTAGCTAGATAAATAGGCTTAGCAGTATTGGTGAAATCGGCTACTGGACATACAGTAGAACATCTCTACACAAGACAAAACGCACACAACGGCCTGCGTTACTCTTGCTCATTTTATTAACGTTTCTTAACATCATGCAATCAATTTTTTTTATTTCAAGCACAATGTTCAAGTATGACAAAAACATGGCATATTGGTAAGTTGGTGTGCTTTGCAATCACGAACAGGTAAATGGAGGCGAAACCCACCAGTATCTGACTCAGTCAGCTTGCTCGATGTTCGGTGGAGACAGGTTCTAATTTATAGAGAATATCATGGTAGTGTATTTTTATATCAAATTGATAACAAGGCTAGGAAACGCGTAGGAATTCCGAGGCTCGCCGAGGAATTCCTATCGTTTCCAAGCCGAGGCTGATAAATTTGATATCAACACTAGCATGGTATTATATGTATCAGGTAACGTTTTAGAATACAGAATGAGCAATGATGACGCCGTTCGTCCAATGAAGCGTTAGTTTTCAATTTATTGTAACCCCGCATATTCGTATCAGGTCAATGCCTGTAACAGCAATATCCTATCAATCAGTACGTATTCGGACAACACAAAGCTCGTTACCGGATAAATATATGTTTTTGAACCATGACCAGATGCATACCTGTTTCGTCTGTATTGTATTATATATCTGCTACTTATTGACCAGGACATACATTTGTTGCAAAAGTGAGAAGCCCGATTTCTCCAGAAATTACCGCAGAAAGTCACAGCTGTGTATTATATGGAGTTACAATGTATCTGATTTGGGGCGTGATAAACGGCAGACTCGGGTTTCACAAACTGACGCCATTAGCATAAGACCGTATGTCATGCGACAAATAGTGGCTGTCTATTGAAAATGTAAGTCATGTGATAAATAGCGGCTGTATACAGTAGATCATGCGCATTGTACATGTAGGTCATGTGCCAAATAGTGGCTGTATGCAGCAAGTCATGCGACACATAGTGGCTGTATATTGCACATGCAGGTCAGGTGACAAAAAAGTTGTATATTGCACATTACATATTGCCAACTGTGCCGATTTATTGTAGGTCATGTGGCATGTTGTGGCGGCCTATTTGAGTGAGGCCATGCGACATATAGGGGCATCATATAGAGAATAGTAGGTTAGTGCCGTGAATGGGAAAAATATCCGGCAAGGTTCAAGAATTTCTTTATTTCTCATCAGAAGTATATGTTGTGACCACTCATTTGAACCGTCTCGCCGAGACGGTTCAAATGAGTGGTCACAACATATACTTTGGTTCAGAGATAAGGAAAATAGATAGAGAATAGTAGGTTAGTGCCGTGAATGGGAAAAAATATCCGGCAAAGCTCAATAATTTCTTTATTTCTCATCAGAAGTATATGTTGTGACCACTCATTTGAACCGTCTCGCCGAGACAGTTCAAATGAGTGGTCACAACATATATTTTGGTTCAGAAATAATGAAAATAGATAGAGAATAGTAGGTTAGTGCCGTGAATGGGAAAAATATCTGACAAGGCTTAGGAAACGGGATGGGCGAGGCTCTGCCGAGCACATCCCGTTTCCGAGCCGCGCCAGATATTTTTCCCATTCACGGCACTAACCTACTATTCTATTTATCCAGTCAACACCTACTAATGGCTTTAAAATGCAAAAAAATAATCCCAGCCACCGCACATATTCATACGCAGCGATCAGGTCGTATTGACAGGATATCAACAATATTTCACGGCACCGTGTTTCACGGCACATACGCACTGTGTTGACGGGATAAATTGTAGACAACATAACCAAGTGTGCTGTCATTTTGGTAGGTTTGTAGGCCACTGGACCAATTGAACATGGTATACAGTTTGGAAGCAATCGCGTTGTCGGATAAGTTTATATACCTGGTACACGAGCGCTCGAGTTGATGTGAAGTTGCCCAGAGTATCAACGTTTCGGAACTTATATTGGCAATGCCAATTTGCAAGCAAGCACTTTGATTGTCTGAGCCTGAGCTGTGCTACAGCTCAGGCTCAGACAATCAAAGTGCTTGACATTCGGAATTGAAAAATTGACACATATTGACAATATTGTACCTGTATAATTGTGAGTGTGTCGCAAATATACATCATGTTACAATAACAAAGTAATATCTATCCAATATGGCGATTTATTGCATCAGACGTCACCATTTTGAATGAGAATTTCCTTAATGCGTATCAGGTTATTATATAATACGGTAGGTGACTGGCAATAACACACCATCTGCGCATCAATAATAGTGTCAGCCAGACACGTTTGCGGATTTCAAATGCATATACATGTACATGTATCTACCCTTCTACGCCAATGACGTCTACAGCGAAGATGTGTTGAATGTTCCCAAAGGAAACACACAAAAACGAATATCAAACACAGTCAAAACCAAGGTGTATGATCACGTGGTACTAACAACAACAACAAGTACCGATTAAAAGTACGTATTCTTTTATAGTGTCCTTATTACGTAATGGATTTTGATGAAATATGGCGCATCAAACGCGTCTTGTTAAGCTGCATCTGGTGGTCTCTGTATTTTCGCCCAAACTTCTGTAGATTTTGCGAAGAATCGATTTCCGTGTCTCCGACACGGAAATCGATTCTTCGCGAAAACGACATAAGTTTGTGCCAAACTCACTAGACCAGCAAATGCAGCTCATGAAGACACGTTTGCTGCGCCATATTTCATCAAAATCCGTTGCATATTAAGAAAAATATCAAAGAATACTTACTTTGGAGCGGGCGACGTTGTTGTTGTTGTAACCACGTGATCACACACCTTGAAAACGATATTTCCGTACAACGAAATGCATCTATTAGGAACTAGTATCGTTTGTTTATTGATTTGATATATTCGTTTAATTTCGCTCAAATACCCGACACTCCACTTTTTAAACACGTGTATTGTATTTAAAAGCATCGGTTTGTCATCATTTTTTTTAATTGGAAAATAATGTGTTCCTTGAAAAACGAAAACATTTTTTTGTAATATAAAAAACGATGTCAAACTGATGTGTAAACGACAGGCAATCGTTCGTTTGTGGAATTAGGAAATCATCCGGGATGTCATCCGGGAAATCATCCGGCTGATATATGTCACAGTGGAACCTCTCTAAACTGGACACCCTGGGAGGTCGCCAGTGTGTCAGGTTGAGAGAGGTTTCTCTGTAAATCATGCATTTGATCATTCTGAGCCATAGTTGTGTGTTATGCGATCAGGAACAGACATTATCACCTGAGATAAATGGCCAAGAAACACTCATCACAAATAACATTTGCGAACCTTCCACAAATCGTCGCTGTACTATGCCAGCAATGCAATTGCAGTGTACATTTATTTCCTTCTGTTCACACTTCATTGTTTGTTTGCTTCCATCCACCGTGTAAGGTATAATATGTGTTTTCTCGGTGTCCGGTTTAGAGAGGTACAGTGGGGTCAGCGTGTAAGTGCACCACGAACGAACACGACAGGTTGCACGTACACGCTGACCCCACTGTACAACGGTATATACTGCATTTACAACAATAGTATTACGGGGGGGGGGGGGGGTGGGGTGGACAGCAAACCGGTGATACGTCGGTGTAGAAGGGGGCGGAAAACGGTGTACCGGGGGTCGGTAAACGGTGTGCCGTGGGGCAGAAAACGGTGATTTGTGTACACGGTAACCGGTGAAATCGTAGACGGTGTAGGGAGGGAGGTGGGAGAAGAGGGGGTGGAAGGTGGAAGAGGAGGGGTGAAAGGTGGGAGGTGGGGGAGGGAAGTGGGAGGAGGGGGTTAGGGAGGTGGGAGATGAAGACCCCCCTGTCCCCCCCTATTACACTATTGCCTGTCTTAATCTTTCCCATATCTGACAATTTGTTTCAACAAACTTGCATATTGTGTTATGAAATCAAGCAGCTTAATTTTGCTGAGCCTGAGCTGTGTTACAACGAAATTGCTTGGCTGCGGGCTGGCATCGTACTTCCCGCAACTAGCATTGTCGGTACAATTATGTAATTTGGATAAGATCAATGAAGGCGGTTGTGTAGCTACATGTACCTGTCTGTTCCACGTGCAATCCGCAAATGTCCTTTCTGTAGTTAAACATATTACATAGAGAATATTCATATTTTTGCAACGAATATGACATATATGTTCATCTCGTGGTGTGAAATGTCCATATTTCACTCGTGCCTAACGGCACTCGTGACATATGTACATTTCACACCACAAGATGAACATATATGTTATTTTCGTTGTAAACATATGAATATTCTATTTATTATATACCGCTCCATGTAAATTAGCAGTTTTTTAGACTGTATACGGTAATTAATGTTTATTTGAAGCGTATTTGCAGTCCGGCACTGCAGATACGCGGTATGAATATAGATAGCGGAAGTAGTCGTATTTTCACCGGAAGTCGTTTATTTCATCGATGAGAACATATGACTTTTATATTACAGCGTACTTGTTGTTGTTATACGTAACAACGATATGTTCCAACTTTCACATGTTTAAACGCCTGTCTTTTCTTTCAACGCGTCGTTTTGATATCTTTTTCCTTGTTTTTTTTATTAGAAAATGATATGTTCGTTTGCTATTACATGTATATATACAAACTAAAACGATGTGTAAGCGATAGGCAAGTCTCCGTTTGTTGAACCAGGAACACATCTGGACTGCTTGAACGAGTGTCTGATTGATTGCTTCATTGACCGATAATTAATTTTCTTCATTGGTCGATTCAGTGATTGGTCAGACCGTCGGTTAACGTCATTTTCCTAGGCTATACATTGATGTAAATAACGGCATTCATAATAAAACAACATATTATCAAAACTTAAGTGTATTTTTCAAAATAATTAAAAAAAATCCCTCCTCATTTTGTTTTGATGAAATTCTATCAGATATCATTTTTATTGCGAACCTATTTTTTTTCTATGGGAAATTTAGCATGAGAGCTAAAGAAATTTTTTATAATAATTTAGCAATTTCAAAATTTAAATTTTGTTTTCTTGTTGGGTAATTTCGAAGCTACCTCAAACACGATATCCAAGTATCTGAAAAGAAAAGATTAGCGCAGACGGTTTTCTATAACAACCAGCTATTGCAATGGTATTTGGGTGGTATACATGTACAGTGGAACCGCTCTAAACCGGAGACCTGTGGACCCTATTGTTCTTAATTTAGATGGGTTTCAATGTGCATTATTTCATTTTTCTGTCGATTCATGGATGAAAATGACATAAATTGGTCACCGAGAGTTTATTTACAATGAAACCCCTCTCAACCGGACACCCTGTGGTCCGGTTGAGAGAGTTTCCACAGTCACTTAATCCCAGGGACTATATCCTTGTGCATACGCATGAACCATGGTCGTGGTGTTAAGTAATCGTGCACCGTTACCTTTACAGTGGGGTCAGCATGTAAGTGCACACACGAACGAACACGACAGGTTGGTTCCAACCTGTCGTGTTCGTTCGTGTGTGCACTTACACGCTGATCCCACTGTACCTCTCTAAACCGGACACCGAGAAAACACATATTACACATATTATACCTTACACGGTGTGTGTAAGCAAACAAACAATGAAGTGTGAACAGAAGGAAATAAATGTACACTGCAATTGCATTGCTGGCATAGTACAGCGACCCCACTGTATATACTAATTCTTGTCGTCTAAGCTAGAGATACAGTCGTCTTCAGAATACTTTGAATTAATGACGGGCCTTCAGTCAATTTTATTCATGGGGTGAACTCTTTTGGGAGTACGTATGGCAGGCTGTGCTGGCAAAAACATAGATTTCTCGTATGTGGCTGTGACTAGAGAAATGAGGCTTATCGGTTTTGCGACCAGTGTAGATCCGCATAGGATGATACGGATCTGCACTGGCCTCCATGCCATAAATGAAACGATCACCATGCTTCTAACAAGCAATATATATATCGTTATCGGACTACCGGGGCTACACTGGCCACAGATCCCATAAGCCCCATTTTTCCAGTCACAACCACATATACATGTATACTCGCGCGTGCTCTAGATTCACAAACTGCTGTCTGTTTCATGTTAGCTTGCCCACTGTTTACGGTTACATGTACTCAATATAAACATTACAAAAACAATGTGTTTTCACTACTCTGAGCAAAACTTAAGAAGTCTTAGATCTAATTTTTATTTCGTGACATTTTGTAAATATATTTACTTGACTGTGAAACAATATACATATGGAAACATGTGCGAAAATTTCGTGGAAAATGTCAAAATGTATTTTTCTAATTTCGTACTTATGTTTTCTTAGTTCGAAATGTCCGGATTCAAAGTCAATTTTCTACTCTTCCATCACTTCCTTAGCTCCTTCTCCCGATGTTGAATTCTTAATTATATCCAGCCCATCAATTTTGGATTGAAGGAGTCAGTGGAAGTCTTCTACTGACCCTTCAATGTGTGTATATTTCTATTTCTTCTACTGACCATTCAATATGTGTATATTTCCATTTCTTCTACTGACCCTTTAATGTGTGTCTATTTCTATTTCTTCTACTGACCCTTCAATGTGTGTCTATTTCTATTTCTTCTACGGACTCTTTAATGTGTGTCTATTACTATTTATTATACTGACCCTTCATTTTGTGTCTATTTCTATTTACAGTGAATGCACAGAACCGGTGGGACAGTCGGGAGACGTTACAGAGGGGCCGCCACACGTTTCCGTTTCAGTATAGGGTCCCAGGGGGCATCCCGTGTTCATTCGAAGGTGATGCATGTGCGTGAATGTTCTGTTTGTGTTGACTATTCGTTTCTTTGATTTACATACTTAAGGACTAAACTATTGGCCGTTGCGTTGACTGTAGTACGAACGCAATTTTCAGCTTCAGTAAACGCAACAGTCCATGGTTTTATGACTTACATGTATACGAGTATTTACTAATATTAAACAAAACTTCCGAATATAACTCCGATCCCTGATCCCGGCACTGGACTACAATATTTATTGTATTAAAGTGCCGGGACCAAGGGGCCGTTTCCCTAAATTTCGTACGGCTAATATGTTCGTAAGTGCAAAATTATGTGTAAGTGTAAATTTCACATTAACAATGTTTTCTTGTAAACAATTACTGGATTTGTATATGCAGCCTATGCTCAATAAATGTAAATCCATTAATTGAGATTTCCAGAGGATCCTAATTTTGTACTTACGATCATTTTAGACGTATGAAGTTTAGTGAAACGGGTCCCTGGTAGTTATATTCGGAGGTCGTAACCTCGCGGCTATAATTCCACTATTTCTAAAACAATTATATCCGCGATTAACACTCCACTATTGTTGGTTCTTTCTTGGTGTGCCATATATAGTGGCTTGGTGTGCCATATATAGTGGCTTGGTGTGCCATATATAGTGGCTTGGTGTGCCATATGTAGTGGCTTGGTGTGCCATATGTAGTGGCTTGGTGTGCCATATGTAGTGGCTTGGTGTGCCATATGTAGTGGCTTGGTGTGCCATATATAGTGGCTTGGTGTGCCATATATAGTGGCTTGGTGTGTCATATATAGTGGCTTGGTGTGCCATATATAGTGGCATGGTCCTCGTAATTCCATGCATGATAACTAAACAAATTGCGACCCTTAAATCAAACACGACACAGCATTCGGATATTGAATTCCCGGCTATGTGAATATTTGAGGTCTAATTTCCAATGGTTGACAGATGCCCTCGAGACAAACATGGACTACAGGCATTTGTTAGCTTTAACCCGAATGTTATGTTCTGTAACGCGGGGAAGTCGACCTGTCATACAGACAGAACATTCGGGTTATTTAACCCTTGGAACCCGACAACCCGCGTGGTTTGCAAATAGTGCAGATCCAGATGAGCGTTCTGTAACGCGGGGAAGTCGACCTGTCATACAGACAGAACATTCGGGTTATTTAACCCTTGGAACCCGACAACCCGCGTGGTTTGCAAATAGTGCAGATCCAGATGAGCCGGCTCGTAACGAGCCGTCTCATCAGGATCTACACTTTTTGCAAGTATATTTTTATATTTTATATATTCATATTTTCACATCCCATTTCTATAAATGGACTAGTCTTAAAATCACTTTGTGACGGTTGAATTCGTTGCAACATTAATATCCATTCCAGTAACGTAGGGGTCAAACCTAAGAGTCTTCCTTGGTATGCTATAAGAGGCATTATACCAATTTGCTCCTCATACGACCGGCTTGTCAACTGTAATTGGACGGCGTTGACAAATCACATACATCACATTGTGTATAGAGGATCTGTAGCCTATTTCACCAACATTGCAAAGTATACTTGTCTAGCAAAGTATACTTTGAGGGAGAAATCATTTATTGTTGCCGAAATTCATTATTTCGTACAGAAATAACCACTGTATATATTTAATGATTAAACATACATGTATGCAGAATTATTATACTGAATGTATTACATTATCACAGCCAAAATGGCTGTGACAATGTAATAAATTCAGTATAATACAAATTAATAAATTTATCTTTAACTTGAAAATTTCTCTCTCAAAGTATCCTTTGTTAGATAAGTATACTTTGCAATGTTGGTGAAATCGGCTACTGACATGAGAGGGGTTATTTCGGCGATAAACGTACGGATTTGTTCCTGGTTCCACAAACGAACGATTAACCATCGTTTACACATGGTTTTGACACCACCTTCGTCTTTATAATTAGACAAAATGTTTTCTTTGGTTGTCACGTTTAAACCAAAGAAAACACCGTTGTCTAATTAAAAGCAGTAAAAACGATGTCAAACCGATGCATGTAAAGAAACGACAGACTAAAATTTCGTTTACAACAACATCAATTATTAAAGTCTCTACATGTATGCATACAGTTGTACAAAACGTTCGTTTTCACTGTGTTATCTATTCATTTGTATTTGTTTCCTTTGGGAACCTTCAACTAATCTTCGCTGTATACTTGTTCGAGACATTATCCCACATATTACTCCTCACACGGCCGTCTTGTCCATCGTAATTTGACGGCGATGACACATCACATAAATCATCATGTGCGTAGACGATCGTACAGCGAAGATGTGTTTACGGTTATCAAACGAAGCAGACAAACAAGAATGGAAAACACAGTGAAAACGATCGTTTTGTACAACTGTATGCATGGAAAGGAGTTATTTTTGTACGCGAAAACGATTGTTTCGTTTAAATTACCCGATCTCAACTATTTAAACGTCTGTCGTTTCTTTCAACGCATCGGTTTGACATCGTTTTCGTCCAACTGGTTTTTAATTATAAAACGATGTTTTCGTTGGGTTTAAACGTACGAACGAACTTAGTGTCGAAAGAATGAAAACGATAATTTGTTTATGCAATCGTTCGTTTGTGGAACCAGGAGCAAATCTGAGCTGTGCATGAGAGGGGTTATTTTGGCGACCATCTCGAATTTACGAAAAAAACTTCTTAATGTGTATAACCGACATTTAGAAGAAACGGGTTTTTGAATTAAGCGTAACATTGTACATAGGGACAATCGATTAAACCTTTCGAGCTCAACAATAATGGAAGTAAATGTACCACAGCGCTCGAGCTACAGCAACCAACAGTAACACATCGATATGTGTACATTGCATAAGGGGAAACAATACTAATGCGTGATAACATCTTGGAACAACCTAAAGTTATAGAGAATAGTTGGTTAGTGCCGTGAATGGGAAAAAATATCTGGCAAGGCTCAGGAAACGGGATGGGCGAGGCTCTGCCGAGCACATCCCGTTTCCGTGCCGCGCCAGATATTTTTTCCCATTCACGGCACTAACATACTATTCTATTTATCCCGCCAACACCTACAAATGGCTGTAAAATGCAAAAAATGTATTGACTGGATATCAAAAATGTTCCACGGCACCGTGTTTCACGGCACATACGCATTGTGTTGACGGGATAAAATGGTCTATTATGACGAACAGACGGTCAGACTGATGGGGTGTAGATGACTTGTGTATATTGTATATTGAATATTGTATATCTTCCCTTGTGTTTGCTTAATGTTACCGTATATGCGATATTGTTTGAATTATGTTTATACCTCCACCCAGGTCCAGATGCGCATGTGCGGTATACGGTGCAGGGTATTATTGTACGGTACGACGGTGAACACATCACAACAAGGAAAGTCATCACGGTGCTTAGGGAATTTGATCCTCGGAAGGAATATCCGGATAAGGTGAATGCGCTGGTAAGTGTTTGCCCTGGTGAAGACACACCAAATGGCTTTTGTAAAATGAGACAAGCCATGCGATGTTGTACCTTCTGTGTAATTTCATGAAATACGTTTACAAAATTAACAAGTTTTCCATAAAGGAAGTCAGAAGTTGACAACAAATTTAGAGTACATGCATGTACAATGTACTCTGAAAATTTTGTCAACTTTTGACTTTTGTAAACGTATTTAATTAAATTACGCGGAGGTCCGAAGGTACAAAGTCAAAAGCTTTAACCATAACCTCCACATATGACCATTCACTTAATGTTTCATTATACATAACCTACAGTGGGGTCAGCGTGTAAGTGCACACACGAACGAACACGACAGGTTGGAACCAATCTGTCGTATTCGTTCGTGTGTGCACTTACACGTTGACCCCGCTGTACCGCCTACCATAATCTTGCCAATATTTGTAAATATCCTTATTTCTAGATCTTGACTATTGAGCTTGACATCAATCAAGCAGCTTGATTGGCTGAGTTTGAGCTGAGCAACAACTTGTCCTACAAATATGCATACTTATACTTATTGTTTACCCTAGTTTCTCAACCAATGAAAGAACGGAATTTAGTCTCAATTAATCGCACAGTGCGACGCTTTCGCCAATATGTATTTAATTAATCATTAAATGTTCAGCGCTATGTTTAAAAACTGATTTGATGTCCTGTTGTCATCAGATCACAAGACGCAAAACATGTTACAGTTCACACACGCGCTCACTTCGTGTCACACCGCCAGTCGCATACTAGTATAGCCATTCCAGATCACTGTTAGGGGTGGAGCTTCGTGACTGTGCTGGTAAACAATAAGTACGTTATAGTTCACATATTAGATTTTTAATAAATTAATTTCTCGCTCGCTAGCGCTCACTACGAAATTAATTTATTAAACATCCAATATATGAACTATAACTAGTACATGATGTAAACCTGTTACTTGATGAATTAGTTACACAGCGATTGATCGGGTTATATACGAAAACAGTCTCTGCGGCATAAACTCACAATACAGTGCATTATACGTGAGTACAAATGCAACACATTTATGCCGCCCTTAAAATGATCTTGACCTATGACCTTCTGAACTTTACTTAAACACGTATCAGTTTCCATTAAGATGTCTGCCGGGGGCCAGTCGTGTGCCGATAGGCCACATTTTCTTGTTACAGACTACGTTTGCTCCACAAGGGCATTACTCCGTGCCACTGGCAGCTACATCGAAGACACATTATATAGCATAGTATCATTGATTTCCAAAGTCACATTTCCGACTCGTTTTCGTGTTTATGTCCATTTCTCTGTTACTGTACCACCAAGGACCACCATCCTTGCACAACTTCATAACCAACGGGTGCCCGCCACACACCACTATCCAACATGTCACCTTTTTTGACCTTGTCCTATTTTTTCCACATAATCGACTTGTGTCACTATTTCTTCAGTTCTAAAAATTACGAGTGTCCGCTATACATATATAATCTTTCAGTAATATGTATTTTACTGATAGTACTCGCGGTGGTATCAGGCTATTTTCATATGCAAATGAGGCATGCTATTAATCAAATGCGTCACCTGCAACACAATAACTTTTTTTTTCGACAGATTATGAAGTATGATCATTCCACATCGAAAATAAATACAGAGAATAAATACTGTTAGAATTTTCGTCTGATATAAAATGTATAATAATGCCAATTTTTACGTGGGGTAATGGTGAATGTATGTTTGTTTTGCCAGAAAATGTCATCTCTACAGAATATACATAGATAACAGTAGGTTAGTGAATAGGAAAAAATATCTGGCAAGGCTTAGGAAACGGGATGGGCGATGCTCTGCCGAGCACATCCCGTTTCCGTGCCGCGCAAGATATTTGTCCCATTCACGGCACTAATCTACTGTTCTAATTATCCCGTCAACACCTACAAATGGCTTAAATGCAAAAAATAACCACAGCCACCGCACATATTCATACGCAGTGATTAGGTCGTATTGGCAGGATATGTTTCACGGCACAGTGTTTCACGGCACAGTGTTTCACGGCACATACACACTGTGTTGACGGGATAAAAAACTATCCGTCTCCCTATATTATAACCTGGCATGTGGCAGAAGTTCAATTTAACTTTGCATAGCGATGTTGCAAATATCGTCAATATGCAGAGCGCAGAGCCTGTAGTCAGGCATTCCTGCTTCCGTGCAATACGTGTGTACACAACCGCCTGTGTTAACCCTTTCCCTGTTTTGCGATATTTCGACTCTCCAAATCGAAAACATCTGAGTAAAAGAATCAAATGCTTGGTGAAATGATGGTTAAATTATCTGATAGAGCAGAAAACATTGTGGGAAAAGGAGAAATTGCTTGTTACAAGCAATTTCTCCTTTTCCCACAATGTTTTCTAAAGACATCTTCTGCAGAGGCGTGAAAAGTCCTTTCTATCAGGGAAAGGGTTAATCTTGCCCAGATTATCAACGAGTCTGTACATCTGTTGACAATGCCAACTTGCAACCAATCAACTGATCCTGAGATGTAGCACATCTCAGGATCAGCCAATACAGATTATAGCGTTCACACACAATATTTAAGTATTTTGAAGTAAAAATAAATTCACATATTGGCAAGATTAGCGCAAGCGGTAGTGTAAATGTCGAAAGTTCACCGAACACCTTGATACGACGCACAAACCACTAAATAGATGTCATGCGGACACACAGTATGCATATTGTCGCGCCGTATGGCCCACATTCACTTTGTGGTATGAATGAGAAAAGCCTCTTTTAATCATACCCAATTGTACTCCGATGTTAAATATCTAGAAGGTAGGACACTCGCCATATTTTCAACCAACGGAAGTGGATAATGTACATTCGGCCTGGCTATTAATTCAGTAATTCTCGCGCGTTACAATTATTGAATTAGCGAGCCGGGCCCAATGTACACTAGTACCACTTCCGTTGGTTGAAAAGATGGCGAATGTCTTACCTTGTAAACTTTTAATATCAGAGTAACATTGGGTATGATTTAAAGAGCATTTTGCCGTTTATACCACGCAGTGCCTGTGGTATGACATCGATAATACGATTCACTTGTACGGACATGTTCGAATGGAGTTGCTAATAAATACATGTATGAGCATGCCGAGCACTATGATATCTGCAGCCGATTTCACCAAACTATCTAGCTAAGTTTACTTTGATGGAGTAATTATTTATTTTTCCGAAATGCATTATTTCATATAGAACTAACAACTGCATATATTTGATTATTAAAAGTATGCAGACTTATTATACTGAATGTATTACATTATCACAGCCAAAATGATGCATTTCCCGACGTGAAACATTTTACACCACGGCGGAGTGCAACGTACTGCACCGGCACATGTATCTACTGTTTCTATGACAACTAATTGACGGACGCTCATGTTTCAGCCGGAACATCCGTTGGAGGATCACGCGGAGCGAGCCATCAGTTCTGTCTGCTGCCGGCCGGGCCGCGTATCTTGCTCAATATCACTCACAAAACGTGCCTATGTCCCCGGAGAGACAGTCCGCTCGGACATCCATGTCCAAAACACGTCCCTCCGCAAGTCCGGCCCCGTCAGTATACAACTTAAACAAGTAAGTGTACGAAGCCCCGCAGGGGACATGGATTTTTTTTATTAATTCGTTCCCACGAAATAACAATTCGTTCCCTCAATTTAACAATTCATTCCCTCGAATTAACAATTCGTTCCCACGATATTTAATAATTCGTTTCCTGGAATTAACAATTCGTTCCCACGAAATGACAATTCGTTCCCTTAATTTAACAATTCGTTCCCTCGAATTAACATTTCGTTCCCACGATATAACAATTCATTCCCACGAATTAACTATTCGTTCCCGTGGAAAGAATTGTTATTTCGTAGGAACGAATTGTTAAATTAAGGGAACGAATTGTTAATTCGTGGGAACGAAATGTTAATTCGTGGGAACGAACTGTTAAATTGAGGGAACGAATTGTTAGTTCGTGGAAACGTATTGTTATTTCGTGGGAACGAATTAATGCGGGGCTCCGTATAAGTGACTACTGTCTGTTCACAATGTAGTTTTCAACACTCGGGTATGGGTCACATTGTAGCCGTCGATAACATACCGGCGGCGTATTATTGTACCTACCTTTAAATGCTAACCGTTGTGCAGGCTAGACAATAGTGGGTTCATGTATCTCCTGTGGGTATCTGGTTCGTTCTCTATTTCACTATATAAACGCAGAATACCCCAATATTCATTATATATCCCATTGTCTGCTACTTTCAATTGTTATATGGATGTTGCAGAACATTATTTTATGTGAGCTGCAACCAGTCTGCACTGGATCTAACCTAAACAAAGCATGGAGATTCCATATATAAATAAAAATCACTTGAATATGATTGTCACGTGGCGTAAACAGCTTGAATGCAATAGTACCATTCTTGTGGCGCCATGTAAAGTATATGGAAATCTAATAATACACCCTACTAATAAAACAATACATGTAAATATTTACATAAATAAACCATATAGATGCCATCAGTAAGTCTTCATGCAGATACCGGTACCAATACAAATGCACACACACCTGTAATATCCAAATAACCAAATGAAGCCAAATTGGGAATGTAAACACCAAAATGTGCTTATTATTTTCTAACTACAGCATATGGTGTGATTTCTCTGCTCGCAGCATCTGCATACAGAATTATGGAACACATATTCATGTATGTGGTTTATTTGTATAAGTAGCTATCGGTTTATCAGTAGGGTTTGTTATTACATTTACATTGACTTTACATGGGGCCACAACAAACTTAACCCTTTCAACACCACAGCCATATATAGGGTCATTGGCAAATAGTGTAGATCCAGATGAGCCGGCTCGTGACGAGCCGTCTCATCAGGATCGACACTGATTGCAAAATCTTATTTTTTACAACAAAATCACCCCCGTTTCATAAATGGACTAGTCCGAAAATCATTTTGTGACGGTTGGATTGGTTGCAAAATTAACATCAAAATCCATTCCAGTTAGCTTGGGTTGAAAGGGTTAACTTGTTTCCTACGCAGATGAGTACAACAGGGACGCGTTTCACTAAACTTCGTACGACTAAAACGTTCGTAAGTGCAAAATGATGATAGTCTGTTAATTTCACATTAACAACACTTTCTTGTAAACAATTATTGGATTTACATTTATTGAGCATATGCAGCATATGCTCAATACATGCAAATCCATCAATTGAAATTTATAGACAATCCTAAATTTGCACTTACGAACATTTTAGTCGTACGAAGATTAGTGAAACGGGTCCAATTGCTCCGATTCAGCAAGCTTACATAGCTTGTGGCTTAAACTCATCGGGATTATTTACCGGACTACTTTCTAATCGCTGAACAATTTACGGCCTCATATAGTGTATTAATACATGACGAAATATTATGTTAATTAATGCACAACGTGCGGTTGGCATCCGAAATTCATGTACAATGCATGTTTATCGTCGTAGAACTTTCTCTACTACCGACTACAATATGTTTGGCTACAGTTGCTTGCTTAAATCAATAAGAGTCAACTTGAAACACAGTTTCATCAAAGGCCTCATTATATCGCAAAATGGAAATAAAAGCAATATGCTCCAGGGAGACGGAATTGCCTCGTTGCAAGTAATGGCTCGTCATCATTCGTCGCTTAAATCAATACTATGGTGGCTGATATTTGTGTTTTTAAAACATCGAAAGTCGCATTTCTACCTGTTGATACCTCTCCGCACCCTCTCTACACCCCCCCCCCCCCCTCCATCTCACCGTCTCATCCCTCATACGTCTACCCCATCCCTTCTCTTCCACCCTCCCACTCGTCCTGTCTCTCCCTCTCACGTCCTTCTCCATTCTCCCTGCCTCTCCACATCACCTTGCTCTACCATAACCATGCCAGGAGGTGTGTGGGAGTCCATCCCTCATACGTCTACCCCCAATTCCTTCTATCACCCTCCCACCAGCACTGTCATTGAGTAGTGAAACTACTGCAATAAAGTTCAACATTTACTTAGTTGTGCTGCAAAAAACTTACTGTTTGCAGCAGCTCAACTAAGTAAATTGTCAACTGCATTACAGTATAAATAAATAAATAAATAATAATACACTCAGATAAGTGAATGTTTACATTTGTTTGGATCATGTGTTCCCTATTTGATAATGAAGAAAATCAATAATCCATTTGTAAAAATAAAATACGCATTTAATTTGAAATCAGGGGTACAACACTCTTTAGACACAAAACTTATCTGGAGCCCTGCTGCTGTGTTACAGATGTTGTCTTATGGGGGAGTACACACGCGGACGTTCCTGCTGAAGGACCAGGAAGTATGCGGGAGTCTACGGCCCGGGCAGCACCGCCACTGGAAGGATCACCCTGTGCAACTGCCATCCACGTGTCCGTCTCATCTACACTTGTGTAAAGTACTAGATGTAAAGTATTGTATAGCGGTAAGTCATATTCACAGCTACACAACCACCTGCGTTAGTCACGCCAAGTAGGCTATTTCACCACAATTGCAAAGCATAGAGAATACCAGGCTAGTGTCTTTTGATATCAAGTTTATCAGGCAAGGCTAGGAAACGCGTAGGAATTCCGAGGCTTGCCGAGGAATTCCTACCGTTTCCGAGCCGAGCCTGATAAACTTGATATCAAAATACAGTAGCCTGGTATTCTATTTATCAGGTTTTATGCTCGAAAATGACATTAGATGACGTCGTATTCTATGGACAGAACGCGGACTTGTTTACGTTTCGTCATTACACTGACGTCATTCGGTAACGTCACGTGACGTCATCCGACCAATGGAACGTCAGTTTTCACATCGTTGTAACCCGGATGTTTATATCAGGGCAATGCCTGATACAACAATATGTTATCAGTCAGTACGTATTCGGTCAATACAGGGCAGGTTACCTGATAAATACTTATCTAGCCGTGTGTACTTTGAGGGAGTAACCATTTTTTTCCCGAAATGCATTATTTCATATAGAACTGTCAACTGCATATAGTTGATGATTAAAACTATGCAACATTATTATACTGAATTTGTTACAATATCACAGCCAAAATGGATGTGATGATGTAATAAATTCAGTATAATAAGAAGTAATAAATGTATCCTTAAATTGAAAAATTCTCCCTCATAGTGTACTTAGCAAGATATTTTGGCGAAATCGGCTACTGATTGTCAACGTTCTGATTCGTGATCCCATGTTTACGGAAGCCCATTGGGGCCACTTCACTTTTTTTTATTTCCATTTATTCAAGATCTTTTCTTGAATTTTCGAGTTCATTTCTCGAATTTTCAAGTTCTTTTCTCGAATTTTCAAGATCTTTTCTTGAATTTTTAAGATCGTTTCTAATAAAGGATGTTTCAAGATATTTTCTTGAATTTTCAAGTTCTTTTCTTGAATTTTCGAGAACTTTTCTTGAATTTTCAAGATACTTTCTTGAATTTTCGAGATCTTTTCTTGAATTTTCGAGATGTTTTCTTTAATTGTCAAGATCTTTTCTTGAATTTTCAAGAAAATATCTTGAAAATTCAAGAAAAGAACTTGAAAATTCAAGAAAAGATCTCGAAAATTCAAGAAAACATCTCGAAAATTCAAGAAAGTATCTTGAAAATTCAAGAAAAGATCTCGAAAATTCAAGAAAAGAACTTGAAAATTCAAGAAAAGAACTTGAAAATTCAAGAAAACATCTTGAATAAATGGAAATTAAAAAAAAGTGAAGTGGCACTAATGGGCTTCCGTACATGTCCGGTGGTAGCCGGCGCGCCACTGACAATTTAATTGTAACCAACTGCGTATTTTGGCACGGCATGTGGTTTTGGCCTCTGTTCATCAAATATCAACAATAACGTTACATAACTGCCTGCGTTCTATACTTGATCTTCCTTCGATTCAAATATAATTGCTTCGGAAATGTTATTGAATACATGTATCACAAGGTGTATGATCACGTGGTACTAACAACAACAACAAGTACCGATTCAAAGTACGTATTCATTTATAGTGTCCTTATTACGTAACGGATTTTGATGAGATATGGCGCATCAAACACGTCTTGTTAAGCTGAATTTGATGGTCTCTGTATTTTCGCCCAAAATTCTGTCGTTTTTGCGAAGAATCGATTTCCGTGTCTACACGGAAATCGATTCTTCGCAAAAACGACAGAATTTTGGGCGAAAATACAGAGACCACCAAATGCATCTCATGAAGACGCGTTTGCTGTTCCATATTTCATCAAAATCCGTTGCATATTAAGAAAAATATCAAATAATACTTACTTTGGAGTGGGCGACATTGTTGTTGTTGTAACCACGTGATCATGCCCCTTGTATAACATAATAAATTATATGTGAACTATATGTGTCTCATTACTGTATCCTATACTGCACATTGAGTGGCCACGTCGGCCATCTTTGTGTGTTCCAACCATCAGCCAGTTTCACCTCTTCTGTAAACGTTCCCGAACATCTATAAGCAATGCTAACTCGCAATCAAGAAATTTGATTATATGAGCCTAAGCTGTAGCATGGCCCAGGCTCAGCTGATTAGTAAGTATATGCTGTAGTGATTATATACAGTATTGCATACTAAACACCATCATATGCATGCTCATTATAGGAATGAATGGCCTTTTTGTGGAATTTATCGGGGTATAAACTTGGAAAAGTCGCGGGAATACTGGACGAAGGCCGGAAGGCCTCGTCCAGTATTCCCGCGACTTTTCCAAGTGTATATCCCCGATAAATTGCACAAAAATGCCATTCATTCCTTATAATTCCAGCATTTGAAATAAATTCATCAAGAAAATGTGTTTATTTTCCGTTTTCATAAGAATTATTTTAACTGCGCCTGACGGTTACGGAAAGTAGTTCGACATGGGAGTTTATTGGGATATAAATTTTGGACAGAGACTTGCTACGGACCAATCAAAAGTTAGGGAATTGTGTAAAGATTTTTGTGCTGGAATTATAATCTAATATCCGTATGTTCAAAATAATTGCGTTGGACGTTTGCAAACCCAGATTGTTATCTGTCTTCCTCGTAATTCGCCCTGCTAGGCAACCAGAAAACAATGTAGCTATTATCGAATATACTTGAGCTGTAATCAGACAATGGGAGACAACTCGTATACGCATTTTGTAGCTGGAGGCAACGTTCCCGGATGCGGTGCTGTATGCGGCCGTGCCTATAGTGATTGCCACGGCTCCAGAAACGTTCACAGGCCCCGTGAAATGGACGTATAAAGGTGAGTAGAATGAGGAATCGTAGCTAGTTATCTCACGTTGGATTTATTTATCGAAATCCGGTCCAAATTAAGTAGTTTATGGCCGTACTGTTTGTAAAAGAGCGAATGTAGCATGATTTGTGGTGAAATGGAGTCAATATTGATTTCGGTTAGTTTTGGTCTAAATTATCCTACACATCTACACAATCTGATCTGGGACTACATTATTTGATTCATATTATCACACTTATTAATTGTATTGCAACAAGGTGTTGACAATCATGTAAGTCATTCCCATGACTTGGAAGGCATTTTTTAATAAAAAATCAGACGCCCGAAATGGATCAACGAATAATAGGGTCATGTGACGTATGAATACGTAGGCAGTAAAATGAAAATTATCTCAAAAGTTTTATCTCCGGAGTAAATGTATATGTACCTCTAATAATTCAAATCCGAAATTCACCAGTAACCACAAACGGTTAGCTCAAAACAAGCAAAATAGTTCGCACTATTTCTTCATTATATCCCGTCAACACAGTGCGTATGTGCCGTGAAACACGGTGCCGTGAAACATTTTCGATATCCGGTCAATACTATTTTTGCATTTTACAGCCATTTGTAGGTGTTGACGGGATAAATAGAATAGTAGGTTAGTGCCGTGAATGGAAAAAAATATCTGGCGCGGCACGGAAACGGGATGTGCTCGGCAGAGCCTCGCCCATCCCGTTTCCTGAGCCTTGCCAGATATTTTTTCCCATTCACGGCACTAAAATACTATTCTCTGTCTATTTTCCTTATTTCTGAACCAAAGTATATGTTGTGACCACTCATTTGAACCGTCTCGGCGAGACGGTTCAAATGGTGGTAACTACATATACTTATGATGAGAAATGAAGAAATTCCTCAGCGTTGCCAGATATTTTTTCCCATTCACGGCACTAACCTACTATTCTCTATATGTACTACTTTCGAGGAATAATCCCTGTGTGTCCAGCATTTTATCGTCGTGGAGAAATTAAATTGTACTATAAATTCGCCACATCATAAAGATAAAGAATACCATGCAAATATATGTTAAATCCAATCATGTCTGACGAAAAGATTATGATTTGTCACGTCTAAAGAGGTTATAGTAACTTTATAGAACATATTTTTGTTTGTTATCACTTGAAAAAAAATCAGACACGAATATCTTCTCAAACAAAAAAATATAAAATGTATTAAAAACATCCATCCTCCCGCTTCACATTCCGCAAACCCCGTGTCTGAGTACAACAATACTTATTTTGTATGGCCTAACACACATTGCTGTCGAAATACACGGTGAGCGGGATGAACTTTATACAACATTTTATTTTTATTTTTGTTATTTCTCGGTGAAAGTATATGCTGTGACCATTTATATGAACAGTCTGAATGACAACGCTTAGCACTTTGCAATCATCAACAGGTATTATCATCTGGTGCAGATGACAGGGAAACATATCAAATTACACACACGTGGAATTTCTGTGTATATAGGTTTATACAGGTTCTACGATATATCGCATTCTGCGAACCGCCAGTACGGTATTGACGGTATATAACGATATTAACCAGCGAAATCGTGAGTTTGTTAGATGACTGTTCCATTTCGGTACATTTCATATGCGTTTCTCAAGCAAGGTGTATGCTCACGTGGTACTAACAACAACAACAAGTACTGAAATTTCCAGAATCCATCTGATTCAAAGTACATATTCTTTTATAGTGTCCTTATTACGTAACATATTTTGATGAAATATGGCGCATCAAACGCGTCTTGTTAAGCTGCATGTGGTGGTCTCTGTATTTTCGCCCAAACTTATGTCGTTATTGCGAAGAATCGATTTCTGAAATCGATTCTTCGCAAAAACGACATAAGTCTGTGCCAAACTCCCTGGACCACCAAATGCAGCTCATGTAAACGCGTTTGCTGCGCCATATTTCATCAAAATCCGTTACATATTAAGGAAAATATCAAATAATACTTTCAAGATTTCAACACTTTCAGTCACTGTTGTTGTTATAACCACGTGATCATGCGCCTTGTCAACATACACAACCATGTGTGTTAATCTTGCCCAGAGTGTCAAGCTGTTCGATTTCAAGCGTAATATTCAAATATTTTAAAACAAAGAAATCGATAAATATGGCAATATTACCGCAGACGGTAGTGTATATTTCCCATTGTAGTTTGTGACCCGCCGATATTAAAGTGCGAAAACGTTCGATTGTTAGATGACAGTTCCATGTCGGTATTCCTATATGTATCACAACTTCTATTTCTCATTGTAGTTTGTGAGCCTCCGATATTAACGGGCGAAAACGACGAGATTACCGTAAACTACATTCACGGTTGTGCCAAGGGTGAAGACATCGAGTTTAAACCAAAGTATAAATTCTTTGAGGACATGCGCGATGTGCGCAAGGACAAGGACGTAGTTATGCGCTTGCGCCAAAGCCCGGGACTTAAGCGCAGGCGCGACAAAGCGAAAGTGACTTCTATCGTTGCCAAGCAAACGGTGGTGCGGCTAAGCGGCGGTGAACGGACTACATACAATTCGTTTGCGTGAAATGTGGTGTTTTATTAATGAGACACGCCATGTGATTTTGTATCATCGGACATCTGCGTAATTTCACTAAATACGTTTACAATATTTTTCATAAATAAAGTCAAAAGTTAACAAAACATTTAGAGTACATGTGGAATATTCCGCATGTACTCTGAAAGTTTTGTTAACTTTTGACGCCATTTACGAAAAATATTGTAAATTTTGTAATCGTATTTCATGAAATTACGCTCATGTCCGAAGATACAACAATCGCATGGCGCGTATCATTTGTGATTTGATACCAGTGAGAAAATCAAAATAGTCAGGTTATTTACAAGTTGTATTGTGTGTATCAGGAAGCATCTCATCCTATCTAATCGCCATTTTTGCACATACTGGGGCCCGTTTCTACGCAGGGGACGTATAATTCGTTTTTATTAATTCGTTCCCATGGCACGAAATAACAATTCGTTCCCTCAATTTAACAATTCGTTCCCACTAATTAACAATTCGTTCCCACGAATTAACAATTTGTTCCCGTCGGAACGAATTGTTAAATTAAGGGAACGAATTGTTAATTTAAGGGAACGAATTGTTAATTCGTGGGAACTAATTGTTAAATTTAGGGAATGAAATGTTATTTCGTGGGAATGAATTGGTATTTAAACAAATTCCATGTCCCCTGCAGGGCTCCGTACGTTTCACTAAACTTCGTACGACTAATAACTTCGTAAATGCAAAATATAAATTTACAATAACACTGGCACTGAACGCTGAACCAGTCAAATAGTGCATGTATATGTTTGTGTTTAAGTATGTGAAAACGACGGTGGAAAATGGTAGCATTAGGAAACCACGTTAATGTGAGAATCAAATTTATAAAAATAATCGTACGAACATTTGATATCGTACGAAGTTTAGTGAACATGGAACCTACCGTTGAAAGTCAGTCATATTTCCGGCAAACTATTGCGAATTCAATATCTATGGGGAGTTGCAATGCGGTTACGAGCAGGTAATTAATTAAATACACAACCGCCTGCGTTAATCTTTCCCAAGTTATCAACATTTATGTGCATTTATTGGCAATCTCATCTCGCAAGCAAGTAGTTTGATTGTCTGAGCCTTAGCTGCAGCGCAGCTCAGGCTCAGACAATCAAGCTGCCTGATTTCAATCACAATATTCAAGTACACGTTGTAATAGACACATTGACAAATAGTGGCAAGATTAGCGAAGGCGGTAGTGGATCTATGTCCAGTATTAGCGAACGGTGTTTGTGACGACTGTTTAGAATGACCGAAACACTCCCGCCTCCGCTAAACGTGCTAATATTTGTCTATCTCTGTACTTGTACCGCCTGCTCTAAATTTGGCAATGTTTGTCAATGTTTTGACATCAAGCGGCTTGATTGACTGAGCCTGAGCTGTGATACAGTTATGGCTCATACAATCAAATTGCTTGAATGCGAGTTGGCATTGGTAATACATGTTTAGAAACGTTGGTAATCTGGTCAAGATTAACGCAGTCGGTTGTGCAGTAAATGTTCCAATAATACCTGACCGTGAGACCGGCCTGGTATTTGGAAGGTTAGTACGACGGTGAATGTCTTCCCGAGAAACGTGTAACAACATTTGCCGGTCTCAGCGAAATCAGCTTGTCGCTTTTTTTTTGGAGAATCAGTATTGGTCTCGGAAACGAGTCATAAGTGTTGTAAAGCACGTTGAAACGTGATAACGCTTGTAGAGCATGTGCGGAATATAATTCTGCATGGTCTCTGAACGCAAGCCAAGTACACAAACGCTGGCGTTCATCTTGCCCAGATTATCAACGTTTCTGAACATCTATCGGCAATGCAAGCTCGCAATCAAGCAATTTGATTGACTCAGCCTGAGCTGTAGGACAATAAAAGATTCAAATATTTGGAAATAAGGAAATAACAAATATTGCCAATCAATACGTAGGGTAATGTTGAATAAATGTTGTTCTTGCCAGAAAATAGCATATCTACACAATATACAAAACTATCTGATTTAATTCCTATAAAAGAACAGTTTGTGCCTATTGAGTGGGCATGTACCTATTAAGGGAAGTAATTCAAATGCGTAGTCCGGCATAGCTGAACCGTGGTTTGGGAACTATGATTTGGTATGCTTGATAACGAAACACAGCGCATGTGCACCGGCGTGTGCTATGGACATACTTAACATGGAATGTTGTATGAATGTGGATAGTTACATGTAGCAGAATGTGAGGAAAACAGCATTGTCATGTGTTCAGCATTCATCAGTCGGCCGAACATATTCAATTTGTATACATGTATATAAACATAATGCCTGAGCTGTAGCGGTCAATAACCTTACGGAGCCCCTCAGGGTTTATACTTTTATTTTATTAATTGCTTCCCACGAAATAACCATTCGTTCCTCAATTTAACAATTCGTTCCCACGAATTAACAATTCGTTCCCTCGGGAACGAATTAATAAAAAACAATTCATGTCCCCTGCGGGGCTCCGTAATAACCTACATGTACATGGAACTAGTTGCGAACAGTAAGTCTTGCAATCTACCCCCGTACCGTCCATAGCCTACGTACGGTACGGGAGTAGATTGCAAGTGTTACTGTTCGAAACTAACATGAGTCATACAAATGCATGTAAATATGTCCTTTGGCCTACAGTTATAACATGTTCTTTATTTAAAGTGACTGTGTCTCACATGATGTCTCCGAGATCCAATAATATTGGATTATGTGAATGTTCGCTTCATGCACAGTACATTATACTATTTCAATCGATCGCGCTTTTTGTCGCGCCTGCTTTAGCAGAACTCGCGACAACAGTCGCCGGTTTTTCCGTCGTCGTCGTCGTCGTCGTCGTCGTCCGAAATGTCAAAAAGTTTGTACAAGCTTCGTCATCACGGTATAACTTAACTATTACTTGACGGATTGCTTCAATATTTGGAGATTTGATACATGTGAGCATTTGGAACACACTTTTCATATTCACATGTTTTCGGAAACACTTAACCATTTTTGGCGTCAAAAAATTGTACAAGTTTCTTCATCATGATATACCTTTAATATTACTTAACAGATTGCTTCAATATTTGGACACTTGATACATTTGATTATTCGGAACACCCTCGTGTCGCCATTAACATGACCTTGACCTTTTCATATTCACATGTTTGCGGAAACACTTCGCCGTTGTTTGCGTCAAAAAGTGTACAAGCTTCTTCATCATCGTATAACATTAATGTTACTTGATGGATTGTTTCAATGTTGGGATACTTGATATATGCAAGCAGTTGGAGCACACTCATGCCGCCATTAACATGACATTGACCTTTTTTACCTTCACATTGTTGCGGAAACACTCAGCCATTTGTGTGCGTCAAAACGTTTGTACACGTTTCTTCTTCATCGTATGACATTAATATTACTTGATGGATTGCTTCAATATTTGGACACTTGATACCCTTTTGATCTCCACATGGTTGTGGACACACTTAGCCATTTCTTTCGCGCCTGCTTTTTCCGTCGTCTTCGTAGTCGTCTGCGTCGTGATCGTCTTCCGAAATGTTAAAAAAACGTTTGTACAAGTTTCGTCATCATGGTATAACTTTAATATTACTTGACGTATTGCTTCAATATTTGGAAACTTGATACATGTGGGCATTTTGGAACACACTCATGCCGCTATTAAAATAACCTTGACCTTTTTTACCTTCACATTTTTGCGAAAAGAGTTAGCCATTTTTTTGCATCAAAAAGTTTGTAGAAGTTTCTTCATATAAGTATAACATTACTATTACTTGATGGATTGCTTCACTATTTGGACACTTGATACACCTAAGCATTTTCTTTACGTCAACAAGTTAATACAAGTTTCTTCATCATGATATACCTTTAATATTACTTGACAGAGTGCTTCAATATTTGGACACTTGATACATGTGAGCATTTGGAACACACTCATGCCCCCAGTAACATGACCTTGACCTGTTGTACCTTCACACTTTCGCGGAAAGAGTTAGCCATTTTTGCGTCAAAAGTTTGTACAAGTTTCTTGATACAAGTATAACATTAAGTATAAATTAGATTTCGGTTCGTCCACATGTACGAGGATATAATCCGCGAGCTTTAGCGAACGTGACTTATTTATCACGAACAGTTAGCCACTTTTTGCGTCAAAGTTTGCACAAGTTTCTTCATACACTGAAGTATAACATTAAGTATACGTTATATCACGGTTCGTCCACATGTACGAGGATATAATCCCCGAGCTTCAGCGAACGTGACTTATTTATCACATCCTCATGCACGTACCTTGCTCACGAGCTGTGTTAATACAGAAATAACACTCGGAAATGTGTCAAAGATGTGATAAAATTACTTGATGGATTGCTTCACTATTGGGACACTTGATACACGTAAGCATTTGGAACACATCATGCCGCCATTAACATGACATTGACCTTTTTGATATTCACGTGGTTATGGAAACACTTAGCCATTTTTTATGTCAGAAAAAAAGTTGCTTCAACCTTGATTTTTTCCTTTTTAAGCATGCACTTCTCTGACAGTGATGCTTACTTTAGCACATGCCCATACTCATGTTACGGTCAAATGCCTCGGCAGGCGCGACACCGCTTCCAGTGCAGAAATCTTGTATTTTGTATCTTGCGTTATATTAAAGTGCATGCTGTCAGACGCTGTGGTATGAAGAGGAGATACTTTGGCTTGACATACGTTTGCATCTTACCTATACATGTGCCAGAAAGGAAAGATACGAAATGTCATGATAATGCTATCCCAAATTTAGAAAGCGGTTCTCAGTATAGGCGCTAGTGTAATTAATTTAAATGCAATAATTTAGTAACGATTGAAAAACATGTTTTAATACATGTAATGAAAAATAACTAGCGTTGCACATTCTAGTTATATTTCGGTATGATGAACAGTTTCGTTGCTAATCCGCATTTTTGTCATAGTGTAGTTACAATTGGGTTCAGAAATACGATACAAATCTGCAAATAAATGATTTTTCCTATTCTGTTTCATCGCTTTCATTACACTGCATAACACAAGAGTTATGACGGAGTGGTCTTTCCAAATGTGCGTTTGAAGCGTTCTTTGTTTACTTTCTACTTCGTGTAGAGTGACCTTCGAATTGTGCTAATACACACTTTATTAGAAAAGTTTATGATAATATATTTGTGTCATATTGTCGAATTGTCTCTCAATAACAATATAGCGACGTATGAAGGTCAACGCCCTGCGTGTGTTTTCTATATTTAAGTACGCGAAGTGTAAATGCTATTGCGCACATTTTTACTGTGTAGCGTGGTGTAGCGATATAGTACAACCTGTTGCATATAGAGCGAAATACGTGCAGCTAATCTGACACCCAGTGTATGTAACTCCTTGCATGCAAGCGGTTAAAATAACATCCAAAAAATTACATGACGATTGTTTCTTACTTTCCCCTGTAAATATGTCTTTGAATTTCATGAAATTCAAAGGCATATTCATGATATTTATAGGTAATAAAAGAAAACATTATAAATTGTCGTCTGCTATATTTGAACTATTTATAGCCCACAAATTTCCCAGCATGCAAAGAGTTAAGGAACTGTAGGATGAATACGCGAGAGGTCACTGGACACTGAAAGAAAACATTATGAATTGTCGTCTGCTATATTTGAACTATTTATAGCCCACCTCTTTCCCAGCATGCAAATAGTTAAGGAACTGACGTTGTTGCAGCTATTCACTGTAGGATGAATACGCGAGAGGTCACTGGACACACCCGTTGATGGTTTCGTGGAAGTATAAATATGTGCCACGTAAGTGTTCATCAGCCTAATGAGTTGCCAACACAATTTCTACATAAATTGCCCAGCTATGCTTTGTGTATCACCTACCTTATTGTACCTTTGTTTTTTTCACGAATATTGTTTTTAGAAAATGTTTTTTTTTATGAGGTCGCAATTTATCAAAACATTCAGAGCTCTGGCATATTCCAATTCTGCATGATCGCTACTAATTTGGTCAAATGTCCTTGATGCACAATACGACTCATTGTCAACTTCCATACGGCCAAGCACGGTGAAGGGACCAGTAGCCGATTTCAGTAAATACATAAAAAAACACATGTCTGTGGCTTATGAAAATGTTCTAAAATTAATTAGCCAACATCATATGATGTTTTCCACTGCATAAAACACATTTTTGCAAAAATATGTGATTTTGCTTGCATCTGTGTCATGCTGGCATGATTTCAGTTGCAGAAGAGTGCGAAACTGCTGCTCGGAATTTTCGTCCGAAATATTGGCAGCCATTTTATCTGTCAGAAAGGCAGGTCTGCTGCTTGAAAACAAAACGGTCGGTACCAGTACAGATTATGATCAGTGTGACAAGGTGTGATTGCAGAATTGGTACAATTAGCAAGTATTAGTGCAGTGTCCGCATGGGATATTTGAAATCCATGTTTGAAATGTGTGGCCGCGGCCAAATAAATGCAGATTTGGGCACATTTTGTGTAAACATAGCAGAGTGCTGACAGCCTGTGCATTATGTCTGAGTTTGCGTTTGTTGTTAATATAGCTCTTGTACCTATCAGGTAGTCAGTGCATGCATCAAACAGATTATGCGATTATTTGAAGTTAAAATATTCCTAAATTTGTTTCGGCTGGTGTCGCGGGCCCGAAAACTGCATAAATTGCCTAAAATGTGTGAGGACTGCCACCTAACCCTTCACTTGCTGTTCGCGACGAGAGTAACCTCCCCTCACTGCTCTTCGCGTATATTTACGTTCCCAATAATGACCTATTCGGGCACCTGTTTACGCGCGTGCAATTCTACATAGAGACGTCTTTGCTTTCTGATTGGTTGGAAGATGGATTCCCGTTACTAAATATAGACAAGTTATTACCGGTTTACTAAATTTAGGCGAAATTAGAGGTATTTCCTTGCACTTGCTTGCGGTCAACTTTGTAGGTCGAAAGAAAATGGCGGCGCCTATAGAAAGTGATCGGAAGACAATGTTTTTGCGCAGATATTCGATAATTCTGACTCTGAATCAGACTTTGAACTAGAATAAATCATAATAAATGGAAATGTGTTAGGCGAATTTGTCATTGAACAGTCCGCAAAAGATCGCGAACTCCCAATTGACATCGAAAATGACTGGCATTACATACATGATAAAACAAAACAAATATTGAAAACACACCTGTAATCAGCTATTTTAATACCTGTATAGTACATTGTCAGGTGAGAAAAAGTCGCAACAAATGACATATTCAGAAAGTACTATCAATTTGCAATCATTTTCATATTTGCATTATTGCTGTATCTCTGAAAATGAACATTTTATGCTACATATCCTAAACTGCATAATTTCACTGAAATGAAACATAGAATATTCAGCAGCAGCAGCATTTTACATTATTGATTGTATAGCAAGTGAAGGGTTAATACCCCAAAACTTTCATATAATCGTCCGGCAAAAATATGAAGCACATCCATCAGCATCGGATCGACTGTCAATAATTTCGACACGTTCAACAACTGCTGAATTTAATTTTGTTCTGAAGACAAAATAACAACATAATACACAATATTGAATTATTGCATGTATCGGTACTACGGTAGTAAACTTCACGGCAACATTTTCAATTCCATTGGCAAACAAAGCAAAATGAACAAAATTCATCAATAAATGATCATAAAGACAATATTTTGTGTTTGCCTTGAAAATCTGCTTACTATCCCTCAAAAAACACCCTCCATATCTCATTTCTACGTGTGTTTTACACCAATTAGTCCCTATTCTCATGGATCCGTGCCCCTAAGCACATAAATTCATATTGTGTGTTATATTCTGATTAATTCCTGAAAATGTATACATCAACATAAAGTTCAAACACTTAACTATGAGTGCACATAAGGAATTCACCAAAATTATGCGAACAGACCCTCTTCAGATTAAAGAAATATGTAGAAAAATCACAAAATAGGTGGTAAATCACAATTGTATGTAACTGTAACTTAGAAAACAGTGGGATACAACTTAAAATACCTTTTTAAAATAATTTTTAATTAACACTATTCTTAGAATGTGCTTATTCACTTGTTTTCTAGGGGCACGAATCAATGAGAAGGCACGAATCCATGAGAATTGGGGCTACATGATATTCAGTACAATACAGATCCCTACAATTAGTTGCGAACAGTAACTTGCATGCTACCATCCGTATCGAGTAGCGATTCCACTCATAGGCTGCAGAATAATTAGCTGCTAAAGTTTGAATAAAATCTGATTCGCTATTCTGCAAAGGAAGCCTATGTTTGAAATTGTAACTCAGACTACGGACGGTACGGTAGTAGATTGCAAGAGTTACTGTTCGCAACTAGCATACAATAAGGTGATTTTCGTACAACTAAATTTTATTGACATTTATCACATTTAAATTTCAGATGTGATTTGGTACAGCTCCAAAGTTCCGAAACCGTGGAATGTATTGCCAGACAAGAATGTTGCAGGAAATGGATGTTGGGCAGAGAAAGTGTTCGCTGACGAGGTGACATTTTCGATCTCCTGTAGCGGCAGAACATTCACACTACTAGGGACAGATACAGTGGCCGTGCTCGGTGGGGCGATTAATTGACCCAGTTGTACTGTGCTCGGTGGGGCGATATTCTGACCAGACTGTAATATATTTGATATCTGACGATGTTCTCCGATAGACAGTTCGGCGTCATAGTGTGTGATATTTTTATGTCCCGTAATTTTCATTATTTTTTGTGGGGGAACTCCTGCTTTCGATAATAATAGTAAGTGTACTGAAACATTTATTAATTTTTATTATACTGAATTTATTACATTATCACAGCCATTTAATGGCTGTGATAATGTAATAAATTCAGTATAATAATACATGCATTTGTTAGTTCTATGTGAAATAATGCATTTCAGGAAAAATAAATGATTACTCCCTCAAAGTATAGTTTGCTAGAAAAGTATACTTTGCAATTTTGATGAAATCGGCTACCTGGTGTAAATCGAAGTGGTCAGTAGAATAATCGATAAACAGCATCTATGAGTGGCGATTCATGTCATATGTGCCGTTTCTAACGCGTTAGAGAAGTAACGCGTTACTTGTGAGAAGTAACGCGTAACTTAGGCGAGTGGAACTTTGTATTGAGTATGTGTTGGGACAAGGGCATGTTGGTACTGATCAGTTGCCATTGATTGGTGTCCGAATTTTAGCTCCCTGAAAATGGTGATGTGTGATTTCGTCATATGTTTGTTGGGGTTTAACGGCCTATCAACAGCTAAGATTATTTTAGGTCGGGTCGATGCGCTTAGTACTAACTCCCACATATTACCTGTACAAATGGGGGAGGGGGGACTCCCCAAATCAGAACTGAGCATTTACAATAAAAGGGGCATTGGCATATATCAGAACTTGGAAGGAAAATGTAAGATACATGATCAAAGAATACTGTTGTTTGAATCAAACTGTTCAGGGAGAGGTATATGTATTTACCCATGCAAGTGGTACAGGTTATGGCGGTTTTATTAAAGTTCAGTATATATATTTGTGTTTCAGACATTCGTCAAATGTTTTGTACAGAACGTACTGGTTAGCAGTATCATTCCCGTGAGACCCATTTGTTCGCTTTGGGAGGAACCCGGAGTACCCATTGTGATGTGTTCAGTGATATATGTGCAATGTGCGTAATACTAATGTCAGATGTTGAAATAGTTGTAGCGCAAAGTGCTTAAGGTTTCCTAGAGTCGGTTATCCGGTGTCAGCAGTGTGTTAGACTGCCCCTCGAGTTGGAAACAGAGGGTGATGCGAATACATGTACATGTATGCCCCTGCAGGGGGACGATAATCCTAGAGTCGGGCAGTTTTATACCCTAGAGATGGGCAGTGTGATACCCTAGAGATGGGCAGTGTGATACTCTAGAGATGGGGAGTCTGTAACCCTAGAGGCGGGCAGTGTAATACCCTAGAGACGGGCGGTTTGATATCCTAGAGATGGGATTTACGTAAAATGTAGATGTATACATGCATACATGGTGCGGTAATGTTAACGAGGTAACTGGATCATGGGATTAAGTTGAACAAACTCAGAGTTCAGCACTAGAAGCAGTACGGCTGGTGGTAAGTAGTTCGGTTGGCATCGTATATGGACAAAAGGTAAAGTTTTACATTGATAATTAAAATGTTGTTCGCATTATGCAAACAGGAAGCGAAAACAACAATGGCAAGAGATTGCTTTGGAAGTTAACGTTATGAGTGTCAATGCACCTATAATGTCTGTACTTGAAGACAATAACAGACCAGACATTCTCAGTAAGTGTACTGATACTGTTGGTTGACAGATTCAAAGGTGGGTAATTGATTGCTTGAGAAAACCATGGGCAATCACGATATTGATAGATTTGCATGATATTTTAAGTAAAAATATCGAATGATTTAACTCAAAATTTTGTTTTTTAATGCACAGAGACTGTGAATTATTTTGATCAGTCGTTGTCTGGATGCAAACATTGGATTGTCCCCCATTGATACCAATGGTAATAAACATAATGTTAAGATGTAATGCATGTGGTACATTGATTGTGTCACAACGGAAATATGCACATTGTTGGCGCATGTTGACTAATAATCATGGCATGTTTGCCAGAAAGGTATTGTGTTATCAGAGTCTTCTACGAAACGATGTAGTGAAGTGTGGCAATGACAGTAGCCGCAGATGTATGTTCAGGAGAATACATAAAATGTTACTATCACTGCTTTACATGTGGCATTTACATGAGTACAATGCCATTTAAGTGTAGTGTGGATGGTTTACGTCACATGAAAGTGACTGATAAGTTGTAAGCTATGCAATATAATGTATAATTCATTTATTGGTTGTGGATGTGATTCCATTTATTGAGTGTATATGGTGTTTCATTTGAGCAGGATTGGTGGGACGTGTAATGGGCGGAGCGAGCTGAGGGCGGTCGTTCGTGAAGGGCAGTGTGATAGCGGACAAGATTTGGGCGTACACGATGAGTAGAAAGTGACAATACGGTTCAACTGTATGAGCTGTGTGTGTATTATTCACCAAATGGAGGTTGAGTATGACTCAATTCCGACAAGAGTCAATGCATGGTGTATTGTATTTGACGAGGGTGGTTGGTGCCGATAAGTGTCATTATGACGGACATTTATGATATTAACTGGGCACGTGTTTGAACAATGCAGCTAAACGATTACATGTAAGACCTACAACTGATGTAAAGAAAGGTGTTTTAACCTCTGATATCCTGATTGGTTTATTCAAGAAATACACTGGCGACATGGATTTGATAACATTAAGGGACTTGTCCATGTTTTTGGTTGACTATTCAGGTTTGATTTTGTTTTGCATTTTGGTGAACTAGGTGATTTATGTTTGACGATCATTTAATTAAAATAAGAATTAAGTGTAAACGGGCAGATACAGGGTGGTCAATGAGGTCATAATTGCTAAAGGTCACACAGCGGCTTGTACATATTCCAGGCTTAAAAAAATATGTTTTGTGGCAGGTGTAACGGCCAAATCAGAATGTTTCTCATTTCGGCTTGTGCATCGATCACGTCGATTATTATGATTATTTATGGAAAGAAACACAAAGATAAGTTACACTAGGGCAAGAGAAGTAATTTGAAAAATTAATGTATGTGCATCGTGATGGTAAGGGTGGTTTTCACATAGTTATATCAGGAGTTGTATTAATGTCAGCACATGCCGGTTTCAATAATCGTTGTGTAGCAGACACGGCAGATGGAGGTTGGATATAAGTAAGGATGGGCAACATGATCAAAAGGCCTAAGACTGTTGAGGCCTTAGATTTGTAAAAGTAATTGAGTGTATATTCAAAATATATTTATTGCGTAATTATGAATTTTGTTATATTATAACAGAAAGTTAATTTTGATATTTGCTGAGTGTGGAATTATGGAATGAAAATCTGACACACAAACCCTGTCTAAAAGGACTTTTCTCTTTTTTCGTGATTTGATATCCTTGGCGTAAAGATCGCAACCAGCAGATATAAGTATGTGTTTGTGTTTCATTTAGAGCCAACTGGAGTATAGCTAAGACCACTACACGACAGTGTAACGACAAATATGGTGGGCAACACACGCCACTTACAAATAACATGCCACAAGGTGACATCTATGGTGGGCAGCAAACACCATTTGCAAACTACACAGTACAAGGTATTGACAACTATGGTGGGCAACACACGCCACTTACAAATAACATGCCACAAGGTGACATCAATGGTGGGCAGCAAACACCATTTGCAAACCGCGCATTACAAGGCATTGACAACTATGGTGGGCAACACACGCCACGTACAAGTAACTTGTTACATGGACATGCCAGCTATGCAAGGCAGAAAACATCAATTCTGCCTACATCGTCCACATATAGACAAACAGAGTCTACATTTTCAAGCGGAATATTACCCCGCAAGTTAACTGATGGGCAAACGTCAACACCCACTGATGAATACATAACAAATCAGATCACACAGCGGGTACGAAAACATCCACCGGAAGACATACACAAAAGTGGTGATCTACACACACGTACTGCTTTCCAACTTCCGGAAAAATTTACACCAAAACACAACACGGGCATACCGACCACACATCCAGATACCCGAAGCTATGGTGGTCAATATGTGTCTTCACTTAGGCAATCACACAGTACGGACATATCATCAACACCTCAGGTGGCATCAAAGTATGGTGAGTCACACTTGCCTTCTGATGATGACCAACAAAACATTCCAGCTAAGTCACGGTAGCCCCAAGTTACCTCCAGTACCCCATGTATGCCTTCACGGGAGCTTCCACAACAACACAATTCAGACAAATCTGCCACATATCCAGAAATATGTTCTGATGCGCCACGCGTGACTTCGCATATACACTCACAGCAGCAGGATACAATCATACATCAGGAAACGGGCGAGTATGGTGCGCCACATGTGTCGTCACACAAACACTCGCGAGGGTATGACACTGAGGTACCAGCAGAACACCGGGTAACACCGGGGTATGGTACGCCACACATGTCATCGCAACAACACTCGCAAGAGTATGACACTGAGATATCAGCAGAACACCGGATTACACCGGGGTATGGTGCCCCAGATATGTCATCACAAAAACACTCGCAAGGGTATGACACTAATATATCAGCGGGACATCGGATTACATCAGGGTATGGTGCGCCACGCCTGCCGTCACATAAGCACATACATGTACAAGGGTACGACCCAGGCATACCGGAAACACCCGGGTATGGTGCGCCGCGCGCGCCTTTACGGGCACCTTCGGAATGCATCCGCATGCCACCTACAGACATGCACACAACTCAGTATGATGCGTCACACATAACTTCGCCGATTGGTCAGTACCATTACCCAAATACAAATACATCTCAAGCTTCATCTGGGTACATGTCAAACAACACGCCAGCGATAGAAAACTACGATCACAGACCGAATACGGCATACGCACGCCATGAACCACACATGCCTGGTCCGCCAAGCAGCCGTACAGCTATAAGTAATGAACAGCAGTGCCCCGATAAGAAAGACCATCAGTATACGTTATCAACGGGTTGTAAATCAAACTTCCGTTCATTAAAACCTGAACACCGCAGTCACGAGAACACACATGCCGGTTTCAGCAACAATAATGCACGAACCGAGCCTGATCTCGTAGCCAAACAACCTGATAGTCGCCAGCACCACGATCGTTCACGAGAAAATATGTCGTACGACAATGGTTACACGCGTAACGCTACCCGTCGTCGCGAAAAGGAACCAGATAAGTTTGACGGAAAATCTGTCGAATGGCAGGATTACATAGTACAGTTCGAGCAAGTAGCGCATTGGAATAAATGGGATGTCTCCGAAATGGCACAGCAACTTACAATGTGTCTTAGGGGACAATCCCAAAAACTTCTAGGCGATCTCATGCCGGCTCAGCTGCAAAACTATCACGAATTGAAAAGCTTACTAGGCCAAAGATTTAACCCACAAGAGAGAAGCAGCGCATATCGATGCGAATTTAGGTCACGTGTTAGGCGAAAGGGGGAATCAGTAGCCGACTACGGTTATGCACTCAAGCGGGTTGCAAGTTTAGTATTTCCAGAAATCGCACACACTGCATTGGAACTATACGTCATCGATCAGTTCATAACCGGGTTGGGTAGTTCAGAGTTACGCAGACACGTCCAATTCAATCATCCTAAATCACTGGGAGGTGCGATCGGATTAGCGGTGGAATACGAGGCGTTCGATAACTCTGCCAACCTCGATAGGAAACCACACGTTAGATTCAATACAGACAGCGATCTAGCACACATACATGCATTGCCCCATGCCAAAAGCAAACATGTAACACAAACAGATACTGATAGTCGCAACCAGTCCGCTGAATTGATACAGAAGATAGACCAGCTGTATAAGATCATTGAGAACATGAAAAATGATATCATTTACCCACGGGGGGACAGAAGAAGAAGTCCAAGCCCAGGGAGGGGGAGGTATAGGTCATCGAGTCCAACACATAATAGACGTAGGTCATCGAGTCCTATTAGAGACAAAGCATGTTTTCACTGTAAGGAAGTAGGACATTTCATTGCCAATTGCCCTCTATTACTAAGTCACAAAGGTGCACACACCCATGAGTCCAAACAAGTCCACAATCAAGAAAACTAGCAACGACTGAACTTGTGGCCGAAAGTCCAGTCGTACGATCCAACCATCTTAGTGAACCACAAAGGCCAACAAAACGTATCAATTTAATCACGCAGTCGTGCATGTTTGTTCTGGCTATCATAGCGAACACTTCTTGCAAATGTTTAATTGATACTGGGGCATGCGCCACTGTCCTCTCAAGTCGTATGTGCGACAAACTTGGCTTGCATGGGCATCTCAGGAAAGGTGTTGAAAAAACACTCACCACAGCAGATGGAAATCCTATGCCAGTAATGGGAGAAATAGGAATCGAATTCAAAATTGGGAACCAATTTTTCGATCAAGACATGATAGTGGCTGATATAAGCGAAATTGAGGGAATTCTTGGAATGGACTTCTTACATAGCAATGATGTAACGCTATATATAGCCAGAGCAACCATGAACATTGATGACACGACATTTCCATTAATCAGAGAGAAACAAACGCGCTGTGCCCGCATTAAGGCGACCAGAAATATAACTGTCCCACCGCAAAGTGAGATAGTTGTGAAAACATCAATTAAGGGTAACATAGGGGCCACAAATGAAGGAATTTTTGAGCCTGCAAGTACTTAACCGCAAAAAGTTTACTGCTAGCGAGGTCCCTTGTAAATCCACATTCGTCGATAATGTCTGTTTCGGTTATAATCTTGTCCGACAAACCTGTTAAAGTAAAAAAGGACGCACTCATTGGAACATTAGAACCAGCACAAAGTAGCGTTCCGTTCAGTATTGCACATGGACAATCAGACTGTGACTTAACAGTAGACACTGCAGCAGAGTCAATGAACAAGGTAGAACCTATACCCGAAGGCACTGAGACAAATACGACACCCACAAATGGTTTCCCAGAACATCTCAGCACAGTCATGAACAAGGCATCTGCGGAACTCGCTACCTCACAAAGGGAACAACTTAGACAATTAATTGTGTCCTACCGAGATATATTCCTAGGGTCAGATGGGAAACTAGGTAAAACTGATCTTGTAAAACATGACATTGATACGGGGGTAGCAAATCCAATTAAAATGGGACCACGTAGACTACCGCAAATGCAGAAGAAAGTTGTTGAGAAAGAACTACAAGCGATGCTAGAAAATGATATCATAGAACCATGCACTGAACCTTGGGCGGCACCTATAGTACTCGTAACTAAGAAAGACGGGTCTGTACGGTTTTGCATTGATTACCGGAAGTTAATTCAGGTGACACGGAAGGACGCATACCCGTTGCCCCGCATTGACACCAGTCTAGAATCATTGGGGGGTTCCAAGTGGTTTAGCACATTAGATCTTGCTTCTGGATATTGGCAGTGTGAAATGAATGATGCCGACAAACCCAAAACAGGTTTCGTAACACACAAGGGTCTGTACCAATTCAAAGTTCTCCCTTTCGGTCTGTGTAACGCCCCTGCAACCTTTGAACGGCTGGTGGACTTGGTTTTGAGGGGTTTACACTGGAAACACTGCCTATGCTACCTAGATGATGTGATTGTGTTTGGCTCAACTTTTGAAGAAGCTCTTCAAAATCTTAGTTTTTGATCGACTCCGAACCGCAAATTTGAAGCTAAAGCCGTCTAAATGCAATCTGTTCCAAAAGGAAATTTCATTCCTAGGACATGTTGTTTCTGAGGAGGGGATAAAGTGTGACCCTGATAAAGTTGACACGATTCTATCTTGGCCTATCCCGAAAAACGTAGGCGAAGTTAGAAGCTTTCTGGGTATAATAGGATATTATCTCCGGTTCATACCAGGTTGTTCAACTCTCGGTAGCCCACTCAATGACCTCCTGAAAAAGAATGCAAGGTTTGTCTGGTCCGACCAATGTCAATTGTCATTCGAAACTCTGAAACTGAAACTCACATCCAATCCTGTGCTGGCATATCCAAACGAAACGGACACATTCATCTTGGACACAGACGCAAGTTTGAGTGGAATCGGTTGCGTTCTATCACAAGTACAAAACGGCGAAGAAGAAAAGGTCATTTCCTACAGTAGCGTAACCCTGAATAAAGCACAAAGACGGTATTGTGTGACTTTCCGAGAATTGTTAGCGGTAGTCACCTTCGTGAAGAAGTATCGACACTTCCTGTGGGGTCGCAAATTTCTAGTCCGTTCCGATCACGCTTCATTGGTATGGCTAAAGAACTTTAAGGAGCCAGAAGGCATGTTGGCGAGATGGATCTCAGTATTGGAAACCTATCATTTCGAAATTCAATATCGGAAAGGCAGTTTACATTCTAATGCTGATTTCATGTCTCGTAACCACATATACTTTGCAAAAGGTCTACTTGCCCAGATTGTGAGAAAACACGCAGTAGTGCAGTAAGATCAAGCAAAGCTAAACCAAGCATTACCATACGGCCCATTAGTGAAGATACAAACACTAGAACCTTGACTGGTGACACTCAGCAACCACAGACAGTTGAACACGGTGCTGAAGAGGCGCCAAATTACTCGTCTGAGATTCCCGAGATGCTACCTAACTGGTTAGACTTTTGGTCCACTGCGCAGATACAACAATGGCAAACTGAAGACGAGACACTTAGCACCATTGTACAGATGAAACGCTCGTTTGATTCCAAACCACCTAGCTCGGAATTAAGAAATTATTCCACTCCAGTAAAGACTCTATGGTCTCTATTGGAATCTCTGTTTCTTACCGAAGACAATGTTTTGTACTCTAGGTCAGCCTCACATCCTAACAATGACACACGACCCGTTTTGGTTGCTCCATCAAAGTTGAGGACAGTGATTTTTGAGTAGTTACACTGTAATAGAGTGGCAGGTCACTTGGGAAGGGACAGAACCATATCATCCATTAAACGTAGATTTTTCTGGCCCGGCATGTCAAGTGACATTCGAAGATGGTGTAAAGAATGTTCACAATGTGCCCAGTCTAAACCGGGTCCCGGGGTAGGTAAAGCACCTTTGTCCCAGTTCAAAGTAGGGTCACCACTAGAGGTATTGGCCATATACATTGTCGGTCCACTTCCTATGACAGAAAATGGCAATGAGTATATAATCGTAGCAGGTGATTATTTCTCGAAGTGGAAAGAGGCATTCGCTGTCCCTAATCATACCGCATTGACAGTAGCAGACAAAGTTGTAACAGAGATAATCTGTAGAATGGGGACCCCAAAGCAAATTCACACTGATCAAGGACGGGAGTTCGAATATCACCTCTTTCAACACATGTGCGAACTACTGGGCATACACAAAAGTCATACGACCCCCTATAGACCTCAATCAGATGGTCTTGTAGAAAGGTTTAATAAAACGCTCAAAACGATGCTCAAAGCGTACGTGAATGAAAACCGTTCCAACTGGGATGAACAGATTCCTTTTGTCCTCATGGCTTACCGGTCTACTATTCATGACAGCACTGGGTGTACACCCAATTCACTCATGCTTGGGCGAGAGGTTACACTACCAATTGACTTAATGGTCGGGAATCCTAATGCCAGTGGGGCGGGGGACTTTAGTTGTCCAGTCCAATACGTTAATTGGCTAGAGCACAGCATGCACAAACTTTCAAGTTCGTAGCTGAAAACTTAAATCACGCAGCAAAACACCAGAAAAAGTACTATGACCGTGGGTTAAAACCACGCACATTTGAACCAGGATGTTTCGTTTGGAGATGGTACCCTCCGAAAGCAAATTTAAGTCTAGGATTAGGATGGACAGGGCCCTACAAAGTAATCACAAAGCTTACAGACGTAACATATGAGATAGTTCGAGGTCCGCAAACCAAACCCCTCGTGGTACACGTAGACCATCTTAAACCCTACGAGGCAGAACAAACACCTGCCTTATGGGAGCCTAACGTACCAGACGAGACAGAGACATACACTGACTCACTTGGGGGCAACAGCAGAGGTCTCAATAAGTGAGAGTGACACAGATCTCAATGTGACACCAGACATGATAGAGTCGCACAGTAACGAGACAGACATACGCAGGTCACGATTTGGTAGACCAATCAGACGACCATGCCCATATTCACCCACAATGTAAATACACTGAATATTGCAAATTACTCGTTGTAAATAACTTGGGGGTATATTTTTTCTTGTTCACATACATGTACACTGCATATTGCTAAACCATGTCCATACTGTATATTGTTTTAATTGCTATCATAATCTTGACAAAGTTATCAATATAAGTCATACGTACAAGTTTGCTTGTTCGTTCAAGTACTATAATTGTGCTGAACTGCAGTGAGCCGTACCGTCATGGCTTGGTCTATCGGCAAAACATTCACTTGTCTGATTGTTTTTGTTTGTTTGTGTGCTTACATTGCTTCTCTGTATCGCAATTTACTATGCAATGAAGAGAATTGTGAATACATTTTCATTGGTTATCTTCAGCTTTTTATTCCATTATATTCATTGAAACAATTGTGAAGACATATTACATTGAGTTCTGCCAATGGATAGATTGGCATGTGTTTTGTAATAATTGACATATGTTCTCTGTGTTTCATCCATCATCATCGTCATCTTTTTCCATCCCATCATTAATTGTATTATTAATTTAGTGTTGTCAATGTATGGCCCCACAAAGGCCTGTAGTAAATGAAACACTGCATGGTAATATGAAACATTGAATAATTATGGGTGAAATTGGTGTGCCGGATCAATTATATATATTTTTGTTAGTTTTTTTTTCACGTTGTCCTAATGTGTTGCAAAAACGCTGGGGTATAGTATACTAATGATTTTCACACAATGATTAGGCCAATTGGTTTTCAAAGAAAGTAAATTAGAACCATTGTTCTGGCGCTGTATTACATCCCATGAATAGTAACTGTTGCATTGTTGCCTGTTGTAGAAAGGAGTAGTATTTCCTTCATATTGTTACTGTAATATTCCTTGATTTCCAGTTGGAGATGATTAGACATGTATATGATTTTCTTGGTTATCAATTCAGGGTGGCAACCTGGAGCCATACTCCAATCAGACCAGGGCAACTGACCAGCATTGTCACAGTTACAATTATTCTATGTTAATACTATACGTATGCTTGGATACAATGCACTTGGCATGTATATTATGTTTTATTTCACAGCTCTTGGAGTTAGGTGTACATTGCTAACAGACTGCTGTTACAATGTCCTTTGTTGGATACGCTTTATTCATGCATTTCTTTTGCATAATGTAGTATTTCTTACATACAACAGGGAGACATACCGGAATCTCACACCGAACGGGCCGGAACAAGTGACTGTGAATTTAATTATCATTCTAGTGTTGAAGTGTATTTTGATATACGCCAACTAGCCTGAATGTGTGGGTGAATCATTCTGGAATCAAGTACTTGTCTTTCGACTCAATATTTCCAGGCTGTACCATGGAGGATGTATTGGAGTTACACCCCGGCAAAAGTGAGGGACATTTCCTTACTAGCCATCTACGCCCCGTCTGGAATCCCAGTGGAATGCCGTGTCACATACCAGCATGTCCGCGGAAGGATGTGATCCGTACTATTCGGGCCTTCCAGAAGCATTGGGACAAATTTCACACCGAAAGTAAAAGTATTAGGAAGTGTTCGGCTTGCGGAAAGGTGGGGAAGGACAACCACGCCATTCGGGTCCACCTAGCGAATCGTCACCAAGGACAAACGGACATCTCCATCTTAGTTGAACGCGTGGTAAACGAGAACTTCATATATCCTCGGGATAACTTTCCGCCCCGACGTTTGGAGCCCGAGCGGGAAATGGCCAGACAGGCGGCCATGTGTAGTCGCCACCAGCAGATGGAAGACGCTGCTGGTGGAATCACCTGGAACGAGCAGAACACACTAGCCAGGGATGAGGAGGCGGATGTCCACCTCCGGCCAGACAGGACGATCAGGGTGTCCGTGAGCTACCGGAGATCACGGAAACGCGAATGAACATTATATGGTCGATTGATTTCATTATATCTATACTTCATTTTACTTTTTGCAATGCAACACATTTTTTTTTAAAGGGGGGAGGAATGTAATGGGGATGACCTATCTATGTCAAAGCACATCCGCCATCAACAATTATCATACTTATTGTCCTTCTAAATGTTTATACAAGTAACTATATTTTGTACTACACTGTACTCTAAATGTTGTACCTATATTTTGTACTACCCTGTACTGTACTATACTGTACTCATACATATAGCCTCTAATAAATATGAAGCTACATGTATGAGGCTTGTAAACGTTTATTGTTGGCGGCAGTCATGGCGTGTATTGACATAGACAAAATATGTATTATAATCACTGGTCATACAGTCTATTTCGTATTATCTTAGATCCACCTTCATACTTACGAGGGGTTCGAGATTATGGCCATGCACGTGCATGGTCATAACTCGCTATATAAGCCGAGCAGACGGCTAGTTCGGCCCCGACTTACATTCAATCTAAATTGACCGGCACTCTTGATAACTACAGGTGAGTAATCGCCAAGTTTGAAACCTGCCTACATGGTCACCCTAAATCTCATGGAACCCATTTATTTTGGCACGGGGGTCTAAAATGCATTAATACCAGTTAGGGGGTGGGGTTGGTCATAAGATATATATAATACTTTAATAAGCTCACTTGTACACCAATAATCATTCATGAACTGCACATTGTCCAGAGTTATTATTTACCTTGTCCTTTCAAAAGCCTATACCCGTACAGTCATACTGTTACCTATGGATCTAGAGTGAACGAACCTCAAACAATTACACAACGCCCGATACGATTCCGGTTACAGTTACAAACCACGCTGAATGAACTTTCATTTTCACCACACAGCTTGTAGAATATCAACATTATTTATTTGTGCTGCTTTGACAAGACGTGAAATGAAAATATACATGATATGATCTGGAATTGTACCCACAGACCAAGCACGCATGTTAAGAATCATGTCTGTCGGTTCTTATCCAGCTCCGCGTGTTGTCTTCAATTCACGCACCTGTCTGTAAAATCCAGAATCCAACATTGTCGCAAATTTAGCTCACTATGATAACGTGTGTACACAATGTCACGTAGACTATAATCTGACGTAGGTTTTGAGCTCTCGTTTCGCTAAATAACTTTATCCAACAATCCCTGTAGCCGCTATTGTGGTCGAAAATGTAACTTTTCTGTCAGTGCCTAACATTTTGATCTTATTGTCAGCCATTTTGATTCCTGAATTGTCGGATTGTTTGTCTTTGTAAATTTGCGTAAAGGAGTTTATCATGCCGCTAAAGATTAAGCGTACACACGATAACATTGTTCTACTACAGATTTCATATACTATTTAGTAATTGTGTTTGTCATGCCCTGTCGGAGTGTTATCTGTCCGTTTCCGTTGTTTATTTGGTAAAATTGAATGACACATTCGTATCTGCTGACGTCACTAAGAACATAATCTGTGATGTAATTTACATAATTTGATGTCATTTCCGGCTCGTGCATTTTTTGCCATATGGCCAATTTCTGGCCAAATGGCCCATTTTTGGCCAAAAGGCCAATATTTGGCCAAGTGGCCAAGTGGTCACATTCCTGGCCAGTGTCCCGTTTTTGGCCAAATGACCAATTTTGGGCCAGAATGGCAAATATTGGGCCAGAATGGCCAATATTTGGCCAAACGACCAATTTTTGGCCACTGTGACCATGCATGGGTATATAAGGCGAGCGAAATCTGCCATTCGGCACTCTGACACAATAGATCTTACAGATAACACCTCCACGTTAAAACTCGTGCGAAAATGAGGTCTTTAGAATTAAATTTGTGCATGTGCTGAGATCAAGATCAACAAATAAATTATTATACATTGTCTAGAAAGAATAAAGACTTTTCAACTACAGATCTAGTTACAGGAATATAACTCTGATCATTTCATGTCCATAGCAGGATAAGTTTCATTCACTTTTGTGGGTTTTGATCATTTTTTCCAAATTTGCTTCTTTGGTTAGCACTTTTCAGTCCCATTTCCTGTTGTCAATGGTCAACATCCGGATTCGTGGGTTATTTTTTGGGGCATTTTTTTGAAGCTTTTTTGTCCATTTCTGCATATTAAACTGAGGTAAGATGCATTCCAGTACCCTGTTTGTGTTCCTAGTCGTGGTGCTGATGATACATAGCAGCAAAGTGAGAGAGGTCTCCCAGGAACCAGTTTCCCCCGTCTACAAAGGTGTCTCTTTCTCTCCACTGTCAGTTTGTGCCATAAATAAATTGCGACCAAGAGTGACACTACTTGCAATCAGACTCTGTCTTAAATCAATCAGTTCCACCCACATTGATAGCAAACCGTACTTGCTATATTTATTCCTGATTATCTCTCAGAATTCATGGGATATCGAATCAAATCCAGGTCCGTCAACAGCTGACGCCTCAACAGCGAACACTTCACACTTTCCTTGTGGGGTGTGCGACCAGGATGTTGGATGGTCAGATAGGGGTATTGTTTGTGACACATGCTCTAGGTGGTATCACATTGATTGCCAAGGGATGAATTCCACAACCTACAGTATTTTCAATCGGTCTGGTAACTCCAGCATGACATGGGTCTGCCTAAATTGTGGCCTCCCAAACTTTTCCACTTCCCTTTTCCACTCGGAACCTCTGGAAACAAGTAATCGGTTTGACTCGCTGTCTTTGTCACACTCTGGCTCACTACCAGATAGTCCGCTGCCTGCAAATATAGGGGAGCCGGCTGCGACCTCATCCCCAATCACTTCCAACACCCTACGGCCTAGAAACAAGTCGATTCTCAACCATCCTCTTCGTATTTTGATCATGAACTGCCAATCAATCAAAAACAAAAAACCAGAACTGTTCTCCATCATAGACTCCTCCAAACCGGACATCATATTAGGTACTGAGTCGTGGCTCTCGCCGGATCTCTAATTCTGAGATATTTCCACGTGACTATGAGGCATTTCGGAGGGACAGACCAGGGGATGCTCATGGTGGTGTATTCCTAGCTCATAAAAAGGAGTTTGTTTGTTCAGCCACTCCCGAGCTCCAGAGCAACTGCGAAGGTGTGTGGTGCAAATTGGAGATTGTAGGGTGTAAGGCCCTATACCTTTGTTCCTTTTACAGGCCACCAGATGTAACGGACCCAGACTACCTTGATCAATTTAATTCTCCTCACTGCGCAGGATAATGTCCTATAAGAATGCAAATATACTTATTGGGGGGATTTCAATTGCGGTGATGTTGATTGGGCCAACATGCACGTACCTCCTGGTGTCCCCAAAGTCAACATTCAGAGACAGTTGGTAGACATTGCCCAAGAACACAGCCTGTCCCAGGTTATCAATATTCCCACAAGACTTGACAAAACATTAGATATCTTACTTACAAACAATCCTGCCCCAGTCACTCGAGTGAAAGGTATGCCCCCTATAGGCAAATCTGATCATGATATTGTTTTTGTGGAGTATGACATCAAGGCCAAGAGAAACTCGTCAATCACCACGAAAAAATGTTCATCTATATCTAAGCGGGGCAGACATGGGAACGGCCATCCGGGACTATTCTTAGGACATTTAGTGTCCAATGTCCCGACGTTCTATTCACTTGACAAGGTCGGTCAATGAAATGTGGTCTGAGTTCAGGGATGAACTAACACTTGCTATAGACAGGTTCATTTCATCCAAAATGACCAAATCAAAATGTAGTTGTCCCTGGATAGACACATCCATTAAACACCTAATCCACAAGCGAGAGAAATTGTACCATAAAGTAAAACACTGTACATCCACTGAGCTCAAGACTAAATACAACTAGAGCAGCTGAAGCTGCATCAACGGTTTGAGGCTTGATGTACTGACAAACGTACACTGGCAAAGTGATTAGAAGACATTGCCAATGACGAAAACATATGAAACTCAAAAAAAATTGATGCAATTCCAATGAAATTGAAAAAATAAAGTTTTGTATTTTCAGAATCGCTTGACTATTCTAAGCATTTTTCATTATATAACGTTCTACGAAATGTGTACCGTTAACCCCCTAGTCTGACATTGAAGTTAAGACGATTCTAAAGCACTCACAGCATGTCAGTTCGCATATAAAACCAATGTCTGATACAGCCCACCATACCTGTCTGGCCTCCACCTCGAAGTTTGTCAGCTGTACACACTGTTTCTAGGCGGCTAAGTTTATATGCTCGTTCTCAAACTTCAAATGCATGTAGCTCGCGCATTTGAGCAGATAGCTAAAAACTACCAGGGAACCGGAGATAGAGAATTTTATTGGCTTTTTAATGCAAAAAAAATATTTGAAATCGGTTGAATAATAAGGAAGTTATGACCATTTCAATTTATTTTTAAAACTTCAAATGCCTACAACTCTCTCATTTGGGCAGATAGCCAAAAACTACCAGCGAAACGGAGATAGAGAATTTTGTTGGCTTTTTAATGCAAAAAAAATATTTGAAATCGGTTAGATAATAAAAAAGTTATAACCATTTCAAATTTGAAAAATGCATTCGGCCTGTTTCGGCTTTCATCGGTATAATTATCATGATTATGTTGAACAACAAAGAAAATAAAAAAATGAAAGAACCAAACTTCAAATGCCTACAACTCTCTCATTTGGGCAGGTAGCCAAAAACTACCAGCGAAACGGAGATAGAGAATTTTGTTGGCTTTTTAATGGAAAAAAAAAATTTGAAATCGGTTAGATAATAACAAACTTATGAACACATTTAAAATTTGAAAAATTGAAAAAAAAATGTAGCTCGCGCATTTGAGCAGATAGCTAAAAACTACCAGCGAACCGGAGATAGAGAATTTTATTGGCTTTTTAATGCAAAAAAAATATTTGAAATCGGTTGAATAATAAGGAAGTTATGACCATTTCAATTTTTTTAAAAACTTCAAATGCCTACAACTCTCTCATTTGGGCAGATAGCCAAAAACTACCAGCGAAACGGAGATAGAGAATTTTGTTGGCTTTTTAATGCAAAAAAAAAATTTGAAATCGGTTAGATAATAAAAATGTTATGACCACCATTTCAAATTTGAAAAATTGAAAAAAAACGTCCAAGTTTGAAAGACAATAGAATCAGAACTATTCAAGCCATTGCTCTGAAAAATATCATCTTTCTGTGCGGATGAATGTCCCGCGTGACGCTGTCAAAAAATTATGTTGCTGAGATTACTGTACAAATTGGAAACTGTTTTCAAAGACCACCGTTAAAATAAAATAAAATAAAAATCTGAAATTGTTGATTTTTTCATTTTTCTCAATTTCACATGTCTATAGCTCGCTCATTTGAGCAGACAGCCAAACATTGTCAGCGAAGCGAAGATAGAGAATTCTCGCAGCTTTAAAATTCAAAAAGAATTTTTGAAATCGGTTGGAAAATAAGGAAGTTATAGGGAATTATATGATATATGACGTCACTTCCGGTTTCGTAGAAAGTGACGTCATGAGAATTCTGAAAATTGCGTTATTCTCGTCTCACTGTTGATGCGAATCGGTATTCAAAATTTGAAGTCGATCCGACCAGCGGTTTGGGCTGTAGACTGAACGGCTGAATAAAAAAAAAAAAAAAAAAAAAAAAAAAAATAAAAAAAAAAAAAAAAAAAAAAAAAAAAAAAAAAAAACCAACGAAAACAAAAGGTTTGAGGAATCAAATTCCTCAAACCTAATAAATTCAGAGAGCATGTTCAAAAATCGATTCGAGATGCCTACTGGCGATACATATCTGGTATTTTTTCTGATGAGCCGAACGACTCGGACAATGAGCACAACAGAACAATAAACAAAAAGTTCTGGTCTTTTATCAAAAGCCAAAAAAACGACTCCTCCAATATAGCTTCCCTTAGAGATAATGGTATCTTGAGATCAGACAATAAAACCAAGGCTGACATTTTAAATTCCCAGTTTAAGTCTGTCTTCACTGCCGAACCTGATGGTTCCCTCCCAGATAAAGGACAAAGCCCATATCAGAGCATGGCTGATATAACTGTTGACAAGAATGCCATTGAAAAGCTACTTGGCAAGCTTAACCCTCACAAAGCTACAGGACCGGATAATATCAGTTCTCGTGTCCTGAGTGAATGCCGAAAGGAGATAAGCCCGATACTGGCTTGTATCTTCAACAAATCTATTCAGTCCGGCATAGTTCCTGATGACTGGCGTCTGGCAAATGTTGCACCTATTTTCAAAAAAGGCGAAAAATATGACCCTGCTAACTTCAGTCCGGCATAGTTCCTGATGACTGGCGCCTGGCAAATGTTGCACCTATTTTCAAAAAAAGCGAAATATATGACCCTGCTAACTACCGCCCAGTTTCCCTAACATGCATTTGCTGCAAAACACTAGAGCACGTAATTGTTAGCAACATAATGAAACATGCAGAGACAAACAAAATAATAGTAGACTCCAAGCACGGATTTAGAAGTCGCAGGTCATGTGAATCCTAACTTGTACAATTTGTTCATGATCTCTCCTCCAACCTAGAAAGGGCAAACAATAAAGGTCACAGGCAAACAGATATCATTATCATGGACTTTGCCAAAGCTTTTGACAAAGTCCCCCATCGCAGACTAGTACACAAACTTGACTTCTATGGGATAAGGGGAACCACAAACAAATGGATTCATTCTTTTCTTTCAGGCCGAACCCAAAAGGTTGTTCTGGATAGTGTTGCTTCAGACCCAGCAGACGTCTTATCATGTGTCCCCAAGGGTTCTGTCCTGGGCTTAGTCTTGTTTCTCCTCTACATTAATGATCTGCCGGATGATGTAAATTCCTCTGTTCGTCTCTTTGCTGACGACTGTGTTCTCTATCGAAACATAAGTAGAGATACAGATTGCCAAGCTCTTCAAGACGACATTGCCAAACTCGCTAAGTTGGAAACAACATGGCTCATGAAATGTAATGCTTCAAAATGTCACACCCTCAGAGTCAGTAGTCACCTGCCAAATTCTCAACTTGTATACGACTATAGTCTTCATGACCAGATACTGGAAAGCGTACCCTCTGCAAAATATTTAGGACTTACCTTTACTAATAATCTGTCCTGGGGCACACATATCCAAAACGTTACCAGCAAAGCAAACAGAACACTTGGTTTTCTTAGACGAAACCTTGCGAGACATAGCCTACAAAACTATGATCAGGCCTCAACTGGAATTTCCTGCTAGCATTTGGAGCCCATATACAGTTTCAGACATTAGTAAAGTTGAAAAAATTCAGAGAACTGCTGCTAGGTGGTGTTGTAGAAGGTGGCGAAACCAAAGCCACGTTTTCGACATGCTAGAAGATCTGTCATGGCCAACTCTAGCCCAACGTAGGGACCAGGCCTGCCTCATATTCTTCTACAAAATCCACAATGACCTTGTTGAAATTGACAAAAACACGTACCTCCATCTGGTTGCTAATCCCAGGTCAACTCGATCCTCTGCCAAACACCCGTATCAATACAGTAGACCACTGGCTTACTCGGATTCTTTCAAATTCTCCTTTTTTCCCAAGCTTATACCGTTATGGAACTGTCTACCTATCGATATTGTTTCCTCGGAAACCGTATCCAGGTTCAAATCCAAAATCTAAATGGAACAGTCTGCTACATGATGTTGTTTTTTTCTCATGTAGCAGACACCCACTTCTTGTAAATAGTTTTAGTGGCAAGTCTATCTTTGGTCTTTTTCAATATCCTTGTGTAAAATATTAGTACCATATATATATGTTTTTTTTTTTTTGTTCATATGTACTTGATCAACGCAACTTGCCACCATATTTCCTGTCATAATGCTCCGATTGGAGCGTGCACAGTATCGATAGATAGATAGAAATGTAAGCTTACAATAAGCATTGTACAGTTCTCATAGCAAGAACAATTAATTATTTTAGTATAAATTGATCTTGCCAGAGTCATTAGGACATTATTTAACCCCTGAGAGGGTCTTATTAGCGGCATAGGACATTGCTTTCATCTGTTTATTGTCCCTGAGACCCCACCTGCGATATATTACCGTTTCATGGGTCTCCCCAGACCCCATTAGTCATAACTACTACGGTGAATATTCATATTTGTCTGTACACGAAGGAAATCTGGTGGATAGCAAATTCTACCACCGTGTTTGCCGGTGTTTACGCTGCCTTTTCGTTAGTATTGATCGTTGCGGTTTTTACTGCATAATGATTATAAGCAGTTTAGTCTATCCACACGATAGATTACTTATTGTAGTACGGACGAAAGTACCGTTCATTTGAACCATCTCTCGGATATCTCTTGTGCTAACTAAAGTTAATAAATAATTGAATTTATCTAGTCTATTATCTGTTCCCTGGACTGGCAAACCAGCAGTTACACCCGTGTTCCCGTACATACAGACGTGCAGCGTCTAGTCCAGATCTGAGAGACACAGGTTGCAGGCTACACAGATCTACTGATTGGCAACTATAGGCAGACGCTACCACATGTGTCGGTCAATCAGTCATCTATAGCCCGCAACGCGTGTTAGAGGATAATGGGTAGTATGCGCACAGCAAGGGTTTGGAACAGCGTGCAGGAGCTTGCAGCAACACACATAGCATAGACAGGGTCTATGCGGGGTCCTATATACGCACCACTACCGGCGCGTAAAAATATGTCTTTGGTTACATACGGTTACATCGGTTACATACTATTCTTCTGAAAGGATGGACGATCAATCTGACTTTTAGCTCGACTATTCGAAGAATAAATAGAGCTTATGTTGTCACCCCGGCGTCGGCGTCGGCGTCACCCTCACGCCTTGGTTAAGGTTTTTAGTCAAGCTTGTATATGGAATACTACTGGCCCTACACCCACCATACTTGGACAACTTCATATCCTAGTGATGTACATCAATAACCCCTGATCTATATTTGACCTTGACCTACATTTCCCCTTGAATTACTTACTTAATTCCCCTTGGTTAAGGTTTTTAATCAACCTTGGTTAAGGTTTTTAGTCAAGCTTGTATATGCAATACTACTGGCCCTACACCCACCATACTTGGACAACTTCATCTCCTAGTGATGCACATCAATAACCCCTCATCTATATTTGACCTTCACCTACATTTCCTCTTGAATTACTTAGATAATTCCCCTTGGTTAAGTTTTTTAGTCAACCTTGGTTAAGATTTTCAGTCAAGCTTGTACATGGAACACTATTGTGCATACAGACACCATACTTGGACAACCTTTTCACATAGGGATGTACATCAATAATCCCTGATCTATATTTGACCTTGACCTACATTTCCTCTTGAATTACTTACTTAATTCCCCTTGGTTAAGGTTTTTAGTCAAGCTTGTATATGGAATACTACTGGCCCTACACCCACCATACTTGGACAACTTCATCTCCTAGTGATGTACATCAATAACCCCTGATCTATAATTGCCCTTCACCTACATTTCCTCTTGAATTACTTACTTAATTCCCTTGGTTAAGGTTTTTAGTCAAGCTTGTATATGCAATACTACTGGCCCAACACCCATCATACTTGGACAACTTCATCTCCTAGTGATGCACATCAATAACTCCTGATCTATATTTGACCTTCACCTACATTTTCTATTGAATTACTTACTGAATTCCCCTTGGTTAATGTTTTTAGTCAACCTTGGTTAAGGTTTTTAGTCAAGCTTGTACATGGAACACTATTGTGCATACAGACACCATACTTGGACAACCTTTTCTCATAGGGATGTACATCAATAACCCCTGATCTATATTAGACCTTGACCTACATTTTCTCTTGAATTACTTACTTAATTCCCCTTGGTTAAGGTTTTTAGTCAAGCTTGTATATGGAATACTACTGGCCCTACACCCACCATACTTGGACAACTTCATCTCCTAGTGATGTACATCAATAACCCCTGATCTATAATTGCCCTTCACCTACATTTCCTCTTGAATTACTTACTTAATTCCCCTTGGTTAACGTTTTTAGTCAAGCTTGATTCAGGTTTTTAGTCAAGCTGGTACATGGAATAATATTATGCATACAGACACAATACTTGGACAACCTTTTCTCATAGGGATGTACATCAATAACCCCTGATCTATATTTGACCTTGACCTACATTTCCTCTTCAATTACTTAGTTAATTTCCCCTTGGTTATGGTTTTTAGTCAAGCTTGTATATGGAATACTACTGGCCCTACACCCACCATACTTGGACAACTTCATCTCCTAGTGATATGCATCAATAACCCCTGACCTATATTTGACCTTCATCTACATTTCCTCTTGAATTACTTACTTAATTCCCTTTGGTTAAGGTTTTTAGTCAACCTTGGTTAAGGTTTTTAATCCAGCTTGTACATGGAATACTATTGTGCATCCAGACACCATACTTGGATAACTTTTTCTCATAGGGATGTACATCAATAACCCCTGACCTTTATTTTACCTTCACCTACATTTAACCTTTAATTACTTGGTTAATGTTAATAGTCAAGCTTGTATATGGAATACTCCTGGGCCTACATCAACCATACTTGGACAACTTCATCTCCTAGTGATGTACATCAATAATCCCTGACCTATATTTGACCTTGACCTACTTTTATCCTTGGATTACTTAGTTATTTCCCCTTGGTTACGGTTTTTAGTCAAGCTTGTATATGGAATACTCCTGGGCCTACAGAAACCATACTTTGAAAACTTCATCTCCTAGTGATGTACATCAATAACCCCTGACCTATATCTGACATTGACCTACATTTAACCTTGAATTACTTACTTAATTTCCCTTGGTTAAGGTTTTTAGTCAACCTTGGTTAATGTTTTTATGCAGGCCACAGCCACCTTCTTTGTCAAGCTATGTGTACATCGCAACCCTCGTAGTCGAGCTATGCTGTTCTCCTACAGCTCTTGTTTTTTATTTAATGCCTTTCATTTTGGGTTACACGCTATATGTCTTTGGTTACATACGGTTACATCGGTTACATACTATTCTTCTGAAAGGACGGACGATCAATCTGATTTTTTTATATTTAATGCCTTTCATTTTGGGTTACACGGTTACCCGCTATATGTCTTTGGTTACATACGGTTACTTACTATTCTTCTGAAAGGACGGACGATAAATCTGATTTTTTTATATTTAATACCTTTCATTGTTGGGTTACACGCTCTTTGTCTTTGGTTGCATACGGTTACATACTATTCTTCTGAAAGGACGGACGATCAATTTAATTTTTCATATTTAATGCCTTTCATTTTGGGTTACACTGTTACACGCTATATGTATTTGGTTACATACGGTTACATCGGTTACATTCTATTCTTCTGAAAGGACGGACGATCAATTTGATTTTTTATATTTAATGCCTTTCATTTTGGGTTACACGCTATATGTCTTTGGTTACATACGGTTACATCGGTTACATACTATTCTTCTGAAAGGATGGACGATCAATCTGATTTTTTTATATTTAATGTCTTTCATTTTGGGTTACACGGTTACACGCTATATGTCTTTGGTTACATCGGTTACATACTATTCTTCTGAAAGGACGGACGATCGATCTGAATTTTTAATATTTAATGCCTTTCAATTTGGATTACACGGTTACACGCTATATGTCTTTGGTTACATACGGTTACATCGGTTACATACTGTTCTTCTGAAAGGATGGACGATGAATCTTATTTTTGTATATTTAATGCCTTTAATTTTTCGGTTACACGGTTACACGCTATATGTCTTTGGTTACATACGGTTACATTGGTTACATACTATTCTTCTGAAAGGACGGACGATCAATTTGATTTTTTATATTTAATGACTTTCATTTTGGGTTACACGCAATATGCCTTTGGTTACATACAGTTACATACTATTCTTCTGAAAGGATGGACCATTAATCTGATTTTTTTTATATTTAATGCCTTTTATTTTGGGTTACACGCTATATGCCTTTGGTTACATACGGTTACATACGGTTACATCAGTTACATACTATTCTTCTGAAAGGATGGACGATCAATCTGATTTTTTTATATTTAATACCTTTTATTTTGGGCTACACGCTATATGTCTTTGGTTACATACGGTTACATCGGTTACATAGCCTCTTACTGCCGAACTCCGTGGGTGTAAAGAACATCCGGGGACTTTTGGGTATTCATCTACATTTCAACATTTATTGGTTTACATATTTGTTTACTTTGAAACATGTGAAAACAACGTAATAAAACAAATAAACGAACAATAAACATTTCTGACCTCTCAGCCGGCCGCCATCTTGCAGGTGCCCGGGACAGGTTACCTGTCATAATGCTCCGAACGGAGCGAGTACAGTATCAATAGATAGATAGATAGACAGGAAGTTAACCCAACTCTGTGGGAAATGGTCTACTAGGCTGACTCTCTTTACTCCACATGGCAAAAGTCTCAAAATGTTCACCCCTGTCAAACGTGCGGTCCATCATTTCGTATTTCATCCAAAATTGTTTGTAGTTTAGTTAATTGATTTGGAAATATAAGCCTATGAAATGGAGACAGTATACAAAATTAACTGTATTTTTTAGTAAAAAAATCCCATACTGGTTTCATGACACAAACTTGGGCGACAGATGAGTAGACCATCTTCTGTTCTGTGTTAACATTGCACATATCACGTGACTTTGTATCTACAGACGCTGTGTCAAAGCTGTCAAAACTTTGCACTCGTGTGAAATATTACCGCGTGCAAAAACAAAAACCCACAGAGTTGTTCGTACCCTCGGAGTTGGGAAGAAGGAGTCTACTATTCTTCTGAAAGGACGGACGATCAATTTGATTAAAAGCTATTCTCAACGAGACGGTTCAAATGGTGGTCACAGAATATACTTTCAAGGAGAAATTAGAAAAAATAAGTTATAAATAGGATATTATTGACAAAAACTTCCACTGAGAAGTTTAATCATTTTTGTCCGGCTATTGGTACAGTCCGACTAAAGGTTACTGCCAATGATATGACGAAAATTTTGCATACATTTTTTGCACCTTTCCGTCTAGATACACACTTTGTTTTCAGACAAAAGAGAAGCACAAAGATCTACCAAAACAAATACATACAATGAGCAACAAAGTTAACTGCCACACAACAAAACTATTTACAAGTCGCATCCCTGTGTTATCTTTGTCAGCACTAGGTGGTTTCAGATTACGAACGTAACAAAAGTGAAACACTTTACTGCAATTCTCGGACCAAACTTCTTGGCACAGTCAAGAGCATCGTCCTGAGGCAGATGCAATTGTTAAAATTGCAGATGCTATTGATAATGCTGAACTTAAAGACCCTCCTCCAGGCTACTTGCGCAAACCATCAAAATTTGGGTCGGGGGCCGGGTCTAAACCCTAATCTCGTGACCGGGATAGCACAACCACAGATCAACCGCACCTGGGAATGTATATGCCATTTCCCTATCCTCCCTGGTTTGTAAAGCAAATGGAAGCAATGGAAAATATGGGGAGTTTGCCCAATCCGTATGCACCTTATCCTTGGGGGCAGCAACAACAAGCATCGCGACAACGTTCACCATCACCACCATGGCAACGAAAAATGATGAGGCCTGTCAATCGAGATATGGAGCGTACCGAGCACCCTAGGCTTCCACATTTTCCAAAGTCTCTTAATTACAATGGGGTGGGGAGCTGGCAGGGATTTGTCACCAAATTTGACAAGTTTAGCCGGATGCATGGGTGGTCGGATCAAGACAAAGTAGGCCACGTCTGCTGGTGCCTTGAGGGGAAGGCAAGCGACTTCTATGCTTTGGTGGTGGAGAACAGCTATCAGCTGAACATTTCGACTGAACTGAAGGCGAAAATGGAAAGACGATTCGGGACCAGAGAATTGAAGGAAACCACCATGATATCCTTCAATAGTGCACGCCAGCAAATTGTGGAGACATTGGATGACTGGGCAGATAGGCTTTTGACAATGTCAATTAAAGCACACCATCGCCTACCAGATCATCACATGGTTCAACAAACAATTCACAGATTCTGCCATGGTGCACTGAATAGGGAGGCGGGTGAGAGTGTGGCTAATTTTCGCCCAAATAGCCTAGAGCATGCTATTGACCGTATGAAATGGGCAATTCATACGCACACACTAATGTATGGGAAGAAGAGGGACAAGGACTCTGTCAGACTAGTTTCAGAAGATTTCCGAACCTCCTCAACGGAATTCCCTGGAGAGCAGAGTGGAACGGTTGGAGAAGCAGGTCAGCGGGTTTGACACCAAACTAGATACTCTTCTGAAACAGGTGGACCGGCTGGTCAATCAGAACATGCAGCGCCAGAGTAGGTCACCGTCCGTTCCTAGGAGGTCTTTCCAACCTTCCAGAGCATCCTCAGGGCGGTCTCGCTGCTATCAGTGTGGCCAGATGGGGCACTTCAAGCGGGAGTGTCCGAAACTACCAGCGGACCAACGCCACGTGTTGAAGAAACGATCAGTGTCGTACTTGGATGTAGCTGATGATGATGGTCCTTTAAACGACAGCGGTCGGACTCGGAGGCCTGAGCCCGACCCAGTCCACAGCAGGTATCCAAGGCCTCACACCCGATACCCACATATTGGCGAGTGCCATGGTGATATGATCATCAACAACGAGTCTCCACGACTCATAAGTCACTCGCATGCACCCATAGATAGAAATATCGGGTTACATGACTCTGTCATGGGCAACACATACACACATTTCACCCAGGACCCCACAACGTTCAAAGGTGGGGGGTTACAATTTAAAGAGGATACGGACGCAGCTAGTCGGTCTTTGTCTCCGATAAAACACTCGGATTCCGAGATAGACACCTGCATCACAGCAGGTCCAGCGCCGGATGCATCACAGCGGTGTGACTCTCTCCCACGAGTCCAGGGTCGTGTCGAATTCCACAGCCGATCCAATGTCTTGGAAGACGACTCCGCCTCGGCATCATCCCCAGACTCGTCCGGAGTCGAGTTCACATCACAGCAGTGTGACTCTCTCCCTTGAGTCGAACTCTTAGAGATACGGACTGTCATTACTTCCAACCACAGAGTCGGTGTATATCCAGCCCTGCAAAGGGAACCGATTACATTGAACTCTTAGAGATACGGACTGTCATTACTTCTAACCACAGAGTCGGTGTATATCCAGCCCTGCGAAGGGAACCGATTGCATTGAACTCTTAGAGATACGGACTGTCATTACTTCCAACCCACACCAGAGTTTGTGGTATGTCCAGCCCTGTTAAGGGAACAGACTACATTGAACTATTATATATACGGACAGTCATTACTCCAACTACAACCCGGGTTTATGGTATGTCCAGCCCTGCGAAGGGAACAGACTACATTGAACTCTCCAATGATATTCCATGGTATGTCCAGCTTTGCGAAGAGAATAGACTACTCTGGTACACCGGTTGGAACGACTATGTGCATCCTAGATCTTTTAGAATGGGAAGGAGTGTGGTAATATCTACTGGGCACGAACCGCGACGCCTACCTGTGGGTGCTTACCGTGCGAATACCCGGAGCCTGGGAACGTCTATATATAGCGAGCCTCGTTCTGGGAGCTCACTTCACGAAACAGTTTACGAACTCTGAATTACTAACCACCCGTTGTGTATCGACTGCATCACAGCCTCTACGACGCCATCCAGTACACAAGGCACAGTGGTGTTACCTGTAGAGACCGTAGACGGTAAGCAGACAATAGTGTTGAGTTTTCCGTAATAAAACCTGCCCCCGTATGTCAACGAAGTGGTGGGGTAACAAAAGTGAAACACTTTACTGCAATTCTCGGGAACTGCGCATGAACCAGTACTTGTACTATGTTCGTGGCGATGATATGGCTATAGTATGATCTTTCTAACGTTTTGTGAGACTAGTAATGTCTTGGGATGTACCGATTTAAACAGTTTTAACACCTACCGATCGGAGAAGAAGACGCCGAATCTTTCCAAATTACAAGCAGACGTAAATTATTGCGCATGAGCGCGTTTTGAGAAAAGTAGATAAAGCTTGATCTAAATTAATTAATATTGGTTTTATTCATCAATCCTGTGTATTATTTGTATTAGTTTGTACAATTACAGAGTCTGTAGCTGAGAAATCTTTTATTCAAATGTGGAACTATTTTTTACTGCGTACACAAAAATGGTGAGGTGCCTGGCTGTTCCATTTATCGACCATAATGGCTGTTCCCATCCAAAATCGGGCACAAATTGTCCCAAAACACGATTTTCTAACATTTGTTCCCCTTAGCTGTGCATGTCAACACGTAGAGCACCAAAGTGTGGAATTATGGTGGAAATTTCATGAAAAGTTATGTGTTGAGTTTTCCGTAAAAAACCCTGCCCAAATGCCCCCTACCTAGGCGTGTTTTCCCGGCGGGTCTTCAGCGACAATAACTGTTACTAGACTAGCGTCCAGTATCCAGTAATTTCTCGCTTTCGTTATTTTCAGATTGATGGGACAAATGCTCAGATATCTCGTCTTTTGTACAGTCTGCTGGCATAATGTGTATATCACGCCATTGTCACAACTGTCTATGATGTATTGCACCAAATTTTATTTGGCTTACTATCATAGTATTTGCTGTATGTGTCAAACGCACGAAGTGGTTAAACTGTACGATGGCTTGTACATACAAAGTTGGCGGAGATGGCAACTCAATGTACCATATAGTATACAGTAACAAGACAATATTTATATATTTTATATTCATATATCACATCACTCTTATGAAACAATTATAAGTGAAGCCATGTGCATCTATCTATGACCTACTACATTAAAGGCAAATATCCACTCAGTAGGCACAACCTATTCTTTATAGGAATTAAATAATTGTATAATTGTGTCACTATTCCACCAGTTCTAAAACTTCTTTGTGCCCGCTATACAGATATAATCATTTAATAATGTCTATATTACTGATAGTGACGCGCGGTGGTAATAAGCTATTTTCATATGCAAATGAGGCATGTTATTTTTAAATTATTTATACTAATTAAATGCGTCACCTGAAAAAAATATTTTCGACAGATTATAAAGTATGATCATTGCACATAAAAAATAAATACAGAGAATAAATAGCAATGTCCGTTAACATGCTAAACAAACACTGTTATCGCCCCTGATATCATTGTGGAAATTTACGTCTGATATAAATGTATGATAATGCCAATCAATACGTGGGTGAATGAATATTTATTTTGCCCGAAAATGTCGCAGATGATGTCTCTGATTATAAATGACATGTTGTGCTTAGTGGGTGGGAATGTACCTTTAAAGTCCAGAAAGTGTGACAAGAATGAAATTTTTTGAAATCCAGATTTGGTTTCATGTAGTTTATACTTGTTTACATACTCCTTTAGGTGTTTGTTAGCATGCTTTTCAAATAGTCACGGTCATGAACAAAATAACACAGAAGTGTAGTGTGTCTTACTTTGATGTTAATTTCAACTAAAAATAGTACACGATCAGATGTGTTGCTATCCTGACCCAGATCCTGTAATACTAGACGATATTATTCATACAAAAATGTAATTGGAAACGTGTATTCATTTTGTCTCTCCCACCAGGTGCCCTGAGACAAGAATATCCGTATAATCACGCGGGGGTTGAATGGTGATGACATTGAACATTAATTTAATGATAATTTGTAAATGATCCACTGAACTGGCATTAGCGTCCAATTCGTGGGTGAAAACCCATTTGTTGACATCATGGCGAACACGTTGGGTGTATCAAAATTCGTACAAATTCAGCGAATTAAAAGTTGAATATTTTTCTGGGTCAGATAAATATTTTGAAATTCGCAAATATGTTCTATATAGGGGTGGAGAAAAAGTATCCATCGTATGCACTGGTGTGGGAAAAGGATATTCCACCATCGCCATGATACAAATGCAAAGCCTCGTTTCTGGTGACATATTCTTAAACTCGGGTGGAATATCTTTGCCCCACACCAGTGCATATGATGGATACTCTTAATATAATCTCACTGTCCCTGAAAGACACCAATTCCCGGTCACGTAGATACTGATGATTTTGCATTTAGGGGTACCGTTGCATCATTCCAGCATACATATCGACTTATGTGCTTATATGTAGGACATTCCAATATATAGAAATTAGTATGCCCCCTGTGCGATAGCAAGATGGTCATATTGCGTTTCTCTTGAGGTTCCGTACGTCCTTCCGTCCGTCCGTCCGTCCGTCCGTTCGTTCGTCCGTCCGCCCGTCCTTCCTTCCGTGTACGTTTACGTCTATATGTAATATCGTCAATAATACGCGAAGGATTGCTTTACTATTTGAACAGTTCATTCACCTGAATATGTGTGATACAATCACACCACCAATGACATGACGGTTGTGACCTTCAAAATGGTGCTGAAACAATTAGCTATTTTCTTCCGTCAAATTCAATCGACGTGTGGGTTCGAATCCAAATGAAATCTATACATTTTATTTCCTAAAATTTTCACTTTCCAAACACAACATTGCCGTATGTATCTTTAACGGTATCATCGAATAACACTGAAACAAATGTGATTGCGACATTTGTCATTAGAAAATAAACTTTACTTGAAGTTGAACTGGTTTACTCTGTTAACCAACTATATACACGATCATCGTTTGATTCAAATATAATTGCTTCGTAAATTGAATGGGATATACTTATGTATAACATATTATGTGAACGCTGCCTCTTTACTGTATCCTATACGACACCTAGGGTGGCCATGTCGGCCATCTTTGTGTGTTCCACCCATCAGCCAGTTTCAGCAGTTCCTCCGTTTGACAATGAACTCAACATGTGAAGTAGAATCTTTACACCGGTGTAGTCCCTGAGCAGCCAGCATATATAGCTAGGTTGACCAGACTATCGATAATCGTGGAGCGCAGTAGCCTGGTGGTTAGAGCGTCAGACTGCTGATCTAAAGGTCGTGGGTTCGAGCCTCACCGGAGGCGCTGCGTTGTGTCCTTGAGCAAGACACTTTATCCACACTGCTCCAGTTCACCCAGCTGTGAATGGGTACCGATAATTCGTAGTTGCTCTGTAAATACGAATTACCGGCTTCTCTCAAAAAATCTCTACCTCCGTTCTTTCTCCCATTCTTGGGAGACGGCATGCAAGGTCCTCGAGCCAGTGCCGCCGTTAAATATAAGCAAAAAAAAAAAAAAAAGAAAACTATCGATAATATGTACACCGGTGTATTCCCTCAGCAGCAGGCATGTCTAGCTAAGTTGTTCAGACTGCCGGTAATCTGTACACCAGAATAGTCCATGAGCACCCGGCATACATGTATCTAGTTGGGTTGAGCAGACTATCAATAATCTGTACACCAGTGTAGTCCCTGAGCAGCCGGCATATCTAGCTAGGTTGATCAGATTATCGGTAATCTGTACACCAGTGTAGTCCCAGAGCAGCCGGCATATCCAGTTGGGTTGATCAGACTATCATTAATATGTACACCGGTGTAGTCCCAGAGCAGCCGGCATATCCAGTTGGGTTGGTCAGACACTCAGTAATCCGTACACCGGTGTAGTCCCTGATCAGGCGCCATATCTAATTAGGTTGATCAGGCGACCGACACGATATATTAGCCAATACAGGCTACGCTCGTTTACTCAAAGTCGCTTACGTCGAAATCACCGGTTACGTCGAATTACTAGCACGGTCCCGTTTAAAATCCTATTATTTTCCATATAACTAAGTTCGGTTAAGTCAAATTTCGATAACTCAAATTTTCCGTTTATTCGAAGGTATATTTACGTCCCGAAAACGTAAATCTACTGTATTTCACACTCGTTAACTCGAAATGTCAATTTGCGGAGGTAAGTAGAAGTTTGTCACCTACAGTTTACCTGATCAAAGTCGGGTATTCAGACCGTAGTTAAAGGTGTTTGCGTTGACACTGATTAAACAGGCCTCCCGACATGACCGTCGGTGATCATTAAGTGGTGAGCAATAAATGGCAACTATTTTAATTGGACTGGCATTAAATACTTTTACTCGAACGTTAATTAAAGTGAACACAAGTTGCGCGATTAGAAATGAGTGAAATATTTCACACTCGATCGTGTGTATATATCTCCCGAATGTGACAGCATCAGTATAGGGACCAAACATTGAATGGGCGAGTTTTATGTTCTAAACATTATTAGTTCGTACAATCAAGTCTGGTCAGAAATAATCATTTATAATAGTGTTACAAATCAGTATTTCTTGTTGTTTTGTGTTGTTTCCGTGTATAATTTATTAAAATAATTAATAAAATATGATGTTCTTGTTATTATTTATTTCATTGGTGAACTGAATATGTACATATCGCTACATGCACATGTCATATGTGTATTTGTAAACAAACCGAAAGTGTTTAAATATGATTTGTCTTATAAACAGCATTTAACATGTATCCATGTACATTTAATTGCTAAAATAAATCATATTTACTACTCAAGGCTACATCAGCAAGTAATCGTTTGGTTCTAACTGTCAATAAAATAGTTTGTTGTCCGACATGTTGCGTACTACGGATACGTCAAACTACGGTTAACTCAAAGTATTTTGTTATCTCCCTTCGAATTCGAGTAAGTGAGTGTGGCATGTATATGAATATTTGTTGTATATTATGATTTTTTTAAATTTTAGTAAAATAATATCATCAATAATAATAAACAGCAAACAAATGTTTTATTCATCCGGGGAATTGATGAAGGGGGTTTTGTCCACCCTGTAAAATCATGAAGGGGGTCATGTCCACCCTGTGCAAATCATGAAGGGGACTATGTCCACCCTATCAAAATCATGAAGGGGTTTTTGTCCATGTTGTCATTTTCACACGAAGGGGGTTATGTCCAAAGGGGTTTTGTCCTACATTCATATAGTATACGAGCGTAGTCCCTGATCAGGCGGCATATCTTAGCTAGGTTGATCAGGCTACCGACACTATGTATATCAGTGTAGTCCCTGATCAGGCGGCACATCTAGTTAGGTTGATCAGGCTATCGACACTATGTACATCAGTCTAGTCCCTGATCACGCGGCATATCTAGCTAGGTTGATCAGAGTACCGACACTATGTATACCAACGTAGTCCCTGATCAGCCTCCATATCTAACTAGGTTGACCAGACAACCGACACCATGCACTGCAGCACATGCACTAGTAGTCCCTCATAATCTTGCATTTTTACCAAGGCTGGTTAGACTATCGGCAATATGTACATCAGTGTAGTCCCTAATCAGTCTGGATACAGTGGGGATTCTACTTATAAGAGTAAATTAAATATTTCTTTGACTGACATAAATAATTAATTTGTATGGCAACATTTTGCAAAAATTATTCTCGGTTTGTAGTTAGAGTTTTCAACAAGCTGAATAAGATAGTTCAATTATAATGCTCTGTCGATGTGCTATGAGACTTCACAAGTTACATTTTTTGGCGGTGAGCAATCATTTTTTTTTTAAAGTAAATTCAGCAGTAATTTCCAATATAAATTAAATAGATGCTTAATTACTCTCTGCAACATTCAACATTCAGTTGTTGTCTAATTTAATTTAAACTGTTGCTTAATTAGAGTTTTAGACAAGTTGAATAAGATAATTCAATCTTCTGGAAATATAATATTTATTATGCTCGGTCGGTATACTATGATACTTCAAAAGTTATATTTTTTTGTGGTCAGAAAAAATAATTATTTTTCATGTAAATTCAGCAGTTTGCCAATATAAATTAAACAAATGCTTAATTACTCTCTACAACAAACCACTGAGAAGAAGATCATTAATTGTTTTGCAATAATTATGCTTGGTTTGTAAGATTTAAGACTTCACAAATGAAATATTTAGTCTGCCTGGCATACATTGTTAATTTTTCAGTTATGAATGCGATAATTTCAAAAACAAATATGCTCGTTTTTTAAGATTTGAGAGTTCACAAATTAATATTTTGTCGGCGGACATAAATCATGAATTTTTATACATGCGATATTTTGCAAAAATTATGGTCGGTTTGTAAGATTTGAGACTTCACAAATAAAATATTTTGTTGGCTGGCATGAATAATTAATTTCTATGAACATGATGAATATATTTTGCAAGACTTATGCTCGGTTTGTAAGATTTGAGACTTCACAATAAAATATTTTGTTGGCCGGCATTCCATATTCGGCTAGTCAAAATTAAATGTGTTCAAATTTAATTATGCTCGGTCGGTATAATATCAGATTTTGCAACTGAGTCAAACATTTTGGTGGTAAGCAAAAATAACTAATTTTTGGGAATGCTAACAATAAATTCAAGTTAATTGAATTAATTGTTCAGCTGTATTCAAATTTAATTATGCTCGGTCGGTATGCAATGAGATTTTGCGAGTTCCATTTTTTGGCGGTCAGCAAAATTAAGTAATTTTTGGGACTGCTAACTTGAAATTAAAGTTAATTCAATTAATTATGCTATGAATTTAAATTCAGCTGTACTCCAATTTAATTATGCTCAGTCGGTATAATATGAGATTCCGCAAGCCTGAGTTAAATTTAATTTTTTGGAGGTCAACCAAAATATGAGTAATAGTTAGGAATGCTAACTTGAAATTCAAGCTAACTCCATTAATTATGCTATAAATTCAGATGTACCGGTGTAACAGGAAATCTCCCCCCCCTGGAAATCTTCACCACCGGGGGGGGGAAGATTTCCAGGCTTAAGCCTAGGAAATATTCCCCCCCCCCCGCCTGGAAATTCTCCCCCCCCCATCACCACCTTCACAGACAATGTCCACAAAACTTTTAATGTATTTTCATATACACTGTTGATATAGTGCTCAGGAGCATACCAAATGCACATGCTAGAACCAGTCTGTTGGTAACAGAGGACGTAATATCCCTACATGAATACCCAACTAACATAGTCATAATGTATGTCTGCTTGTGGAGAAATATGTGAATAGGCGAGGCAGTATTTTCTATAAAAGAGCTGTGCAATTTAGTATAATATCTATACATGGACAATATAGTGGTGGTCGGGCGGTAGAGATTCTATTTACCGGTATGTGCAATAATTCCCCATTACCGTACCATAACTATTATGTATGTTGGCTGGTAGAGAGTTCTCTAGGTTAAATCTCTACCATAGCTGCATATGATTGGTATAAATGTATAGCACATGGTGGGAATGGGTCTAGAAAATAAAAACAGTATATCTGTGTAGAACAGCAAGCATGTGGCATGTATGGTGGGGGGGGGGGGATATTTTCCTAGGAAATATTCCCCCCCCGCCACCATATACCATATGCATAATGGATATGGACGTCTCTTTGTAGACAAGAACAGCCCACGATTGATGATATTTCTGATGAAATGTGAAAAAATGTATGTTGGTGTAGACCAGATAGCATGTGGCATGTATTGGGTGGGGGGGGGGAGATTTTCCTAGGAAATATCCTCCCCCCCCCCGTCACCATTACTATGATTGGGGATGTGATTGTCTCTTTGTAGACAAGATAGCCCACGATAGGGGAGTATAATGAAACAAAATAATGTATGTTGGTGTAGAACAGACAGCATGTCCATGTTGGTGGTGTGGAGATTTTCTAGGAAATATCCCCGCCCCCACCATCACTATGCAAAGTGGATGTGAATGTCTTTGAGACGGAGAAGAATAGCATGTGATTGGGGGAGTATTTCTGATGAAATGAAATGAAAGTTGGTGAAGAGACAGCATGTGGCATGTATTGGTGGGGGGGGGTGGGGGGGGGGGGGTGGGTGGTGACGATTTTCATATCAGGGATATCCCCCCCCCCGCCTACATCTACCATGGATGCACAGGTGGATATCCGGACGTATGCTCTTTGTAGACAAGAATAGCCCACTATTGGGGGAGTATTTCTGATGAAACAAAACAATGTATGTTGGTGTAGAAGAGACAGCATGTGCCTTGTATTGGTGGGGGGGGGGGGGGGGGGGTAGATTTTCCTAGGAAATATCCCCCCCCACCATCTACCATATGCAAAGTGGATGTGATTGTCTCTTTGTAGAGAAGAATAGCAGGTGATTGCGGGAGTATTTCTAATGAAATGAAATGTATGTTTGTGTAGAACAGATAGCATTTGGCATGTATTGAGGGAGGGGGGGGGGGATTTTCTTCTTAGGAAATATCCCCCCCACCATGTACCATTTGCAAAGTGGATGTGAATGTCCTTCAGTAGAGAAGGAGATGAAATAGTAACGGTGATTGGGGGGGAGTATGTTTATGATTAAAATGAAAATGAAATGTTTAGGTGAAGATGAATAGCATGTGGCTATGTATTTGGGGGGGGGGGGGGGGGGGGGGGGGGGGGGGGGGGGTGGGGGGGGGGGGGGGGGGGGGGGGAGGGGGGGGAGGGGGGGGGGGAGGGGAGATTTTCCTACTAGGAAATAATTCCACCTGCCACCTAATCTAACCATATGCATAGTGGACGTGGGACGTCTAGGAAATTCAAAGGAAAATTCAAAAACCCTAAATTCCTCCCCCACACCCCCCACCCCCAGCCAATTACATGCCGGCACTGCTATCTATTCATACAAACCTAACATAAACATTATTTCATCAGAAAATTAAATACTCCCCCAATTCGTGGGTTAATTCTTGTATACAAAGGAGGACATTCCACATCCGCTATTGCTTAATATGGTAGTTTGGTTGGGGGGGATAATTTCCTAGGGAAAAATCTAAAATACCCCCTCCCCCCCCCCTCCCCAATACATGCCAAAATGCTATCTGTTTACTCCAACAAACATTAGTTCCAATTCATGAAGGGACAATTATTTCCTATTCTATCAAGGGAGGGGGGTAATTTCTCAATTCCTATGGCATATCTACAAAGGATTGGGGGGGGGTGAATATTTCCTAGGAAATTCACCCCCACCCCCTGCACGAATATTATGCACATGGCTATCTGTTCTATTACACCAACTTACAGGGGGGGGGGGGGGAATTTCATCTTGAAATTACTCCCCCAAAATCGTGGCCCTGGGTTATTCCCTTGTCTACCCCCCAACGGAAGACATGCCACATCGCTATGCATGGTAGTTCTTGGGGGGGGGGAAATATTTCCTAGCAAAATTCTACCCCCCCCCCCCACCAATAACATGCCAATAGCTATTTCGTTATACACCAAAGAACATTACTTTCCCCATCCCCCCAGAAAATACTTCCCCAATCGTGGGGTTATTCTTTTCTTCTACAAAGAAGAACCATCCACAAATCCGCTATGCATATTGGTAGTTGGCTTGGGGGGGGGGGGGGATATTTTCCTAGGAAAATCTCCCCCCCCTACCTTCCAATACATGCCTAAAATGATAAAATCTGTTCAACCCCCCCCCCCCCACCAAACATACATTAGCCACATGAAGGGACTTATTCTTGTCTACAAAGAGACTTCCACAATCCAAAAAGCTTTGCATAAATGGTATATGGTTCCCCCAATTATTTCTACAAAATCTCCACCCCACCAAATACCTGCCCAACATGCCCCCAAATCTGTTCTACAACCAACTTTACATTATTTCCATTCAGAAATACTCCCCCAAATCGTGGGTTATTCTTATCCTACAAAGAGACATCCACAAAATCCGCTATGCATATGGTAGTTGGCCTTGGGGGGGATATTTTTCCTAAGGAAAATCTCCCCCCACCCCCCCCCTCCCTCCAATACATGCCAAATGCTATCTGTTCCTACACCAAACCATTACATTAATTTCATCATGAGGAGGGGGGTGGGGTTATTCTTGTCTTTACAAAGAGACTTTTCACTCGCTTTGCATATGGGTAGTTGGTTGGGGGGGGGGGGGGAATATTCCTTAGAAAATCTTCCACACCCACCTAATACATTGCCACTGTGATCTGGTTCTACACCAACAGACATTATTTCACAGAAATACTCACCCCAATCGTGGGTTTTTCTTTGTCTACAAAGAGACATTCCACATCCGCTATGGATATGGAGTGGGGTTGGGGGGGGGGGGGAATTATTTCCTTAGGGAAAATCTCCCCAACCCCTCCTCCTTATACCTGGCCCCAAAATGCCCTAATCTGTTTCTACACCCCCCAACCAATACATTAGCCATCATAGGGAGGGGAGGGAGGGGATTATTTTGTTCTATAAAGAGACAATCCAACATCCACCTTAAGCATATGGTTTAGAATGGTTTGGGGGGGAAACAATTTCCAAAGAAAATTCTCCCCACCCCCACCAATACCCCCATTGACACATGGGGCTTATTCCTTGTCTACACCAACATACCAAAGAATTTCATCCAGAAATACTCCATAATCCGGGGCCCATTCCTTGTCTATACGAGGTCAACCACATACCGGTATGATAATGGTAGTTGGTTTGGGGGGGAATATTTCCTAAGGAAAATCTCCCCCTCCCCACCCATCCCAAAATGCCAAAATACTAATTCTCCCTTTCTACTCCAACATACTTCATTTAAGCCCAAATGAGGGAGGGCGGGGGGGGGTAATTCTTGTTCTAACCAAAGAGACATTCCAACATCGATTTACATTATGGTTTACATGGTTTTCAAATATTTCCTAGGAAAATTATTTTCCCACCCCCCACCAATACATGGCCACTTGGGGGGGCTTATCTTGTTCTACGCCAACATAAACAGATTTCATTCAACAAATTATTCCCCCTACATCCGTGCGGTTATTATTTGTCTCACGGAGACATCCACATCCGCTATGCAAGATGTAGGGTTGGGGCGGGGGAATATTTTCCTAGGAAAATCTTTCCAAACCCGATCCTATTTACCACATGGCCATAAGCCTATTGTTACAACAACAAGACCAGGATTTTCATAATGAGGGGGAGGGGGGTGGGGTATTCTTGTCTACAAAGAGACATTCCACATCCGTAATGCATATGGTGCTAGTTGTTTGGGGGGGGGGGGAATATTTCCTAAAAGGAAAAATCTCCCCCCCTCCCCACCAAACCATGCCCACAATGCTATCTGTTTCTACACCAACATTTTCATAGATTTCAATCCAAGGAAATAACTCCCCCAATCATTTTGGGGTTATTTCTTGTCTACAAGAGGAACCATCCACATCCCGCTTATTGCCTATGGCCATTTAATTGGGGGGATAGCCTAGAAAATCTTCCCCCCCTCCCTCAATTACATGGCCAAATGCCATCTTGTTCTACAACCAACATTAACCATTATTTCAATCAAGAAATACCAACCCCAATTTCGTGGGCAGGACTTTATTCTACAAAGAGGACATTCACATCGCTTTAACCAATATAGGTATGCTTGGCGGGGGGGATATTTCCTTAGGAAAATTACTCCACACCTTCCCTCACTACCATGCAATGGATCATATGTTCTACACCAACATACCATTATTTAATAAATGAGGGTGGGGGGGGGGTGTATTCTTGGTCTACAAGTGAGACAGAAATCCGCTATGCATATGGTAGATGGCGGGCGGGGGGGGCATTTTGATTTCCATGGAAATTCTTACCCCCCCCCCCCACTCTATACATGCCAACATGATATCTTTTCTTACATCAACAGACAGGGAGACAATCAGAATTACTCCACCAATCCGAGGTTAAAATTCTAGTCTACAAAGAGAAATCCACATCCGCCCCCTTATGCAGAGCCGAGGAAAATCTACCCCCCCCCCTCCTCTCAAGACCATGCCAAATTGGCTAGAATCTTTTCTACAGGCCAACAATACATTATTTCATTCATGTAAAGGGAGGGGTTGGGGGGGGGGGGTTTAATTCTTGTCTACAAAGAGGACATTCCCAATCGCCCTTAAGCATATGGGTAAGTGGTTTGGGGGGGGGGAATTATTTATTTCCAAATGGAAAATATCCCCCCCCCCCACCAATAACACTGCCACATGCTATCTGTTTCTACACCAACATACATTATTTCATCCAGAAAATACTCCCCAATAAACGTGTGGTTTATTTCTTGTCTTACAAATGAAGGACAACTCCACATCCGCTATGCATATGGTTTTAGTTGGTTGGGGGGGGAATATTTCCTCAAGGAAAATCTCCCCCTCCCCCCCTCCCTCAATTAACATGCCAAATGCTATCTTGTTCTACACCAAACATACATTCAATTTCATCATGAGGGAGGGTGGGGGGGGGGGTATATTCTTGACCTAACAAAGAGACATTCACATCCGCTATGGCATAATTGGGATAGATAGGTTGTGGGGGGGGGGAATAAAATTTCCTAGGAAAATCTCCCCCACCCCCCACCAATACATGCCAACAATGCTATCTGTTTCTACACCAACCCCCCCATTACATTATTTCATTCACAAATACTTCCCCATAATCGTGGGTTATTATTGGTCTTAACGACGGAACATACCACATCCGCTATGCATATGGTAGTTGTTGGTTGGGGGGAATATTTCCTAGGAAAAATCTTCCCCCCACCCCCTCCCTCCAATACATGCCATAAATGCTATCTGTTACTACAACCAACAATTAATTCTTATTTCATCAATGAGGGAGGGGGGGGGGGTATTTCTTGTCTAACCAAAGAAAGAAACATTCACATCCGCTAATGCATATGGTAGATAGGTTTGTGGGGGGGGGGAATATTTTCCTAGGGAAAATCTCCCACCCCCCCCCACCAATACATGCCACAAGCTATATGTTCTACACCAACAAACAATTATTTCATCAAATACAAAATCCACCAATTCCCCTTTATGGGTTTATTATTGTCTACACGGAAAGAACATCCACATCCGATATGCATATTTTGGTAGTTTGGTTTGGGGGGATATTTCCTAGGAAAATTCTTCCTCCCCCCCTCCCTCAATTACATTGCCAAATAGCTAATCTGTTCTACATCCAACATACATTATTTTCATCAAAATACTCTCCCCCATTCGGGAGGGGGGGGGGGGTTATTCCTTGTCTTACAAAGAGACATTCCACATCCGATATGCATATGGTAGGATAAAGTTGGTTGGGGGGGGGGGAATATTTTCCTAGGAAAAATCTCCACCCCCCCCCCCACCCTCAAGACATGCCAACCAAATGCTATCTGTTTCTACACCAACATACATTATTTCATTTCAGGAAAATAACTCCCACAATCATGGGGTTAGTTCTTGGTCTACCAAAGAGACATTTCACAATCGCCCTATGCCATATGGTAGATTTGGTTGGGGGGGATATTTTCCTATGGAAAATTCCCTACCCCCCCACCCACCAATAAAACATGCCACCAAATGCTAATCCTGTTCTAACATCCAACATACAATTATTACAATCAGAATTACTCCCCCAATCGAGGGTTATTCTTTGTATACAAAAGAGACATCCCACATCCGGTATGCATATGGTAGTTGGTTGATGTTTTTTCATATTTCCTAGGAAAATCTCCACCCCCCCCCCCCGCCCTCAATACATGCCAAATGCTATATGTTTCTACACCAACATACATTATGTTTCATCAATGAGGGAGGGGGGGGGTGGGGGGGTATTCTTGTCTACAAAAAAGGAAAGAACATTTCACATCCGCTAATGCATATGGTAGATGGTTGGGGGGAATTATTTCCTAGGAAAATTCTTCCCCCCCCCACCCCCCCCCCCCCAATAAATGCCACCAATGCTATATCGTTCTACATCCAACATTACATTAATTTACATCAGAAATTACTCCCCCCCGCCCCTCCCCCCCCAATCGTGGGTTCATTCTTGTTTTCTACCAAAGAAAAGACATCCACATCCGCTATGGCATACGTTCCTAGGAAATTTTCGGGGGGGGAACCCCCCCCTTTCCCTCAAAAAATACATGCCCCCCAAATGCCCCTATATGTTCCCTACAACCTACAACCATATTTATATGAGGGATCGGGGGAAAAGGGGGGGTTAGCATTCTTTCTACAAAGACCAACTTTATATCCGATTACGCATCATGGTTAGGATGGTGGGTGGGGGGAATATTGCCTTAGGAAATCTTCCCCCCCACCAAAGAATGGCCACATGCTATCTGTTCTACTCCAACATTACATTATTTCTCAGGATAATACGCCCCCAATGGTTGGGGGGGTTAATTCTTATTTCCTACAAAGAGGAACAATTCACCGTCCGCTTTGCATATGGTAGATGGTTGGGGGGGAATATTTCCCTACCCCCAAAATCCGCCCCCCGCCACCCAAATAACATGCCACATTGCTATCTGTTATACACCACCAACTAACATTGTTTCAATCAGGAAATTAACTCCCACCCCAATCGTGGGTTTATTTTCTTGTCTACAAAGAGACAATCCCACCAAATCCGCCTATGGCATTTGGGATGGTTTCGTTGGGGGGGGGATAGTTTCCTAGGAAAATCTCCCCCACCCCCCCCCCTCCCATCAGTACATCCTCCCCCCCCCCCCCCCCCCCTCCTCTTCACCCCCGCCAATATGGCGTCAACATTCCCCGCTAAGCTGTTTCTACACTAACATTGGTCCACTTGATCAGAAATCTTCCCCCAAAGATTGGATGAATTTTCTTGTCCTATCAAGGGACTTACAACTATGCATATTGGTAAGACCTGGGGTTAGGGGTGGGTTGTGATGGAGGTGATTTTTTATGTTCCCCTTTCTTTAACTAATCAATCAATTGACATAAACATTTTGCCTATGTGCACATGTTTGGTGGGAATAAATTTCGCTTTGTAGCATTTCAAACAAAAACAAACTTGTGGTTTTGGGTGGGGGGTCGGGGGAGAATTTCCCAGGGTGGGGGGGGAGAATTTCCTAGGGTCGATGCCTGGAAATTATTCCCCCCAGGGGCGGGGAGAATTTCCTCAGGAAATTCTTCCCCGGGGGGGAATAGTTTCCCATGGCTCGACCGTGTGGAAATCCCTTCCTTCGCCCGGGGGGGGGAAGATTTCCAGGGCGGAGGAAGTTTCCTGTGACACCGGTATTCAAATTCAATTATGGGTCTGTTCGCTACGATATGAAGATTTCGCAAGCTAAATAAATATTTTGGACTCTTCAGCAAAAATAAGTAATCTTTAGGAATTGCTAACTTGAAATTCAAGTTAATTCAATTACGTTATGCTATAAAAAATTCCACTGTATTCCAGATTGACAATTATGCCTCGGTCGGTATTGATATGGAACCATTTCGCCAAGTTATTAATTTTTTTTGGCAGTCAGCAAAAATTAAGTATTTTTTAGGAAGCTGATAACTTTAAAATTCAAGTTAATTCAATTAATTATGCTAATAAATTCAAGCTCTATTACAAAATTGAAATTATGTTCGGTCGGTATATTATGAGATTATCGCAAAGTAATAAAATTGTTTCGAGGTCCAGCAAAAATACGTCATGTTTAGGAACCGTAACCTTGAACTTTCAAGTTACTTTATTTTAATTTATGCGATAAATTCAGGTATATTCAAATTTTATTTATGATCATGTCGGTATGATTATAAGATTTCGCAGTTCAAGTTCAATTTTTTTTTGGCGTGTTCAGCAAAAATACAAGTTAATTTCTTTTTGGGAATGCTAACTTGAAATTCAAGTTGAATTAAATTAATTAATAAGCTGTATTCAAATTTATTTTTGCGCGCAGTGAAAGGACAAAGTGCTTTGGCTAATTGAGGTTTATGCAACGTATCATATAATCAGTATACACGTTAAGCCAGCTACTTTAAAAATTTAAATCAAATAAAGAAATACCACTATGCTTCATTGTTCCATTCCAACAATACAACCACGTCCGACAATAATTGAGACCAATGCGTTAAGCCTCCTGACCAGCCTGCTCGCCGGGCAAGGCTGATTATGGACAGGGGTCCGTTGCATAAATTCTTGAGATCCCATTTTGGTTCGCAAGTCGATTAAAAAAATAATGTTGTAAATATAATTCAATTCAATCATTATTCAGTCCGATAGGCAATATTTGTTTGCATTATTACTATTAGCTCAATCACGGTTTGGAATATGGTAACAAATGTCAAACTAATAATACCATGCATACCATGTTAACTGAAAAACGAGTAATTATTACAATGTATAATCAACCATTGAAGCAGATTATTAATTGTTTAGCACATACATTCTTCTAATGGATATGTACTATGCAATAGTGTACAACGCAGTGTGATTCCTGGTCTTGACGCACATTTGAGCGTTCAGACCTGGGGCTACACTGGTCATAGTATAGATAGTCATGAATTATACACCACAGCTCCCAATTGTTTGAATTATGTGCGTGGGCAGTCACGTGGGATTTTGGGGCGTGTCCAGCCGGGGTGGGGAACGTCACGGCAGCTCATTCACACAGTCTAATCCCTGACAGCTGAGTACTATAACGGATCAAACTATATTAAACAACACGACTCCGTCATACACCATATAGAATGTGTGAGTGCGCAGCCGAGATTGACCTCACGCTGGTGACAGGCGTTTTGGGTTCCCATTTGACAGCCGACAGCCTACTCCGCCGTACTCCGTTACATATCACAGCTTATTCCCCCAACCACCATGTTAAATCGTTGTACTTGACACTATCGGACAACAGGGTTCTCAATAGTGGCAACGACAACAATTATACATGCACATGTAATTTTGCAATTTATGAACAGTTGTTAAGCAATTTCCACCCTCAAAATACTTACTTCTTCAAACTCATGCAACTAATATCATGTTTCACTCATTACCTATCATGTTATTCATATATTGCTAGAAATTGAGCAAATTATTATGACTAGAAACTGTATATAGTTTATGTCAATAAACTCTTCTTCTTCTTCTTCTATGTAATGATCGAGATTTTGCGAGTTACATTTGGTGGCGGTCAGCAAAATTAAGTAATTTTTTGGACTGCTAACTTGAAATTCAAGTTAATACAATTAATTATGCTATAAATTCAGGTGTATTCCAATTTAATTATGCTCAGTCGGTATGATATGAGATTTCGCAAGTTAAATGTTTTGGCGGTCAGGAAAAATAAGTAATTTTTAGGAATGCTTATTTGAAATTCAAGTAAATTTAATTAATTATTCAGCGGTATTCTGATTTAATTATGCTTGGTCGGCATGATATGAGATATCGCAAGACAATTTTTTTCATGGTCAGCAAAAATAAGTAATTTTTAGGAAGGCTAATTTGAAGTTCAAGTTATTTCAATTAATTATTCAGCTGTATTCCAATTTAATTATTCTCCTTCGGTATGATATGAGATTTCTGAAGTTAAATTTTTTGTTGGTCAGCAAAAATAAGTAATTTTTATGAATGGTAAATTGAACTTCACGTTATTTCAATTAATTATGCTACAAATTCAGGTGTATTCAAATTTATTTATGCTCTGTCAGTATGATATGCGATATCGCAAGTTAAAGTTTTTGGCGGTCTGGAAAAATAAGTAATGTTTAGGAATGCTAACTTGACCTTCAAGCTAATTCAATTAATTATGCTATAATTTCAGTTGTATACACATTTAATTATCCTCGACGGCTATGGAAATCGGAACGGATGATTATGAGATATTTCGCAGTTAAATGTTTTGGGTCAGCAAAAATAAGTATTTTTAGGAATGCATTTGAAATTTCAAATAATCAATTAATTATTGCTGTAAAAATTAATTTGTTAAGCCGGTCGGTATGTTATGAGATTTCGCAAGTTAAATGTTTTGGCAGTCAGTAAAAATTAAGTAATTTTCGGGACTGCTAACTTGAAATTCAAGTTAATTCATTTAATTATGCTATAAATTCAGCTGTATTCAAATTGGTATGTAATCAGATTTTGCGAGTTCCATTTTCTGTCACATCGCAAGTTAAATTTGTTTGCGGTCAGGAAAAAATAAGTAATTTTTAGGAATGCTAACTTGAACTTCAAGCTAATTAAATTAATTATGCTATAATTCCAGGTGTATGCACATTTAATTAATACAGCTGAATAATTAATTGAAATAACTTGAATTTCCAACTTGAATTAGTATTCCTAAAAATTACTTATTTTTGCTGACCTCAAAAATATTTAACTTGCGATATCTCATATCATACCGACCGATGTTAATTAAATGTGTATACACTTGAAATTATAGCATAATTAATTGAATTAGCCTGAAGTTCAAGTTAGCATTCCAAAAAATTACTTATTTTTGCAGACCGCGAAAATATTTAACTTGCGATATCTCATATCATACCGACCAAGGATAATTCAATGTGTATACACCTGAAATTATAGAATAAATAATTGAATTAGCTTGAAGTTCAAGTTAGCATTCCTAAAAATTACTTATTTTTGCTGACCGCGAACAAATTTAATTTGCGATATCTCATATCATACCGACCAAGGATAATTCAATGTGTATACACCTGACATTATAGAATAAATAATTGAATTAGCTTGAAGTTCAAGTAAGCATTCCTCAAAATTATTTATTTTACCAGACCGCCAAGAAATTTAACTTGCGATATCTCATATCATACCGACCGATGTTAATTAAATGTGTATACACCTGAACTTATAGCATAATTAATTGAATTAGCTTGAAGTTCAAGTTAGCATTCCTAAAAATTACTTATTTTTCCTCACCGCATAAAAATTTACCTTGCGATATGGCACATATATCATACCGACCGAGCATAACTAAATTTGAATACAGCTGAATAATTAATTGAAATAACTTGAAAATCCAATTAGTATTCCTAAAAATTACTTATTTTTGCTGACCGCATAAAAATTTAACTTGCGATATGACAGATCATACTGACTGAGCATAACTAAATTTGAATACAGCTGAATAATTAATTGAAATAACTTGAATTTCCAATTAGTATTCCTAAAAATTACTTATTTTTCCTCACCGCATAAAAATTTAACTTGCAATATGGCAGATCATACTGACCGAGCATAACTAAATTTGAATACAGCTGAATAATTAATTGAAATGACTTGAATTTCCAATTAATATTCCTAAAAATTACTTATTTTTGCTGACCGCAAAAATATTTAACTTGCGATATCTCATATCATACTGACAGAGCATAAATAAAATTTGAATACACCTGAATTTGTATCATAATTAATTGAAGTAACTTGAAGTTCAAGTTACCATTCATAAAAATTACTTATTTTTCCTGACCAACAATAAATTTATCTTGCGAAATCTCATATCGTACCGACGGAGAAAAGTTAAATTGGAATAAAGCTGAATAATTAATTGAAATAACTTGAATTTGCATTCCTAAAAATTACTTATTTTTGTTGACCGCGAAAAAGTTTAACCTGCGATATGTCATATCATACCGACAGAGCATAAATAAAATTTGAATACACCTGAATTTGTAGCATAATTAATTGAAGTAACGTGAAGTTCAAGTTACCATTCATAAAAATTACTTATTTTTCCTGACCAACAATAAATTTATCTTGCGAAATCACATATCATACCGACGGAGAAAAGTTAAATTGGAATAAAGCTGAATAATTAATTGAAATAACTTGAATTTGCATTCCTAAAAATTACTTATTTTTGTTGACCGCGAAAAAGTTTAATCTGTGATATCTTATATCATACCGACCAAGCATAATTAAATTGGAATACACCTGAATTTATAGCATAATTAATTGAATTAACTTGAATTTCAAGTTAGCAGTCCCAAAAATTACTTAATTTTGCTGACCGACACAAACTGTGACTCTCAAAATCTCGATCATTACATACTGACAGAGCATATAAATTTGAATACAGCTTATTAATTAATTTAATCAACTTGAATTTCAAGTTAGTATTCCCAAAAATTACTTATTTTTGCTGACCGCCAAAAAAAAATTTAACTTGAACTTGCGAAATCTCATATCATACCACCGATCATAAATAAATTTGAATGCACCTGAATTTATAGCATAGTTAATTGAAGTAACTTGAAGTTCAAGTTAGCATTCCTAAAAATGACATATTTTTGCTGACCGCGAAACAATTTAACTTGCGATATCTCATATCATACCGATCGAGCATAATTAATTTTGAATAGAGCTGAATTTATAGCATAATTAATTGAATTAACTTGAATTTCAAGTTAGAATTCCTAAAAATTACTTATTTTTGCTGACAGCCAAAACATTTAACTTGCGGAATCTCATATCGTAGGTACCGATCATAATTGGATTTGAATACACCTAAATGTATAGCATAATTAATGGAATTAGCTTGAATTTCAAACTAATGTATTACTCATATTTTTTTTAAAAATAATCGCATTCATAACTGAAAAATTAACTATGTATGCCGGCCGACTAAATATTTCATTTGTGAAGTCTTAAATCTTACAAACCGAGCATAATTATTACAAAATAATTAATGATCTTCTTCTCAGTGGTTTGTTGCACAGAGTAATTAAGCATTTGTTTAATTTATATGGGCAAACTGCTGAATTTACATGAAAAAGGATTATTTTTTTCTGACCACAAAAAAATATAACTTGTGAAGTATCCTAGTATATATTATATAGTATTATATTTCCAGAAGATTGAATTATCTTATTCAACTTGTCTAAAACTCTAATTAAGCAACAGTTTAAATAAATTAGGCATCAACTGAATTTCATTAGTCAAAGACACTAGTTATGCATAAATTTAATTTCTATTGGCTAAATATTCATAAAAAATGAATTATTTACTATGCCAGCCGACAACTATTTCATATGTGATGTCTCAAATCTTACAAACCAAGCATAATTTTTGCAAAATATCATATCGCATTCATAAAAAATAATTATTTATGTCGGCGTACAAAATATTCTATTTCTAAGTCTCAGATCTTACAAACCAAGTATAATTTTAATGATCTTCTGGTTTGTTGCAGAGAGTAGTAATTAAGCATCTATTTAATATATATTGGCAATTACCGCTGAATTTACATTAAAAAAAATATGTCTGCTCACCGTCAAAATCAAAAAAAAATGTAACTTGTGAAGTCTCATAGCATATCGACAGAGCATAAGAATTGAATTATCTTATTCAGCTTGTTGAAAACTCTAATTACAAACCGAGCATAATCTTTGCAAAATATTGCCATAAAAATTAATTATTTATGTCAGTCAAAAATATTTAATTTACTCTTATAAGAATCCCCACTGTATCCAGACTGATTAGGGACTACACTGATGTACATATTGCCGGTAGTCTAATCAGCCTTGGTAAATATGCAAGCTGATCAGGGACTACTAGTGCATGTGCTGCAGTGCATGGTGTCGGTTGTCGGTGCTGGTCAACCTAGTTATATATGGAGGCTGATCAGGGACTACGTTGGTATACATAGTTTCGGTAGTCTGATCAACATAGCTAGGTATGCCGCGTGATCAGGGACTACACTGATGTACATAGTGTCGATAGCCTGATCAACCTAACTAGATGTGCCGCCTGACACTGCACGAAAATACGCGTTTAATTGACAATTAAATGCTACTTCAAGTTAAACGTAATTCCAAGTTTAACGCCATATAATGGAATTTACTCTGTCAGTAAATTTGGAATAAACTTGTAGTATACGTCATGTTTTCGCAGCACGTAATCGGCAACATTTACTTACAAATAAATGTTAACGTAAATCAATTGAATATGCTAACTTGTTGAACAGGTAAATATGGTTAAAGTGGAAATGTACAGACAAAGTAAAGTTGCTGATTTTCGTAAATAATAGTTCACGCAAAGTCAGTGCAAATGTGCAATTTAAGACAAACGTAAACGCCAAACATACGCCGTTAAATGAATATTTAAGTTATATTAAATCTTTTAATATTCCCGATTTACAAGAACAAATATGTACTAAATATCAGTATTTGCGTGACACAAAAATCGACTTATATTCCAACTTTACGTCATAATGTATTCTTTCTGATATTCAAATTTACTTGAAAGTAAATAGAACACACTTTCAATAAATTTGCCGTATACTTTTGTTGAAATCTGCTTCTTTTTCATTCAATGTGAACTATAATTCCAAATTATATTCACATATATGTTGGATTTACCCAGATGTCCGCATACTCGAAGTTCGTGTTGCCGAATCCGTAAATACACTAAAATCTATTGTATACTGATCATTAAATGTGTTCACCAATGCCACGTTTACGGTACAGTAAACGACATACAACCACACTTAAATCTGATATTTAAGTTATATTAAATCCTTTTAATTTATTTTCCCGATTTACAAGAACAAATATGTACTAAATCTCAGTATTTGCGTGACACAAAAATCTACTTATATTCCAACTTTACGTCATAATTAATTATTTCTGATATTTCAAATTTACTTGAAATTAAATAGAACAAACTTTCAATAAATTTGCCGTATACTTTTGTGTAAATCTGCTTCTTTTTCATTCAATGTGAACTATAATTCCAAATTATATTCGCATATATGTTGGATTTACCCAGATTTCCGCATACTCGAAGTTCGTGTTGCCGAATCCGTAAATACACTAAAATCTATTGTATACTGATTAGTAAATAAAAGAGTACCAAATAGAAAGGGATTTTCCCAAGCATATCCCTTTTTCGCTCACTTTTTTGCTCTCTCACCACGACTGATTTCCACGTTTGAGCAGTTTTGGGGTCGAAATGTGGTCAAACTCGCAAATTGGAAGCTCATCAAATTCGCCTCTAAAACTGATCATTTCCAGGTTTGAGCAGTTTTGGTGGGCATTGTAGGAAATTTCTTACATTAGAAACTCTCCATTTGCAGGTTTTCGTAGTTATTGACAGCACAACAAACAACGGAATATGGGCAGTGTTATTTAATAAATTTATTTAATAAATATACACTTGATTGTGGGAAATTTCCCACAATTGAAATACAGAATGTACAATTTAAAAAAATAATTACAAATTGGACACTGAAATGCCAAAAAATACAACTCCGACAATATCCGAATACAATGAACTAAACATGATGATTAATCGGTTTTCATTGTAGGAAATTTCCTACGTTCGATTTAGGTGTTTTACTTTTGTCTAGGAAATATTGATAAACTTCTCTAAATAAATTTCAACACTGAAAATCAAAACATACAACTTTGACAATATCCAAATGTACATCAATTTAATTGAACGTAGGAAATTTCCCACAATTAAACCTCATTTACAGAAAAGTCAGAAACCGATCGTAGGAAATTTCCTACGTTCCATTCAAGTGACTTACTTTTGTGCAGGATATATTGTCAAATACATGTACATGTAACTTTCAACACCGAGATTCAAAACATAAAACATTCACAAAACTGTGATCAGTCGTATTTTGTTTTACAGAAACAACAGAAACGATCGTAGGAAAATTTCCTACGTTCGATTCAAGTGATTTACATTTGTCAAGGATATATTGCCGAAGTTCTCGAAGTTAATAAATTTCAACACTGAAATTCAAAACATACAACTTTGACAATATCCAAATGTACATCACTTGAATGAACGTAGGAAATTTCCCACAATTAAACCTAAAAATCATTAATTTTATATCAGTCGTATTTCTTTTACAGAAAAGTCAGAAACCGATCGTAGGTAATTTCCTACGTTCGATTCAAGTGATTGAAAGTATCTAGGATATATTGACAAAGTTCTCTATGTTAATGAATTTCAATAATTCAAAACACAACTTCGACAATATCCAAGTACAACTCACTTGAATAGAACGTAGGAAATTTCCCACAATTCAACCTCAAAAGTTATTCATTTTATATCAGTCGTATTTCTTTTACAGAAAAGTCAGAAACCAATCGTAGGAAATTTCCTACGTTCGATTCAAGTGATTTGCTTTTGTCCAGGATATATATACGAAGTTCTCTATGTTAATAAATTTAACACTGAAATTCAAAACATACAACTTTGACAATATCCAAATGTACATCACTTGAATTGAAAGTAGGAAATTTCCCAAAATTAAACCTAAAAAATAATTCATTTTAGCTCTGTCATATTTGTTTTACAGAAAAGTCAGAAACTGATCGTAGGAAATTTCCTACGTTCGATTCAAGTGATTTAATGTATCTAGGATATATTGACAAAGTTCTCTATGTTAATGAATTTCAATAATTCAAAACACAACTTCGACAATATCCAAGTATAACTCACTTGAATTGAACGTAGGAAATTTCCCACAATTAAACCTAAAAAATAATTTATTTAGTCGCATTTGTTTTGCAGACAAGTCAGAAACCGATCGTGGGAAATTTCATACGTTTGATTCAAGGATTTATATTTGTCTAGGATATATTGACGAAGTTCTCGAAGTTAATAAATTTCAACATTGAAATTCAAAACATACAACTTTCACAATATCCAAATGTACATCACTTGAATTTAACGTAGGAAATTTCCCACAATTAAACCTAAAAAATCATTAATTTTATATCAGTCGTATTTCTTTTACAGAAAAGTCAGAAAACAATCGTAGGAAATTTCCTACGTTCGATTCAAGTGATTTAACGTATATAGGATATATTGACAAAGTTCTCTATGTTAATGTCTTTTCAATAATTCAAAACACAACTTCGACAATATCCAAGTTGAAGTATAACTCACTTGAACGTAGGAAATTTCCCACAATTACACCTAAAAAATAATTAATTTTAGAATAGTCAAATTTCTTTTACAGACAAGTCAGAAACCCTACGTTTGATTCAGGTGATTTACATTTGTCTAGGATATATTGCCGAAGTTCTTGAAGTTAATAAATTTCAACACTGAAATTAAAACATACAATACAATACCAAAAATAAATCACTTGAATGGAAGGATCATTTCAAACAATAAACTAAAAAATTAATTCATTTTAGATCAGTCATATTGTTTTACAGGAAGTCAGAAATGGTTTCGTAGGAAATTTCCTACGTTCGATAATCATTTATTTTAGATCAGTCGTATTTGTTTTACAGAAAAGTCAGAAAGGATCGTAGGAAACTCGTTAGAAATTTCCTGCGTGATTCAAGTGATTTACTTTTGTCTAGGATATCCGTCAAGCAATCGGTCAAGTAATATTAAAGTTATACCATGATGAAGAAACTTGTACAAACTTTTTCTTACAAAAAAAAAGTGTGTTTCCGCAAAAATATGAAGGTAAAACAGGCCATAGTCATGTTAATGGCGGCATGAGTGTGTTCGCAATGTTCACATGCATCAAGTGTCCAAACATTGAAGCAATCCGTGAAGTAATATTAAAGTTATACCATGATGACGAACCTTGTACAAACGTTTTGACAAAAGCGGCACATGCACATGATTGCGAGATATTTACCACAACTAAGGACGTACAAGTTTGTCAATATACATAGCAAAGCCATAATAAATATATGTTGTTTACATGGAGAAATATGCAGATGAGGAAGAACAATTTATTTGTTTCATGGTGTTTAATGGTCTGTCAAAAGCTAAGCTCATCCTAGGCCATGTTAGCTGGGTCAAATCCCATATTTCACCAGTATCAATGGAAATTCAATGGCAAACAAATGGAGTTACATGTATGTAATAAGACATCTGGAGTGAAGTGACGCAGGATTTCACACGTGAAGCAGTGCATAATTTCACATTTGGTGTCACACAGGATCTCAGAAATGTTGTCACGCAGGATCTTACAAATCATGTGACGCAGTATCTCAGGAATAATGCACATGTGATCATGGTGATGCTGCAGATCTCAGGAATGATGTAACGCAGGATCTCAGCAACTCACGAGTGATGGGACGCGGGATCTCATATGTGATGTGACGCATAATTTCACATTTGGTGTGACGCAGGATCTCAGAAGTGTTGTCACACATGATCTGACAAGTGATGTCATCATGGGGACGTTGCGGATCACAGAAATGATTTAGCACAGGATCTCAGCAACTCGTAAGTAATGTGACACAGGATGCCACAAGTGATATGCTGCAGGATGTCGACACATGCATGTTTTCACACATGATGTGATGCAGCTTTTCTAGCTACGTGATACAGGATTTCACAAATGTTGTGATGCAAGATTTCACACTCGATGTCAAATATTTGAATGCCACAGAGCTTCTGTGATTGAGTTTGACTGTGACGAAAGTGATCCAACAAGGTGATGACATTGATGCACAGTGGCAGGTCACACTGAAGATATTAATTGTCCGGGTTCAGCAAAACATCTACGTCAAACTGAAACAGATATAGAACAGTATACAGTATTATGTTTGATCAAATTCATTAGCGAACAGTGTATGCCCTGGACAGACTACAAACGCACAGGTTGATCAGGGACTACACTGGTTACAAACTCATTAGGTGATGCGTGTCTTTTAAGGGACGTCTGCAATAAACTAGATTACCGCGACCTGCATGTCGCGCATTGGGGCGAGGCATGGACACTAAAAAAAAGAAATATAGTAGATAGAAACATTTTAATAAAAAAACCTTAACCAGACACACGCACGTATGGATGTACGCCAAAGTGCCGACTATATCGCGCTTTCCGCAAGCGGGCGCGACAAAAACTTTAACCAAAAACGTTAACCAAAAATTTAAAAGTAATTAGACCTTGACATTGGGCACAGGGGCCGCACGGGAGCGGGGTAGAATGAAAATATAGATGCTGATAAACACCGCACGGGTGGGGGTAGAATGAAAATATGGATGATGATAAACAGGCATGTAAAGGTTCAAGGTAATGGGCAAAGTAGGTGCATAAATATAGTACATGAAAAAAAATTAACCAAACACTTCAAAGTAATTTGACCTTGACATTGGGCACAGGGGCCGCACGGGTGGGGGTAGAATGAAAATATGGATGATGATAAACACCCATGTGAAGTTTCAAGGTAATGGGCAAAGCAGTTGCAGAGATATAGTATAACGAAAAACTTTAACCAAAACACTTTAACCAAAAACTTTAACCAAAAACTTCAAAGTAATTTGACCTTGACATTGGGCACAGGGGCAGCACGGGAGGGGGGTAGAATGAAAATATAGATGATGATAAACACCCATGTGAAGTTTCAAGGTAATGGGCAAAGCAGTTGCAGAGACATAGTATAACGAAAAACATTAACCAAAAAACTTAACCAACAAGAATTCCGCGGAATCAAATGTCTCGCCTTGTCCCGCCGCCTTGACCTCGAGCCTGGGCCAGAAAGCAATTTTCACTGGCCCGAACATATTATACAATTATTGACTAGTGAGCCATATAATATCAGATTATATTCTATGGCTCACTAGTCAATAATTGTTTTAGTATATGATAAGAGTCGGTATATAGCACTTACGACCTTATGCTACTAGACAAAAATGGAAAAAGAATTTGAAAAAAAAAACAAGAAACGAGGCCACTTTTTGTAGACTAGATGGCCGTGGCCTGCATGTCGCGCCTTGGGGCGAGGCATGGACACTAAAAAAAGAGTGAGTGAGTGAGTGAGTGAATAGGGTTTAACTTCCGCTTTTCTGACATAGAGGTACAAGTCTCAGGGAGTCTACACGCAGACGGGTCAACGGGGTCGTGTCCCATATCCACCTGTCCAAGGGGGGTAAATCCCAACTTCAGAACTCAATATTTACAATCAAAATATATATTCAGTCCTGAAATTAGAACAACCTGATGTGGTGCCAGGCCATCGCCACACCAGCATCATTTATGTACATGAGGACCAAATCCGGTATAGTAGGTTCCGGAAAGTATGAACCCAATCGTTAAGCCAGTTTAGTCGCCTTTTACGACAAGCAATGGCTACTGCAGCACTATTCTCAGGATCAGTTGATCCCGCCCCGGTGCCTGCACGGGGCCTAAAAAAAAAGAAAATAAAAAGAAAAAAGATATAGTAGATGGAAGAACTTTAACCGGACACACAGACGGACTGACGTATGCCAAAATGCCGACTATATCGCGCTTTCCGCAAACGGGCGCGACAATGATGATAAACACTCATGTGAAGTATCAAGGTAATGGGTGAAGCAGTTGCAGAGATATAGTACACACAAAAATCAAAGTAATTTGACCTTGACATTGGGCACAGGGGCCGCACGGTTGGGGGGTAGAATGAAAATATGGATGATGATAAACACCTATGTATAGTTTCAAAGTAATGGGCGAAGCAGTTGCAGAGATATAGTATAACGAAAAACTTTAACCAGAAAACTTTAACCAGACGTACGTTAAAAAGTTAACCTTGAAAATGGCTAAGTCAATTACGTAGAAATAATATGTGAAGGTTAAAAAAAATGGTCACATGTTGGATAGTTGGATAGTTGGATATGTGGTGGGCACCCCTTGGTTATGAAGCTGTGAAAGTTTGGTGGTCCTAGGTGGTACAGTACCAAAGAAATGGACTTAAACACGAAAATTTAACATTGTAAACGCGAAAAGTTAACATTGACTGCGCGGAAAAAATGGGTCAAGTTCAAAAAGATAACATGTTGGATAGTGATATGTGGTGGGCACCCCTTGGCTATGAAGCTGTGAAAGTTTGTTGGTCCTATGTGTTACAGTAACGAAGAAATGGACTGGAAAACTTAACATTGATTGTGGACGCCGCCCGCCCGCTCGCCCGCCCGCCCGCCCGCCCGCCTGGCTTTCGCCAATCCAATAGCAATTGTTATTGCTTTTTGATACTCAATACTTCTGATTTTAATTGGGTTTTTGGCAATTTTAATTGGGTATTTACGCAAATACGCAGCTTATCTGGAGCTCTGGGCATGTGACATTGCCAACACGCGTGTGATGTCATACATCACATAATTTACGTTACTTACTGACGTCAAAATGTTATGACATTTTACCTGCACAGACATCTTTGAACTGCGTTGAATATTCATGAAATTTTGACTGAATATGGGGATGTTAAAGGTACATGCCCAGAGCTCCAGATAAGCTGCGTATTTGCGTAAATACCCAATTAAAATTGCCAAAAAACCAATTGAAATCAGAAGTATGGAGTATCAAAAAGCAATAACAATTTTTTGTACCTTTATCATGCTACAGAAAACAATAAACAGACCACAAATATAGCATATTTTTCTTATTTTCCATGAAAACACATATTGGTATTTCATTAGAATTGTCTCCAAGGAGACAATTCTAATGAAATGCCAATACATGTTTTCATTTCGAAGCAAACTATTCAATAATTGCTGCCTGTTGATGTGTAAACAGTAGTGTGATTTTATGTTATACAATTAAAATATTGAAATACCCAATTGCTTCAGATATGATGGAATGAAAATACTCAATTACTAATTCCTTATCTGGAGCCCTGCATGCCCACGCAGTAGGCACAAACTGTTCTTTATAGGAATTAAATAGTTGTATAATTGTGTCACTATTACA